>CM076569.1:59828920-60303628 GCA_034641835.2 Pinus albicaulis | reverse complement strand
ATGGAATAGCAAAGCAAATAAAGGATTGAACAACAATTCTGAAATAGAACAGCAAGTCTAAAATGGAACAGCAATTGAATAACTAAGTCCCGCAGGTTGTAACCAAACTTAATCTATTAACTCAAATGCATTCTTTGCAATCAAATAACATTCTTTCACTCTAAAAGCAATTCACACAAATCACACTAATGGAACAGCAATAACTATTAATGAATTATGGAACAGTACTGATAAATCAGAAACGCGCACAACACGAACGTTTAGTATAACAGCTCTGTAACAAAACAGTAAGAACATGCAATTAACTCTTGAAAGGATTAATAACTTGATGCGGAGTCAACACACGATTCTATCTGTAAAAAACCTCAATGATTCAATCTTTAACAAAGCATGTAATATGAACTTATAAAGCATATCAAATTACCAAATAACAATGATAAACAAACCACACAAAAGTCAAGTCGTAATGGTACAGAAGCAAGTGTCCTTCGGGGCCGGGCCCTTAGCCTCCAAGGATACACCGCTTTAAGTTAATCCAGACGCAGAGATGAAATAATCACCAAGCTTTTATTAATGCATCGGTCAAAAATACATTGAACCAGTTCTCAACGAGACTCAATAATCAAAGTTGATGTTTTACAGAAAATTACATAAAAGCGTATCCTATCTATCAAGCTAACAGTGTTGTCCCTTTATATAAAGGTGATGGCGGAGATGTCCAAGTAACATGATAAATAAAGCAGCGATCCCTCAGGATCGAAGATCCTGAGGGATTCGCCAAACTGTTAATTCTTCATCCTTTCCTTTCTTTGGCGCCGAGCTGGTGTCTTCTCCTTCTTTTCCGAGCCGATTTGCTGTAATCTATTTAGCCTTGTTTGCATTCGGTTCTCGTTCAGAGGGACAGCAGTTATCTCGACTTTGTCCTTTCCTTTGGAACGGAAATTCCTCGTTTTCTCCTTTTCCTGTACAGAAAATAACCATTATCAGTGGCTAAGTCTTGCATATCAATTCTCACATGTTTTGTTATGGTTCCTTATTACTTTCCAAATTCATGATACAAAAAGGTTCACAAATTCTATTAAAAAGCCACTGAAATAGTCATCAAAAGCATACCAGTCCTGCTCCTCAGTTTGGCTATGCACCTCAGCACAGGCTACAGATGGTGATCCTGTGGCCTGAAGGGAACTAGTAGGTGGTTTAGAAGTGTTTTTCATGAAGCCTACTGATGGCTGAGACTCTGTTTTCTTATAGATTTCGTCTATGAAGGTCGTTCGGCCAAGGGTCACCGGCCCCTTAGCTTTTTCAGGTTTGGATGAGGGTTTGATATTCTTTTCTGGTCTTTTCTGCTTAGTCATGCACTCAAAAATAAACTATCAACTTCTATTCAAACAAGCAAAAACAAATATGTTAGGAAAGCGGATAGTGAGCAGGTCTTTTACATGCTCTGCACGTAGGTTCTTACCTTCCGTTTTTAGAATCCAACTCCTCCCTAGCAGGCTTGTACACCACTCTGAAAAAGACAAATGGCTTCACTCTTTCCCCGGCAACGGCGCCAAAATGTAGAGCTATAAAAAGGGTCTCTTTCACCTCTAATTACCTCACATTAATATGTCAACCCGAGAGCGTTTTGTCATTACAAAGAGTGACTCAATCCGAGGCTCATTTGTCAGAGTAATGCTAGTAGTACAGTGCTTAAGAAATACAAGAGTAAACGGACGCTTAACTGAAATCAAATTACTTTAAAGAAATAAATCACACACTCAGAAAACTCAATAACTTATCAGTCAAGGGTTCGGCAATGATAACCCATCCCTTCAGAAACTGATGGAAAAGGAACTAGAGCATAGATCACAAGCCTGGGAGCTAGACAGTGACTGCTATTTCTCACTACAGCCTTAGATCATCTCTCACAACAAACCAACAACTGCAAGTAAATGAAACAGCAAAGCGAATAAAGGATTGAACCACAATTCTGAAATGGAACAGCAACTCTAAAATGGAACATCAATTGAATAACTAAGTCCCGCGGGTTATAACCAAACTCAATCTATACACTCTTTGCAATCAAAGATCATTATGTCACTCTAAAGGAGATTCACACAGATCACACTAATGGAACAGCAAAAGCAACGACTGAATTATAGAACAGTACTGATAAATTAGGAACACACACCACACGAACGTTTTAGTATAACAACTCTGTAATATAACAGTAAGAATGTGCGATTAACTCTTGAAAGGATAAATAACTTGATACAGAGTCAACATACAATTCTATCTGTAGAAACTTCAATGATTCAAACTTGAACAGAGCATATCATATGAACTTGTAAAGCATATCAAATGATCAAATAACAAGAATACACAAACCACACAGAAGTGAAGCTGTAATGGTACAGAAGCAAGTGTCCTTCGGGGCCGGGCCCTTAGCCTCCAAGGATACACCGCTTTAAGTTAATGCAGACGCGAAGATGGAATAATCACCAAGCCTTTATTAATGCATTGATAAAAAATACATCGAACCAGTCTTCAACAAAACTTAATAACCAAAGCTGATGTCTTACAGAAGATTACATAAAACGTATCCTATCTCTCTCTTATCTCCCTTAAACTAACAGTGCTGTCTCTTTTTATAAAGACGACGGCGGAGATGTCCAAGCAACTAGATAAATAAAGCAGCGATCCCTCAGGATCTTCGATCCTGAGGGATTCGCCAAACTGTTAACTCTTCATCCTGTCTTTTCTGTTGCGCTGAGCTGGTGCCCTCTCCTTCTTTCCCGAGCCGATTTTCTTTGATCTGTTTCCCTATGTTTGCGTTCGGTTCTCATCCAGAGAGACAGCAGTTATCTCCACTTTGTCCTTTCCTTTGGAGCGGCAACTCTTCGTTTTCTCCTTTTCCTGTATAGAAAATAACCATTATCAGTGGCTAAGTTATGCACATCAATTCTCACATGTCTTTTTATAGTTCCTTATTACTTTCCAAATTCATGATACAAAAGGTTCACAAATTCTATTAAAAAGCCATTGAAATAATCATCAAAAGCATACCTTTTTAGTACTCCACACTAATCCTCCAAACAATCCATGTGTTGGGAAAAATACTGAGAGGGGGGGTGAATCATTATTTACTGCATATTCAACAATTTCACTTTTTCTTGCTTCTAAAACCCATACCCTACTTTTCTGAAACAGACTCGCATATATACGTGGATACCCTTTATGAAAATCGCGTATACACAGATATCTAATTATGTCATTAGTTCTTCACTTACATCATTCCATCATTCATTCATCAGATGTCTAATAAACAGTAAACATATGCAATAAGAACAGAGTAAACCATCACACAAAGCATCACACATGAACACCGTGATTTTTAGGTGGAAACCCAAGTCGGGAGAAAACCACCGCTGCAGTTGCTCAGCCTTCAATATTTTATTATAGAGAAAACATCTTACAACATATGTGCTGGTGCAGACTCCTACCAGCACGCAGGCACCCACCTGCGCTCGTTTACCAGCCTCTCCTGGAAGGGAGCTCCAACCCCCCGACTCGTTTACCAGCCTCTCCTGGAAGGGAGCTACGACCCCCCGATCTCGTTTACCAGCCTCACCTGGAAGGGAGCTACAACCCCCTGACTGAAGGCTACAACCCTCAGCACCACCTTGGACCACGTTTCATCAATTTTCACACCGGATCCAACAACTTCAATAGAACACCACTTGCAGGCCACATTTCATCATATTTTCAAACTGGACCCTTTCCATACTTTTAAGCACAGTCAACCATGAAACAAATACATATAACTCACTGACAGATATCAGTAAACCAGCAGAACAGATCAGACATTTCTTACCACAGACTTCAGCAAACCCTAGTTTGCATACGCGCTTTCCTTTCTCTGATGTCGCGTATATACGCGCTTCCGTTCACATAAACCCGCGTATACTTCAGTATAAATTATAGAGCCAATTTTATTGCGCATACGCGCTTTATCTTCAGCGAAGCCACGTATATACGCGCTTCCTTTGCGGCGAACTAGCATATAGATCTTCAACTATTATAGAGCAGCATACTTCTTCAGATCAGATATTCAGTTCAGATTTACCCTTTTGCTTCAGACAGATGTTCGCCTCATCTCAGATCTAGGCCTTCCATGAACAGATCTAGCAGATACAAGTACAATACAGATCTAGATCCCCTTCTTCATCATTGGTGCATCATACATTCAGATTTATCATTCAAGTGCAACCCTTTCCATTCAGATCTACTTCAGAGAGAAGTATTCATTCAAGCTCAGACATCTTGCACCCACACTCATGATTTGCACAATGAATTTCTTCTCCTTATATAGGTTTACCCTTTTTTCAATACCATGAGCCAAAACAATACCATGAGCCCAAAACTACATTACTTCCGATGGTATTCCTGGACGGGGTCATTTAGACGAATCATTACCCAATACAATGGGTCAATACCATGGTGGTTACCCCTGGTTTTGCACTTTTTGAGCGCTTTTGCCCATACGCGACTTGACACGTTCTTTCCCACGTGCATACGCGACTTCCCCTAGACATATCTGCGTATGCCTTGAGACATACTCTTTTCACCATAGATTTTGCACAAGCTGAATTCCTTTCTTCATTGTCTTCTGTACTCACTGTAGATACATCAGATTTAGTTCATCAAACCATATTCTATCAAGCACAACTGCATCAAGTAAGTTGCCATCATCTTCATCAAGTTTGTTGCCATTCAAGGACAACACTCAGCATCAAATTGCTAACAAACATCATTGCATATCAGATTTACATTATTTACCAAGTCCATCAGGTCAAGAATAACTTCATGAGGTGGATTGCCATCAAGGACAACACAAGTCAAAAATCTCATGTCTTCATCTTCATTCGGTGGGTTGCCATCAAGGACAACACTCTGCATCATATTGCCAACAATCTCCCCCTTTGGACTTGATGGCAACCACGATGGTGTTTGGTTACCACAACAGATAGGTACATTAAGAATACAATGACACCATGTCACATGCCCCATTTTGACTTCATTCAAACACCATGTCACTCTCTCCCTTTGACATCAAGGGCAAAGGGTGGATCAAAACCAACATATTCTCCCCCTGTTCTCTGCATGTGGAAGAAGCGTTCTGCAGATATGATATATACTGAGGTGATCAAGCTCCCCCTGAGTTCATGCTGAATCTTCAAACAAATTTTCCAATGAAGTACATGACTCTATGAACTTCCTATCACCAAAGACTCATACTTACATCAAATATCCAACCAAGTGGATTTACATATGAGACTCAAGTACCCAACCAAGTTGGTTTACACATTTCAACTCAGCTACCCAACCAAGTGGATTTACAAAATTTGACTCACAAATACCCATACCAAGGGCCATAAATTTACAAGTCCTTAAGATCGAATATTACAAATTTTAATTACAATCCTTGTTCATACTGTTTCGTTCACATACATATAACATAAACCAACACCAAAGTCCCTGCCAGTGCATAACATATTCTGTAATCCAATATACATGCCAAATACCATACCTCTCAAATCGTGTATCCAAGCATCTCAGAGACCAAAGCTCTCTTAGTTTGTGCATCCAATGACTTTCACCAACAAATCACTGGCATCTTTATCAAAAACATTAGAAATAGAATTGGAGAGAACTCAGAATGACCACCAGAGATAATGCTATCGTGATATTAAACAACACTGCAAATTATAGTCAAGACATTCCACCTAATAAAAATGCCAATAACGTACAACCATTCTGTGCATGAACTCGCGTATATACGCGACTGTGTTTCAGGAAATCCGCGTATCCAATGCCATCTTCGAAATTTATGCAGATTTGTGCTTTTGACTGGCAGAGAACACTCCCAGCTTCTGTCTTAGATACTCGAACGCTTCCCTGGGCAGAGGTTTGGTAAAAATATCAGCAACTTGTTCTTTGGAGGGAACATACTCCAACTTCACCTTTTGCTCAAGCACTTGTTCACGTAAGAAGTGATACTTGATGGGAATGTGCTTTGTCTTCGAATGCATAACAGGATTCTTTGAAATACTGATGGCACTTGTATTGTCACACTTAATGGGGACAGGAGGTGTACATTTGATTTGAAAATCTTGTAAGGTTTTCATCATCCAAAGGAGTTGAGTGCAACAAGATGCGGCAACCACATATTCTGCTTCTGCTGTAGATAAGGCAATAGAATTTTGCTTCTTGCTGAACCAAGATACTAATCGGGGTCCCATATAGAATGCACCACCACTAGTGCTTTTCCGATCATCAACACTTCTAGCCCAATCTGCATCAGTGTAAGCATGAAGAGTAAGATCAACATTCTTTGGATACCATAGACCAAGGTCTTGAGTTCCTTGAAGATATTTGAAAATTCTTTTAACAGCCTGAAGGTGAGACTCTTTTGGATTAGCTTGGAATCGTCCAACAATCCCAACTACATGCATAATGTCTAGTCTAGTCCCAGTGAGATAAAGTAGACTTCCTATCATTGATCTGTACTCTGGTTGATTTACCGTGGGAGAATCATCATGAGAACTGAGATTGCATCCGGTTATCATTGGTGTACTTACAGGTTTGCATTCTTCCATGCCATACTTCTTCATAATTTGCTTAAGATATTTTGCTTGTGATAGGAATATACCATCTGTAGTTTGATGCACTTGTAAGCCAAGAAAGAATGTTAGTTCTCCAAGTAAGGACATTTCAAATTCTTGCTGCATGACAGAAGCAAATTTTTGACTCAAAGATTCTTCATTACTTCCAAAAATGATATCATCAACATATACAATCACAATCAATAGTTTATCATTTTCAACTTTTGTGTATAAGTTGCTATCAGCAGACCCCTTTGAAAATCCTTGTTGATGAAGATATTTGTCAAGACGATAATACCAAGCCCTTGGAGCTTGTTTGAGACCATATAGAGCCTTTTTAAGTCTACAAACAATATTTTCATCATTTCCCAAAATGAATCCTTCTGGTTGTTCTATATAAACTTCTTCTTCTAGATCACCATTGAGGAAAGCAGATTTGACATCCATTTGATAAACTTTGATTTGTTGAAAACTTGAAAAAGCAAGAAACATTCTTATGGCTTCAAGTCTAGCTACAGGAGCAAAAGTTTCTTCAAAGTCTATATCTTCTTGTTGAGTATACCCTTTGCAAACCAGTCTAGCTTTGTTTCTTACAACATCCCCATTCTCATTTAACTTGTTCTTGAAGATCCATTTAGTTCCAATGACATTTTTATCGTGAGGTCTTGGTACCAAATCCCAAGTGTCATTCTTTTCAATTTGCTCAATTTCTTCATCCATGGCATTATTCCAACATTCATATTTGCTAGCTTGATTGACATTGTGTGGTTCAATTGTGGATAGAAGTGCCAGATGACTAGAAGATCCCACCAGTGTTCTCCTCGTTCGTACACCCGATTCCTTGTCTCCCAAAATTTGAGATTCAGGATGATTCTTTTGAACATATCTGGATGGAGCTTTTTCAGATAGATCATTTTCAGATTCTTCATTGGATCCACTGTTTACATCATTTCTATTTGATGTAGAAGGCCATAAGTCACCATCATCTTCTTTTGTTTTTTGTTTTTCTTCTTTAGGAGCTGCAGGAGACTCATCAATAACAACATCAATACATTCAACAATCTTTCGAAGCCTTTTATTATAACATGTGTATGCTTCGCTTGAAGATGAGTAACCAAGAAATATCCCTTCATCTGATCTAGGTTCAAACTTGCCAAGCTTTTCATCATTATTTTTGATAAAGCATTTACTTCCAAAAACTGTAAAATGCTTCACAGATGGAGAATTACCATACCAGAGTTCATATGGAGTTTTGTCACTATTTACCCAAACATGAGCCTTGTTGAGAATGTTAGCTGCTGTATGTGCTGCTTCTCCCCAGAACATGTCAGGAGTTCCAGAATCATCGAGCATAGCTCTAGCCATTTGTTGAATTGTTCTATTCATTCTTTCTGCTACGCCATTTTGTTGTGGAGTGCCTGCTATAGAGAATTGTCTTTTTATGCCAAGTTGTTCACAAAATTCAAAGAATTCATTTGATGTATATTCTCCTCCTCGATCAGATCTAAGACACTTGATTTTTAGATCTAATTCATTTTCAACTAATGCTTTGAAGATCTGAAATTTTTCAAATGCTTCATCTTTGTGTTTAATGAGCCCGATCCAGCACATTCTAGAGTAATCATCAATAAATAAGATATAGTATTCTTCTCCACGTGGTGAATTTTTCCTCATAGGTCCACATATGTTAGTATGAATGAGTTCAAGAGGCTCACTTGATGATCCTTCTTTGGCATTAAATCGTACTCTGGTCTGCTTACCGAATTGACAAGATTTGCATATGATACTTTCTGGTAGATTAATATTGGGAAGACCACGAATAGCTTGAAGTCTGCTTGCTTTGTTGATTTGAGAGAAGCTCAGATGCCCCAGCCTTCTATGCCATAGCCAATTTTCTGAAGACTTGCTCAAGTAACATTGATCTATGCCGTTCAGTACATACCGGTTGCTAGGATTTCTTTTTCCTTTTATAATGATTTTACCTGTATCAAGATCACGAACCACACATTCCTTTGAACTAAAGACCACTTCTGTTCCTTGATCACACATTTGACTTACACTTAACAAGTTATGTCTTAATCCATCCACATACATGACATCATTAGCCTTCACCTTTTCTTTTAGAAATACTGACCCTTTTCCTTTAATTACAGCAGGAGTATCATTTCCAAATGTAACTTTCTTTTCCTTTTCTAGAGCATTATATGTAAGGAGTTTGCTTTTGTCACCTGTCATGTGTCTTGAGCACCCACTATCAATGTGCCATTGATTTTCTTCGTTTTCCGCAAATAATGCTATCCCACAATTTTCAACTTGTATTTCTTTCTTTTTCCATACTTTAGAGCTTGAGGGAACATGTTCTTTTGGCTGGACCTTGCTCCTGCATTCAGATTCTTCATGACCAAAGTTATTGCAATAAGTACATTCAACTTCGTTTTGAAGAGGAGAAAAGTTGTTATAGGTGTTCTTCTTTGGTTCAACATTCATCCTTTTCTTTCTTGCTTCTCTTGTCATGATGGTTTTATATGCAACACATTGAACATCTTTATGACCAAAATTGTGACATGAGAAACATTGTCCATTGAAGTAGAAATTTCTGCGATCATGAAATCTTCTATTTGAATTTACCTGTTGGTTGTTGCTTCTTTGAGGGATCTCCCTGTTAGTGGTCCTTGATTTGAGATGATCATGCTTTACCTATAAAGATCCTTTGTTCCCTTGCTGAGTGGCTGAATGAAGAGAACCAATTGTGACTGCTTTCAGATAATTTGGTGCTGAAGTCTGGGAAGATTCCCCAGTATATCCAAGACCTGTTTTTATAAGAGGAGACCGTTGTGTCTTGATAATCTCATCTAAGGTTTCTGAACCTTTAGCAAATCTAATATTGAGAGTCTTCACTTTCTCATTATCTTTCCTTAGACTTACTACTTCACACTCCAATTCCTCAATGCGTTTTTCCTTTGCTTCAAGCTGATTTTCAAGTGTCTCTATGATTATGTTCTTTTCTTCTAGGCTTACTTTGAGTTGATTGTTTTCTTCAAGAAAATCATTGTCCTCTAGAGCATCCACAAAAGTATCCTTTTCTTCTCTTTGTTCAAATGCCATGAGAAGTCTAAAGTATTCTTCACATTCTTCCTCACTATTAGATGACCCATCACTGTCTTCATTTGCATAATAACTCTTCCTCTTTTCAAATTGTTTCCCTTTACCATGTTTTTCTCTATAAGGACATTTTGCAGCATAATGACCAACTCTTCCACAATTGAAACATTTGAAAGGAAGCTTACCTTTGAATTTTCCGGTACCTAGTTGAAGTCTTCTCACAAAATTTGCTTCTTCTTCTTCTTCAGATATATAGCTGGATTCTTTGACAACTTCTTTTTCTTTTCCTTTTGCAGATGCCTTAAAAACAACTTCTTTGATTTGAGAAGGGCCTCCTTGCCTCATTTCAAAAGCAGTCAGAATACCATGTAATTGAACAATAGTAAGAGTTTGCAGATCTTGCCTTTCTTCAATAGCTGAAACTTTAGAGTCAAATTTTGAAGTCAAGGATCTTAAGACTTTTTCCACCAGAGTAGTATCAGTTATGGTTTCACCCAAATTTCTCATCCGATTTACAATATCATCTAGACGAAGAAAGAAACTTGCAACACTTTCATCACTATGCATCTTCAAATTTTCATATTCAATTCTAAGAGATTGGAGTTTTGCACTTTTTACCTTTGTGTCTCCTTCATAGCTTAGAATGATTTTGTCCCATATTTCTTTTGCCGAATGTAGCTGCATCACTTTAGCAAATTCTGATTCAGACATGCTTCCCAATAAGACATTCACTGCTTTGGCATTGATTTCATACTTCTTTCTTTCAGCTGCATCAGTAGGAATACTTGCCGGGTATTGATAACCTTCTTCCATGATTGCCCATACATCTGCACCAAGACTTTGCAGATATGCTTTTTTTCGTACCTTCTAGAATATCAGATTGCTTCCATTGAATAGAGGTGGCTTTATAGACATTACTCCTTCTTGACTTCCCATTGCGACGGATCTCCTTCAAGCGATCAAGCTTCTGCAGAAGGACCTGCTCTGATTCCAATTGTTGGGAAAAATACTGAGAGGGGGGGTGAATCAGTATTTACTGCATATTCAACAATTTCACTTTTTCTTGCTTCTAAAACCCATACGCTACTTTCCTGAAACAGACTCGCGTATATACGTGGATACCCTTTATGAAAATCGCGTATACACAGATATCTAATTATGTCATTAGTTATTCACTTACATCATTCCATCATTCATTCATCAGATGTCTAATAGAAAGTAAACATATGCAGTAAGAACAGAGTAAACCATCACACAAAGCATCACACATGAACACCAGGATTTTTAGGTGGAAACCCAAGTCGGGGGAAAACCACCGCTGCCATTGCTCAGCCTTCAATATTTTATTATAGAGAAAACATCTTACAACATATGTGCTGGTGCAGACTCCTACCAGAACGCAGGCACCCACCTGCGCTCGTTTACCAGCCTCTCCTGGAAGGGAGCTCCAACCCCCTGACTTGTTAACCAGCCTCTCCTGGAAGGGAGCTACAACCCCCTGATCTCGTTTACTAGCCTCACCTGGAAAGGAGCTACAACCCCCTGACTGAAAGCTACAACCCTCAACACCTCTATGGACCACGTTTCATCAATTTTCATTCTGGATCCAAAGCTTCCTTTAGGACACCACTTGCAGGCCACATTTCATAATATTTTCAAACTGGACCCTTTCCATACTTTTAAGCACAGTCAACCATGAAACAGATACATATAACTCACTGACAGATATTAGTAAACCAGCAGACAGATCAGACATTTCTTACTATAGACTTCAGCAAACCCTAGTTTGCATACGCGCTTTCCTTTCTCTAATGTCGCGTATATACGCGCTTCCGTTCACATAAACACGCGTATACTTCAGTATAAATTATAGAGCCAATTTTATTGCACACACGCGCTTTCTCTTCAGCGAAGCCGCGTATATATGCGCTTCTTCTGCGGCGAACTAGTGTATAGATCTTCAACTATTATAGAGCAGCATACTTCTTCAGATCAGATATTCAGTTCAGATTTACCCTTTTGCTTCAGACAGATGTTCGCCTCATCTCAGATCTAGGCCTTCCATGAATAGATCTAGCAGATACAAGTACAATACAGATCTAGATCCCCTTCTTCATCACTCCTTCATTGGTGCATCATACATTCAGATCTTTCATTCAACTATAACCCTTTCCATTCAGATATACTCCAGAGAGAAGTATTCATTCAAGCTCAGACATCTTGCACCCACGCTCATGATTTGCACAATGAATTTCTTCTCCTTATATAGGTTTACCCTTTTTCAATACCATGAGCCAAAACCACATTACTTCCGATGGTATTCCTGGACGGGGTCATTTAGACGAATCATTACCCAATACAATGGGTCAATACCATGATGATTACCCCTGGTTTTGCACTTTTTGAGCGCTTTTGCCCATACGCAACTTGACACATTCTTTCTCGCGTGCATACGTGACTTCCCCTAGACATATCCGCGTATGCCTTGAGACATACTCTTTTCACCATATATTTTGCACAAGCTAAATTTCTTTCTTCATTGTCTTCTGTACTCACTATAGATACATCAGATTTAGTTCATCAAACCATATTCTATCAAGCACAACTGCATCAAGTAAGTTGCCATTATCTTCATCAAGTGTGTTGCCATTCAAGGACAACACTCAGCATCAAACATCATTTCATATCAGAGTTACATCATTTATCAAGTCCATCAGATCAAGAATAACTTCATCAGGTGGATTGCCATCAAGGACAACACATGTCAACAGTCGCATGTCTTCATCTTCATTCAGTGGGTTGTCATCAAGGCTCATATGGTGGTGCATCTCCTCTTTGAAGCCTTCCCAACTGAATCCCTCCAGGATGGTACAATATTCTCTTATAAAACTAGTGGGTTTGGAGAGAAAACCCTCATATGTTGCATCTAGTAGTTTCTCCTTGAGCTTAGAGGCTCTATTCAGGAAGCCTCTACTCTGAAAATAGATGAACCCATCTACCACTGCATATCTTTGATAAGATAACTGGTCATCAAGCACTCTGAATTAAAAGAGATCCTTTGAGTATTCCACTAATAGTTGGGATATCCAATAAGGGTCAATAATTAATAATGACAGCACTACTGATCTATCATGTGAAGCACCTGTCATGTTGCTACTCTCTTATTTGACATCTCCCATGCCAAATTCATACATGGGGATGCTGCAATCTTGCCTCTGCTCCTCCTCCTGTAACTGCTCATGCTCTAAAGAAGGTGGAAGTTTTTGGAGGCTAGTCTTCCATGAGAAGCTATCACTCATCAAAAACTTTATGAGTCTGGCCAATATAAGCATGTGTGGCCACTAACTTCTACCAAAAATGGAAGAGTCCTTCCAATGTGGAATTATCTTCTGATTCTCCAAAGCCATGGATTGGTCTCCTTGCACCATGATGGTGCCATCCATCCCTAAAAAATCTTCTCTCGGCGCAATATGTTTGGTGAGAGTGGGTAATATTGATATTGGGAGAATGTCTCCCTCCTTCTTGAGCCTACCCTAGACTCTCTATGCTGTTTCAAGTCCTCCCAAGGTTCTCAACCCTTTGGGATCAATGAGTGGTGCAATCAGATGTGAAGCATATCTCATCATCTCCTGATTTGGTGGTCTTCCAGGTGGGATGCCTCCCTGTAATGAGACATCAATGTCAAGAGTAGATTGCATATATGAGTGGACTGCTTTTTCCTTGCTCTTAATGCGCAAATCAGTCCGCCTCTTTTGTGCATCAATCATCTGAAATAGATAGGGGTTTGTGTTCCTAATCATATGATGCTTGCCATCATCCCTATATTCTCCTTTAATCTGCAAGGTATCACAATCTATAAATAATGGCACATGTTGCTCATGGATTGTGCCATGATCTTCGCATGTGATACTCTTTGGAACTCTTGCAAACATACAACGGCTCCTCTCATTGGAGTAATAGCTCCATCTTCCTCTCCACGAGGTACTAGATCTGCTCCTGATGTGACAACGCTGTTACCTCCTGCCTGATATTCCACTTCATCATTAATGGAGGATACCTCATCTTCATTAAGAGGCCCTTTTTCTTGACCCTATTTTGAAAAGGAGATCTCCATATCTTCCTCTTGAGAAGAGAGCTCTTCCTAAAGTGGGGATCTTGCCTCTAGCAAGGTTTTCTGCAAATTTTCAACCCCCTCAATAACATTTTGGAATGGATTTGGTTATATGGATCCTTCCAACTCATGTAAATGTTTTCTTTGTTTAAGCTTGGCTAGCTCATCCAAGGATGTTTCAAAATTTTTTACATCAAATCTTTGCACTAACCTCCTAATGAACTTTACATAAGTAGATACATTTACATGATTCAAGGAAGAAGTTTAATAAAACCACTAGGCATAAGCCTTACCTTCAAGATGTAGCGCTGCTACTCTAATGGCTTCATCTTCTGAAACTTGGTGTTGCTGCAAATAGGTGTCTAGCTCCTTCACCCAAGCCCTAGCTGTGCATTTAGGTGACCCATCAAAACTAGATAGAAAGAATCTACCCAAATAACGCTGCTTGCACCTCTTGCTTCTATTGTGATTGCTAGGTCCTCTATTCTCCTTGATCTTGCAAAACCCTTTGAATTTTAGATGACCTTTGAACCTCTGTGATTGAGATTCATACTCTTGAAGATAGTCACAAAGAGTCTCCTCCTTTGGTACATCTCCTTCCTCCATCTCTCTTGCTATGAATATAGGCATAGTAGAGCATTATAGATCTGATTGTGTGGCTGAATTCTTGCACCCATAATATGAAGAACTGGAGATTTCTTCATGTGCAAATCCTCTTGAGGGATCTTCATGTCTTTCCCTCATTCCCGTGATTTCTCTGTTAAGCTCTTGCATAGCTTGGAGAAAAAGTGCTGAAAAATTCTTTCCCTCCATTTCTCCAAATAATGGAGACTTGCCTTTGCCTCTTATGTAAGCTTTCTCTTTTCTTTGAGAATCTTCCTCTTATTTTGATAATATAGATGCAATGTCTTCACAGGCTGAGCCAATATTATGCTATGATACCACTGTAATATTCCAAAATGGGAAAAGCAGGAATATAGCTCACAATAATGGAAATAGTAGAAAATGTTAACACAATACATAATAGATCCATGGTATTATGTATAACAACAATAAGTAAGTACGAGATCTTGGGGATCAAGTCTCTCAAGATAGGTAAAAGAAGCCTCCAATGCCCAAAAGCACCGCAAACATGTAATACACTGCTACACAAAATTTCTGAAACAAGCACATCGCAGTTTTAATGGCTAATACTATAGCTGGAAAATGTAAATAAATGGATCTAATGATACCATGCTCTTACAAGGAAAAAAATGGATATCTGTGCTCCTCAACACCTTTCCAAGATAACCCAGGAGGGGTTTCTGGAAATACACAAAATACAAATGGTGAAACTAAAAACCTAGGGCTAAAGAATCACTGCCACTGAAGCAAAAAGAAGGAGGTGGATGAAACTGATATAGATCTGAAATGGCACTCCTCCAATAGACTCTCTCAATGAAGGGTTGATCCCTTCAATGAAGATCTAAACTCTTGAAGATGGCACTAAACCATCCTTTGGATCTGCTCACTGAAATAAAATAGGTAGGGAGTAATAATGCACTATAGGAGATGCTACTGCCTTGTCCTGATGCCAAAATATGAAATGAATCACAAGGACCTTATTTACTAATCTCCCAATGGAAAGAAAGCTTCCTCCACTGAAGACAAGCTCAGAAATGGCCCAAAGAAATCCTCCACTGCTGCACCCTGCAAATCAACACATATATAAATAGAATCTGCACTGTAGAAGAAATTTGAAGCTTGGTCAAATGCCAGAATGTGAAAATTTAGTGAGAATTATTTATCTTTGAGGCTTCTCAAGGATAAAGGTGGGATTCTCACTCGAGAACACCCTTGTGCTAAACAACACTGCAATCTTAGCTAAACAACGTAAGAGAACTCAAAATATTAAAAAACCACATCAAATAATAATATCCAACATGATCACAATGGCTGCCATCCTCTTCCTTATTTTCTTGGTGAGATTCCTCACCCTGGGCCCAACTCATTAAAGGCACTACTTCCATGCAAAGGACCCCCCTCCAAAAATGCATTGTCCCTCACTGAATGTCCACTACTTCCATACCAGCGTTGTTGATTTGATAAAAGTTGACCAAGTCCACATGTTTCTTCCCTTGTTCACACATAGGGGAGCTTTATCCAGCTCTTTTGATGCCCTCCATTCACATTTGAAGTGGTTTTTGTTAGTATGAATCTTAATTCCAAGCAGACAAAAAAATACCACTTTAGCTATGCATAACAAACAACCCTAACAACAAATATGGCTGCCAATATCCTCAGATCTGTAGTTAGGTGATCAAGATAAATGTTGCAAAAATCTAGATCTATGCATTAGAAGACATTAAGCAGTAGAAAAAGCAAGATTTACTCCATGCATCCAATAGACAAGACAATAATATGTTGAATGAATTTTGTATTAATGGCACCTGGGAGGAAAACATAGAAGGGTGTTACCAGTTCTCCTCAATGGGATGGGTTCTTGTAAGTACTTAGCACTTTAGATCTAAAATTCCTCTCCCTTGATGGTGTAGAAAACCTAGACAAAAATGGTAGCAAAATATGACTATGATGGTGGATCAATAGTCAGACCAAAAGTATAGATCCAAAGTGATCTTTAGGAAAAAAAAGGTATTAAATGAATGCGAAAACCCTTCTATTTATAACAAAATATTGAGTTAGTCTAGGTATTGGTGCATAATTAAAATATTATTAACCAAATCAAGATCCAAATTTTATGGAATATTTTATTATATTTGTTGGAGGGAAAAGGAGTTTGACTTGGGTCAAATCCCTTTATTTGTAAATAATAAATAAATAAATGATTTATTTATCATTTTAAGGATGTGGTTGAGTAATAATCAAATAAATAATGATTTATTTAATTATTTAAGAGTGATTTAGTCATATTTAACAAAGAATATTATTTAAATAATGTTTAAATAATTATTCTTAGAAAATAATAAGATAAATAATGATTTATCTAATTAATTTCCTTGTTTTGGGTTAAAAATAACCAGGAATATTAATTAAACTGTTGTTTATCTAATTATTCCTTGAGGAAAATCAAACAAATGTAGATTTATTTAATATTTCCTCATGGGATTTCTTGTTTAGACCATAAATAACTTAATAAAGGTGGTTTACTAAGTTATTTTCATAGTGATAATAGGTTAGATGACCAAAAAATGGTGTAACAGATTGCCCCCCAACGTGCAAATGTTAGGAGCTAATCGTATGACCGAAGTACGTTGTAAGAACTCAATCACTAGACATCGGAGGGGAAGTCAAAGAGAGAGAAGTATAAGGTAGACCAAAGTGCTGAAAGGACTAGGCCCTGAGGAGGAGAGACTTACAAGTGCGACAAGTCTCTTTTATGAGTGACTACCTGTGCTATAGGCGGCGGGGGAGGCATACCTATGCCCGCCGAGACAAAGTACAAAGAACAAGGCGTCCATTAAACAAGGGAATGAATAATATAGTACATGCTGGCATAAACATGAGCTAGATAAACAACATGATAATGAATCCCACATACATATTGTTCCTGGGATAACAGCCAGGACTTGTACAATAATATCTGAGTACATGAGATATAAATACAACCTAGATGCCCCTATAAACAGGAAAGGGCTCTGAAAATCTGACTGATACATGCAATAAAAAAGATGCTACAAGCAGCTGAGGCTGACATCATCAAATCTATGGAGCTGCATCGAAGGCTGAAAGGAAGAGGTCATCCGGGCATGTGGGGGGCTACCTGTAGGGCTAACTCCTCATGAGGGCTGAGACATCTCACACACACCCAGGAATCACTAATATCAAGTGCCGCATCACTGGACCATTAAGTATATGGATCTCGATCATGCTGAAAGGAGCTGGAGTTGAGAAAAAATCAAGTCAAAGGGTAATAAGGAGTCCCTTTTCCTGATCCGAAGCATCGAACAAGAGTGCAAGCTGGAACCAAGGTACACTGCCCTCTAGACCTGTCTTCTAGAATGAATGAGCTGATGTCGACAGAAGGAGGCTCGCCATAGGTGAGGCAATAAGGGATCCTCAACTATGGCACGAGAGAAAAGAGTAGAGAGACTGACAGACTGACACCAGGGATGATGATGAAATGGGGAGTACTGAGTAGCGAGCAGGCGACTACCCTTGTTAGAGCATAAAGGGCATGGATGACCAGGAAGCGACTGACACAATATCATGAGGGATAGGGAATAGTGGGATTGAAGGCCATAATGTGCGACACGCGGGAGGGAACAAGCAATGAAGGATGGAGGATTATAGTGAGATACAAAGGGACTCGGAATAGACTCCATGAATGTAATGATGACTCAACTCAGATGCTCTATACAAGGGTGACTCGATGGTGCTGCCACACAGAAAAGGTCCAATGGGGACCATAAAAACATGAGTACATGGTGGTTACTCATGACGAAAATCAACATGAGCATGGGCAAGTATGGAGGCAAAGTGGTGCCTCTAAGTACTAGTGTTGCAAGTGAAGAAATTTATTTTTTGGGGAGTAGTGAAGTGACGCTTCATGGAAAAAATGTGTCTTTGTTTAGTATCAAATCACAAAAAGCATGATATGGCTACCTAAATAAAATAAAACATGCCTTCCCATAAGGAAATGCAAAGGGTAATATCTCTTCAGATAGAGTGCATTGCGAGGATTGGGAAGGGGATGGCCCTCAAAGTCCTCTAATAGATATGCCCCTGACGTAAATTCTTACTGATGATGTAAGGTCCTAGCCATAATGAGTCAAACTTTCCATGACCAAGTACATCATGGGCTTGGTGATGCACCAGAACAAGATCGCCTTCGTGAAAAGTATGAGGGTGGACTTTTCGGTCATATTGAGCTTTGGTGCATTTCTTAGCCATCTCAATGGTTTGCAATGCAACATGAATATCTTCGAAAGCGTGTTCAAGCATGATAAGTCATTGTTCTAAAGGTTGGGTGTCAGGGAGAAGTTTGATGGCTAGATGAAGGGAAGGTATTTCACACTCGATCGGTAAGACTGCCTCCTCTCTAAAAATAAGGTGGAAAGGAGTAAACCCGATGGTGGTTTTAACAGAAGTTCGATAGGCCCAAAAAGCAGGGAAGAACATAAGGTGCCAGTTGATTTTGTGCTTATCCATCATGTTAGCACCTGAATTGGACCCCAGGCTACAAAAGGCAAATCAGGGTAACAACTAAACCACGCTCAGCCTTGTAGCTAGCCCTACAAGGATAGGAGAGGGCTCTCTCCGTAAAATAATATTCAAAGGAACACAATAAATGGACTAATATTAGGCTAGGTAAAATGATGGGAAAAGGGTTTAATAAAATGAATGAATTAATTAATTTAAGGGATGTGTGGGATATAAAGGGACAGTTGAAATCGGGAATTAAATCAGGACACAGGGTATTTCATGGGGCAAGATAGGCAGGAAAATTAGCAATTAAAACTTAATGAGGATGGGATGGAAAGACTGGTGAGGAGCTGAAAAGGGCACAATAAATGGATCCTTTTCAAATAGAAGAAAAATACATAGTATGAATTATTTCCCAAGGCAGAGCATATAAAATGGATTCTACCTTTCTATCTTGAAAGCATTCAAAAGGAAATGTTTATGGATGGATGGAACACATAAAAATTCACATGTGAAACAAAGGAGAAAACAAATACTAACTCTCATACCACATGGATCCCACAAATCAGATCTGAATCTCTTATTAATTCCCGTCAAACTGTACAATGTAGCGCAGAGATGTTCTTCCACACTATTCCCCTACTTTCTGAGTTACAGACTATTCAGACTTTCAGAATTTCAGACTGCTTTACAAATGATTTACAATTACATTTAAATAGGCTGAAATGTGGAACATAGATCCACATAAAAGGGAGTTGTTCTAACAGCTGAGGAACTGAAATACAATCATAGTAAGAAACACAACAATCTGCCCCTAAAAATAAGAGACAACATTGCATTTGACCACTTGGAGGTTTTGCTGTTAGGATGTATGAAAGAAAATAGGTAATCCGATGAATAGATTTCCTATTTTGCTGCTTGCTGTAACAATATTTGTTTTAAATAAGCTCTTGGTGCTTTGACTGTTGCTTTGCTTTCCACTATCTTTTTGGAGAGAACTGAATTTTTTAATAAATTGTCGTTGAAATAAAACATAATGAAATTATATGCTTTCGTGAAGGGAAAATTTATTTTTAAATGGGAAGAGGGAAGGGAAATGGGGTGGAAGTCATATGAAAATCGCAATCGGAATCGGAACAGGCAGAGGGACACAAAATATTAAAACACGTTGTAATACAATAAAACATATTATAATATGTTCGTCGCAATCGGCGATCGGGGAGTGCGGAGGCGGGAGCCGTATTACAATCGCAATCGGAGGCAGGAAGCGGAGAAAAGTGCCGTGGTAGAAAGAAATAATGCGATGCGATTGAAATATTTGAAACATCGATTTATCGCACTAACAAAAGAGAAAACCCATTTAAATTGGAAAAAGGCGGAAGGAACTATGGTGGGGCCAACCAATCACAATCGCATCGGAGATGGGGAGTGGTTTAAAACACGGAATATAAAAATTGCGATGCGATCCGAATCGGGGATCGGAGGAGGGCGTTTATGGTGGGACCGGGATATATGAATTGCAATCACATCAGGGTAATCAGAAAGGGAATTGCGATCGGAGTGGATGGAGGGGTATTGCAATTGAAATGTTCCGATTGGCAGAGGACCATCGGATCGGAGGCGGAAGATCGACGGCTGAGACATTGATCGGGGGTTGTTTCGATCGGGGAATGTTGCGATCGGGAAATGTTGCGATGCGATCAATCGGAGGGGGGCTTATGGAAGTGGTGATTTCCGATGGCCCGATTAGCTATGGGCCGTCAGATCGGACCAAGAGATCGACGGTGGAGACATTGATCAGGGGTTTTCCATCGGGGCAATCGCATCGAAAAATTTCGCGATGGGCCGATCGAGACATACAAATAAAACATGCGATTGAAAGGGGAAGGGACTTGGGTTATGCGGGTTTTGTTATAATATAAAACTTTATAATAAAGTTTTATTACAAAGCATGGTGGGGAAGCGGTTATGATCGGTGGAACTTATAATAAACTTTGATATTGTTTATTATAAATTTCTACAAGGTATGGTTGGGGAAGTGGTTTGTGGAATAAATCGCACATGTATTTAAAGATTTATAATACAATTTTATAATCAGAAAGGGGGAAAAGGGATTTATTAAAGAAATATAAAACTTTAATAATATAAAGTTTAAAGGGAAAAATGGGAAATAGGGGGTATATGAGGGTATAAGGACTTTTACTTCACTTAAGCATAGATTTCAATCCAGAAGTCAGTTTTGAGAGTGTAGTATACCATTGGAAAGCTCTTTCCGGGGAGGTAACAGCTTCTGAATTGTGACTTATTACACATGATGATATAGAATTACATAATGAATAATAATAATAAAGACAAAATATCATGTTTTCACCTCAAAACATGGTTTTGAGGCGAAAATTACATCAAACTGAATAAAACGTCTCTCTGATTCTTCCTGATGCTGTGACTTTGAGCTTATTGGCTTCCTCATGACCTTGCTGATATTTATTGACATTTGACTCATTAATTTGACCATGGTGAGACCTTAGAGGCTAATGAGACCCATCCTATGACCTACTGATATGATTTTGAGAATGAAAGTGTGTTTCGGGGAAAATCACCCTAGAGGTTCGTTGGGTTACAACCTCCACAGAGCAGGGCATGCTACTTAAGAAGGACTCACACAACCATACATGTTCATGAAAAACTAAATAGAGCAGATCGAGGAACTTACACGTAGGTCCTATGGTTGAAGTAGATCCCGCGGGGTCCAAACCCCCAGCAACCGTCCTTCCTTCTTAACCTGAAAGACAAGAAGAAACAAGCACGAAGAACTGGTTGTACAACATATATCTACTCTAAATGTTAGTGAAATCCATATGAAACATTAGATAAACCATCATAAATGCTTAAATAACAATATTCTCATATATGCAAGTGGACACTAACACGTATATCTCGGGAACAAGATGGTTCTTCTGTATTATAAATAGCATGTACAAAAATAACAAGTGGAGAGATCACCTGAATCCTTCCACGATCTTCGAGCAGACCGTTGTCCGGATCCGTCCCGCCCTTGCCTCACTAAGATTCCTTCCGAACTGGTGCATACGAGATGACATATAGGGAGATGAGCATCTCCAGGAAACAAGGGTTTCCTGTAATGAACTGGGAAGTGCAGGAGGCATAGGAATTCAGACTTGGATAGGGAATACCAACAGAGTATAATATCAATAATTTCTCTCTCTCCCTTAGGCCATACACATGAGGGGATTTTATACTCTCTCAAAGTAGTTTCAACAGTTGGAAATAGTTGGCCACGTGCTGGGGTGGTTGAACTACCAGAGTAACCATCAACCCAGCCCGAAAATAGGGAATTTTTATATATTTTTTAATGATTTTAATGGCATACGCGGAAAAGTGCATGTGGACTCGCGTATACACGCAGAAAATTCTGGGCATAACCGCGTATGGGGATTTTTACACAGTTTTTTAGTGAATTTGGTCCAAGTCTGTAGGAATGGGTGCCCAAAGCCATAAAAGCAATCATGAATCATATGAAGGTGAGAAATGATGCTATAACAGATGCCCCCTAATATATGAGTTCAGAAGGGGTACATGATGGCCGAAATGTATTATGCACATAGAAAGAACGTCGCAAGGACAAGAGAGGACTTCACCAGATTTTAGCCTGCCAAAAACCAATGAAAGAAAACAGAGAATCAACTCATGCTGAGGCGGGCATACCCATGCTCAGTCAAAAATACATCATACAGAAAGTACTGAATAGATCCAACATGTATACAAGTATAGCTGAACTGAAAGTACACAATGAATCATCTGAGCATGGCCCAGAAATGTAAGTCTGAATCAATGTCCAAGTATCACATATAGAAAGCTGATCAAGGATGGTGCAACTGGATGTCTGATCATATAAGTAACTGAATCTCCAAGTACCGAATCATAAGAGGTGCAACAAACGGTACAATCACGCAACTCGGGAGCCAACATATAGGATGCTGCTGTACTGAACTGTAACATATAAGGGTGGACGACATCACTGGCAGAAACTGAATGGACTGTCAAAAGTGAACCGAGAAATGATGATGCAACCCGAGGTCTTCACCGATCACTATGGCACAATTCTACACAATGGGAATAAATGAGCTGAAGTTGACCATGTGAGAAATCGTTGGATTACCGGTCAATGATGTATACCATTAACCAACGCGAGACACCCACCAATAATGAAAATGAGCGTCAAGGTGTCCCAGTACAATCTAACAAGTGCGAATGAATGAGTTGAAGTCGAACACTTGAGAGAATCTACCAATCAGGAGGAAATGATGAATCCCCACTGTCGATAGCGAAGAGTCTGCCACTGATGACTACAAACCCTAAGGTACTAACAAAAAGACTCTAGACCTTATTCCCAGAGCAATGAGTCAGAGTCGATGGGAAAAGATCTGCTGGAAGGAAGGCATTAAGGCATCCCACATCAGTCCAGCGCGAGTGTAAACCGCAGGCCAAGATTTGGAAGGAATCGGACGAAGTAGAGTGACGGAACCAAAACCGAAGTACATTTTCGACATGCACAAGATGAAGCTAGCGCACGGAAGAAACCCTTTGAACCAACCAATAATGAAAGCTGACACAGAGGCGAGAAATCCACCGATAGGGTCAAATGGAAATCAAGGTACTGCACGAATCCCAAGTGTGATAATGTGTGCTGACGTCGAACACAGGGGAAACTACTCAGTCAAAGACACATAATGATGATCAAATGCTGAGCACAAAGTCACCTATCAATGATGGAAATAGGGCCAGGGTGCGGCTCTAGGTTTTCTCTCAGAGCAATGTGTCGTAGTCGATAAGAGACGAACCCGCCGGCAAGAAGTCAATGGGGACCTTATCAAACCAGCACGAGCAGAAGACCAAAGCATCTGATGTGATAGAACAAGATACTGACTAGACCGGGAAGGCCGATTGAATAATGAGTCAAGAGACACTGCAGAATGGCCGACTCTGGTTAGACTTCCCTTGAACAAAAGCACGACTCATGATGACCATGGCAGTAAAAAGTGACACTGTATAAGTCTGTTATGCAGGAGGCAGAACAAACTCTCCATATGATTGGAAGAGATAACCAACCGGGGGAGGACTAACAAGTCAAACATGGTAAAGGCTGAACCTAGGTCAAAAACTAAAACCATCCCAAATTTAGGAAATATATATAAGTATATGTGCTTTGTTCAAGGGCGACAAACTAACTCTGTACTGCCATCAAAACAACGAAGATACATCCCGTTCTCGCTCTTTTTGTTGTATTTGATTTTTTTGTCTTTTTCATATAATAAGCCTGAAAAATAATAAAAGAATGCTATGGTACAATGGATAGAATGAGTATAAAAAATCAGATGCACTAGTTCCTGGGATTGGAACAATCCTATGCTCAATGCAAGGTGGCGGAAACTGGTAAGTGATACTCAAAGGAACGTTCCATCCATGGGTAAAAGGGTGTCAAGTCGCGATAGCTAAGTGCATGCAATGGTTAACTTGTACAGAGAGTCAAGGTCAAAATTTGGCTAAAACATCGAGTCCAAATGAAGCCGGCTAAAGGCCAGGGTAAACAAATAGCCAATATGCAATGCAGTAATACAACTTAACGACACCAGGGAGCCTCTAGGGTAATAGCCAGAAAAATGATAGTGAGGAAGAAGAAGAATGAAGCTTCAACACATAAGTCATGGCGGGACTAAAGAGGACTCCCGAGCCTACATAAGACACAGCATGGGCAACAAGTGATAGCGAGGAACTAACTAGGAAGCCCATGTAAAGGAAGGATCTACCACCAAGTCATGATTGAATAATCGGCGAGTGAAATGGGTGTAATAGTCATGACCTGATGGGATCGACCCTATGGCAAGTGATCAGTATGGAGGCTAATATGCAAGATGCAGCGGAAAGTGATGTCCCTAACCTATATGCCAGTGAAGATCATATACCTGCCGTGACGAGTTGGTAATCATGGATCAAAAACCGGGAAAAATCTCAAATTTGTCAAAATGTACCTGAAAACATACCAAACTGGGCACTTCCAAGCATCCGGGTTATGCAGCTTAAGATAGATCAAAAAAATAAGCATAACAAATTTTTGCGAAAATTTTCAACTTTTTGGCCATAAATAGACAAATTACCTCATATTTGGTTCATTATTGCATTGCTGATTTGGAAAAAAGTGCTCTAGAGCAAAAAACTTCTTTCGTCAAATCAGGAGCAACCGACCGTCGAATCGCACCAAATTTGTCAGGTAGGCTCCTCAATCATCCTTGCAAATCATTTTGTCCGTTTATAAATTAAAATTTAGTGATTTTCACCATTAAAACCCTTGCTAAAAAACTCAGACTTGCGCATACGCGGGTTGGTAACAGGAAAGTCGCGTATACACGCGACTGTGCATAGAAAAAGTCGCGTATGTGTAGGCCCAAATCAAAAAATGCGTGGCTAATGAAGGATTTATTGAAATTTGACAGGATGACAATCTCATGGAGAGAGCGTGAACACAGTGCAATTGATCAAGAAGTCATGCACGATCGAGCATCGTAAAATATTCTTCGGAATTGCGGATTGCTCAAATTTTTCAAAATGCCAAATATGAAAAGCAATGTTCGGTTGCTAGAAATTCTCGTGAATTATTGGGAACCAGACCAAGACTGCTTCATTATAGATCAGATGCCAGTACACATTGAAGTGGAAGACATATATTTTATCACTGGACTCTCCCGGAGGGGGGAACCAGTAGACTTGCACGGGAAGCCCATGGGAGGGCTAACCGTGGAAGATTATGTCCACGTGTATTGCGTAGAGGGTTCCAAGAAATTTGGAACTCAAATTGCAATTAAATATTTGAGGGATTTGCACATGAAAATCCTCCTTTTCACCATTGGCAGAGTGGCAGGATCTGCCTCCCTACATCAGGCGTCCAGGACGCAAATGAGCATAGCAGTGGAATGCTTGACTCATGTATATGATTGGTGCACAACCCTATTACTGAACATGAAGCAACAGTTGACCTCAATCCGCCAAGTAAAAACAAAACACTTTAGATACGGTACAATTTTGATGACATTCTTCTTTGAGAAGATACCAGCATTGAGACCCAGAGTCATCTCAACCATCAATAGCCCTAGAGATCCAAGAATTGCTCGTTGGGCAGATATGATGAAGAGATTAGGGGGAAGTGAAGTTCCCCGGACCACTTGGGACGATGAGTTCTTCCTTTGGTGGGGAGAACAAATCATCGCTGTGGACAACTATCCCTATGTCGGGATGGACTTTCGTGGAGATCCAGATCTTGTTCTTCCACCAGGCACAGCATGGGGTACAGTCGGTAAGTTTGCATTTTTTTTTTACTTATATAATTTTTTGGATTTTTTCAAATATGTATGAAAAAATGAAAAACAAACATGTTTTTGATTGGATTCATAATGACTGATAATGTAAACATGATCATGATATAGATATTGGACTAGTGCGACCTGAGGGTTTCCCACGCCACAAGCGTCGCAAGGGCGAAGCAAATCCAGTGGATTCATACAGGACCCTCCAGGCTGTGCAGAGGAACTTGGAGGGGTTAACCCGCCAAATACCTATGGCTGCCGTGGAGGATCTGCCGGAAGCCGTCCAGAGACGGGTGGTAGGAGTGCCCCGAGACTGGGTACGGTTATTCCGCCGAGTTGCCACCGCGATCATGTTCTATAGGAACACGACTTTTGGGCAAGGACCTCAGGAGTAGATAGATATTATGTACCAGATGACTGTATATTTTTTTTTTAGACTGAACATGATCGGGCATAAGCCAAAATTTTGTATGACCTTATGGATCCAAATTTTGTAGAGTTTTTTGAACACTCTGATGATATATATACAGCGATATTTGATGTGATGTGATAAATGTATCAAAATGTATGATGTTTTTGATGATTAAATTTTATTGTATGGAATGATTAATATGCCAATCCAATGCCTGATTAGCTAATGAGTCAGCCAACCAATTTTCAGCTCGAGGAATACGAATGAAAGTTAAAAATTGAAATGATCTTTGTAACAAACGTACCCTCAAGAACAATCGTAATAAAAATGGATCTCGAACCCGATAAGTATCGTTCAACTGCGACACCACCAGCTGAGAGTCCAAGAAAACTACCAACGAATCAACACCCAAAGATATTGCCTCCAAGAGTAGATAAACAACTGCAGTGTATTCTGCTATATTATTGGAAGCAGGACCAATGCAGGCCCCTCTTGATACTAACAGCTGACCGGAAGGATAATGAAGCACCCAAGCCACGGAAGCTAAGTTCCGGGTGTGTCTACTAGCACCATTGGTGAAACCAAAATGACTCATGACATCCGACATAACCTGCCAAAGCAGATCAAAAACATCACCAACTCATCAAAGATCGAAAATCAACCAGATATGTACAAAGCAAAAAACTACTATATACAAAAGCAACATGACAGGCCGAAGCCTAGGCATAATACTTCTTCAAATAGAGCCCATTTCGGGGCTCCAACAACTCGTTCCATTTGAAATCAACCAAGGTATACGCTCCTTTCTTAAGGAATTTTTTAACGATGAAGGGGCCATACCACATAGACTTAAACTTTCCTGCCCCCAGGGCATCTTTTTCTTGGGCATAGACCAAAACAAGGTCGCCTTCCGAAAAAACCCTGGGTTTGACCGCCTTATCGTACTGGACTTTGACTTGGTTTTTATGTGCTTCATTCATCGTGGCGGCATCGCGACGCTACTCATCGAGATGTTCCAGATGAAGGAGCCGTTCTTCAAGACTAGAAGTGTCAGGAAGAAGTTCAACAACTAACTTAAGAGAAGGAATCTCGCATTCAATGGGAAATACGGATTCCAACCCGTGCACTAGCTGAAACAGAGTAAAGCCAGTTGTAGTTTTCACTGACGTCCTGTATTCCCAAAGTGCAGGATATAGCATAATATGCCAGTTGGATCTAGCTTTATCAATTGTCCGTTGAAGAATTGTCTTCAAGGATTTATTCACGACTTCCACTTGCCCATTGGCTTGAGGATAATACGAAGATGAATTCTCCTGCCGGAAACCCAATTTGAGAGCCAACTCAGCCATCATACTATTCTGAAAATGACTGCCATGATCAGTGACAATCTATCTAGGAATACCAAAATGAGCGATAACCTGGTTAAAAAGAAAAAGAGCTGCAGTCTCACCATCATTCCCAAAAGTAGGCATAGCCTCGACCCACTTTGTAAAGTAGTCTACTGCTACAATAATGTACTTGTGACCTTTAGCCAAAGGCGGGTTACAAGTAGTATAATCAATACCCCACTTTGTAAAGGGACCGACAGTAATGACTGGAAAAAGCGGAGCTGGATGAGCGCGCATTTTTCGAGTATAGACTTGACATGGATGACACTTTTTGACCGATTCGATACAATCCTTGAAAATCGAGGGCCAAAAGTACCCAGCACGCAAGATCTTTTGGGCTGTAGCAAGCCCAGATAAATGACCCCCACAAGCTCCACTGTGAGAATCATTCAGCATAACCTCAGCTTCTTCGAGAGTTAAGCAGCGTTTCAGGATTGAATCAACCCCTCGACGGTATAAAGCATCACCAATAATCAAATAATTCTTGGCCAAGTGACGTAGCTTACGACGCTCATCTTTCGAAAAAGTAGAGGGAAACTTCGCAGTCTGAAGATACACAATGATATCTCCATACCAAGGATCCTGTGAAGAGATAAGAAACAAGTGTTCATCCGGAAAGGATTCATCATAAATCATCTCTTCTCCACAGGGCAACTCGGAGATCAATTCCGCGAAAACCAATGATTTCTTAGACTTGGCAGACATAAATTCGAGATCAAATTCCTGCAAAATAACAATCCATCTATTGTATTTTCCCCCAATCACTCGCCTACTGAGGACAAACTGAAATGGATTGGCTGCTGCCAAAACATAGGTTTTACGAAGAATAATATAATGCCGGACTCGCTGCACAGCATGAACTGCTGCTAAAGCTAACTTTTCTATCGGAGTGTACCGGAGTTCAGGTCCTACCAGTCCTCAACTAAGGTAGTAAATAACATGCTCTACAAGAGCATCATCCTCCTAAACTAGAACCATACCAATGGTAGATTCTGCTGCTGCCAGATACAAAAGGAAATCCCTGCTATAATCCGGTGGACTCAATAAAGGAGCAGAGGTTAATGCTTTCTTCAAAGCATCGAATGAGCGTTGAGCGTAGTCGTCCCAAAGAAAAGGAACTCCCTTCTTCAACAATCTCATAAATCCCTTTGTAACTTCAGCATAATTTACGATAAATCTCCGAAGAAAATTAGACTTTCCTTGTAGACTTTGAAGCTGACGGATAGAGGACGGGGGAGGCAACCAAAGTATTGCCTCAACCTTGAAGGGATCTACCCTAATCCCTTCCCTAGACACAATGAATCCCAATAACCGACCGGATGTAACCGCGAAAACGCACTTGTTCGGATTCAATCTAATCTTATAGAAACGACATCTTTCAAATATTTGCCGGAGGTGACCAGGATGATCCATCCTCTTTCGAGAATGAGCAGCTAAATCATCCAAGTATGCCTCAATAATCTTTTTGATGTCATGAAAGGCATATGACATGGCCCGCTGAAAGGTAGCCCTAGCATTTTTAAGACCAAAAGGCATCTTCTTGTATGCAAAAGTACCCCAGGGACAAATAAAGGTAGTCTTATGCTGATCTTCAGGACGGATAGTAATCTGATTATATCCGGAGAAACCATCCATGAAGGAGAAAATCTCATTACCGGCACACTCGTCAATGATCTGATTGATAAATGGTGTGGGGTAATTATCTTTAGGAAATGCTTTATTTAGGTCTCTGAAATCGATGCAAACTCGAATCGTTCCTTGCTTTTTATCTACAGGAACGGGATTTGAAACCCATTCAGTGAAAGGAACAGGGAATATGAATCCCGCCTTAAGCAGCTTCTCAACCTCAGCTTTGATAGCTGCTGCCTTCCTAGGATTGACCGGACGAAGTTTTTGCCTGACCGGCTTAGCGTTTTCATAGATCTTGATCTCATGCTGGACAATAGATGGATCTATTCCAGGAATTTTCTCATAAGACCAAGCGAATACATCCCTATACTCTTTAAAGAGCTCGGTATAAATTTGAACCTCTTCACGGGAACATTCAGCTCCGATGAAGACATTCTCAATAATATTGGGATCCCTGGAAATGTTCACCGGGATAGTAGGAGAAATCACAGCCATGTTCCCTTCAGCATAAACCTGTGTTGGTGCTAAAGGGTTCAAGACTGGGTGAACAGGACCAGGAGACGGAGGACTTGGAAAACTTGTTTCAACTTCGCTCAAGTCAGGTAAAAAATAAGAACGATGATGCAAATCATCCCACGGTCTATCTATACCAGTCATGGCTTCCAGGATGGCCTCTTCAGATGGAAGAGTGGTATCAAGGAAATCCTGGGCCGAAGAAGAACTAAGCATCCAAGCCGGAGCCACATCTCCATCCAACTCTTCCGGTGAAAGAGGAGCTGGACTGGATTCTGCAGAGTCAACAATAGACTGATAAGCAATCTCAGCTGCAGACATCGGAAATTCCATTCCACCCACTTGAACTTCCGCTAATGTGGCAGTAGGGGAAGGTAAGGTCCAAGGGTCCGAAAAATAATGAGTTCTGAAGAACTCTCTTCGAAGAGGAGCCTTGGAGGATGAAATTGCATTAATATGAACCGTAGGAGGAGGAATATCAAAAGTACCCATCAATGAAGAATACATTCCAACTCCTAAATTCTCAACAGGCGCCTTAGTATTATCCAACTTTGGAACAGATGAGTCAGAAGACGCATTCGGGTCTACCGGAGGACAGTCCAGTTGATCCACTGTAATAATCCTCCCTTCGTGGGGGAAACATATAATTCGAAATAATGAGGATGCAATGGCATCCATCTCATAAATCCAATTCCTCCCCAACAGAAGGTTGTAGTCCAAGCTTGCATCCACTACCTCAACCTCTATATTAACAGTTTTTCCCCCAACACAGATGGGCAAAGCTGGGACAATACCATGGGGTCTGTGAGAATGACCATCGAACGCAGTCAGAAGAGTGGTAGATGGAGCAGCTTTGGGAGATCCAATTGTCTTCCAACATGTGAGAGACATCACGCATGTGGAAGCACCCTCATCAACAACCGTTCGAAAGATATTGCACTTCCCATACGATGATTTAATATGAAAAGCCATGTGATGGGGGAGTCTCTTCTTAAAATTAGTCATATCAAAAGTAATTAGAAGATAATTTTTCGGATCAATAGCCCCAATGGCAGTGAGCAAAGCACTGCGTTGAGCCGGACAAGACTGGAGTACCTCTAAAGCTGACATAGCATAAGGACTCTGCGCCATATCTTCCACAATTGAGTAGTTCTGGGCAGCCCTAGCATTTGGATTAATCGTTGATCGCTTAGAAGATGCTTTGGGCATCCGAGGCATAGAATCAACAGTAGGCTTTGTAATGTGAAGCAGCTCAGTAGCATCAGGAGTATCCTTAGCTTTCGAAGACTCTTCTCCGCCATAATCACGGGATCTCGTAGCGATATCCGCGTGAGCACTCATCATAAAAATGTTCGATGGAATTTCCCCTTCCTGGGTGCCCCCAGAGGAAGCCCCAGGATTTTGGTTCGCGCCAACAACTAATTGTTGCCCTTGGGGAAAAGGTTTTGTTAACACAGCCTGGGAACTAGAAGAACCCTGTTGGGCTAACAAGCGCTGCGCATCCTGAATTTTAGGGCAAAGGTGTGTGAGATGGTCTCCAGTACACAACTTGCATGGAAACTTCACTTTCTTTTTCTCCTTTGGACCCTCACCAACATGCTCGTTGGTTTTATTCGCATTACCCTTCCCATTCTTGCCCTTCTTCTTGTTATTTCGTCCCTTCTTCTTCCCATCGGATTGTTGATTTCCTTTGGGATCGGAAGCTTGGACAACATTTATGGACAAAGACTGGGAAGGCGATGACTCAGCAGGCACAGCCTGACCAGAAGGAGCAGATTGTAAAGACAACTGCTGCAATTGAGTAAGCAGGCTGGCTGCACCACTATTGATCGATCCAACCAGTCCGTCACCATGAGGACCGGGCTTAGTTTTAGATAAATCTAATTTGGAGCGAGGAGCATTGGGCAGATATTTGTAGAGGAGCCCAGACTGAGAATAGATCAGTTCCAGCTGCTGGGCCCTAAAAATGGCCTGCTCCTCGGAAAATACCCCAGAAAGGGATACATCTTTCAAAATATCTGACTGCAGGGATTTCAGAAACCATTCCAAAAGGAATTCACCTGGAATATGAGCTTTAATAAGCCTCTTCCTTCTCCTCCATTCCTGAATGTGATCAGAAATGTGGGTTGCTTCATCCTGCTTAAAATTGGCTAGGAGTTCAGTCCCAGCGTCATATCGGACAGGCAACTGAAAATGGTTCAGAAATGTAACAGCCAGTTCTCCAAATGTAGAAAAACTACCCCCAGTTAGCTCAATATACCATTTGGCGGCGTTTCCAGTTAGGGTGCGTTGAAATAATCTCAACCTAATCGAATCATCGATCAGGGAGTTCGAAGAACACCATAAATGGAAAGTAGTGATGTGGTCAACCGGATCTTCTCCATTCTTACCTTCAAACTTTGGAATGTCTACGGAATTTTGGTGGGAACCAGAGGCCACCTCGAACCATAACGAATTAGATCATTAGTCAACTTCGACAGATCTGGCAAGTTTAACGTTGCCAAAAAAGGTAAGCGAGGCGGAGCCTGAGGATTCCATCCTTGATGGGATGGATTCCCAACATTCTGAAAAGAATACCCTGGATTTGATGAGGCACCAGGTTGCCAGAAAGGACTCGTAGAAAAAGGAGAAGAACCTCCTCCCAACGTAGAGTTACCAAAGCCCAGACTAGTTCCCCCTGCTGAAGTATGAAATGAAGAGGAGATCCCCTGATAGGGGTTCCAGGCATTAGAAAGAGGAGAAAATGTCTGATAAGCACTCGACGAAGGGAAAGAAATATTCCCTTGATGACCTGCGTAAAACTGATTCCCTGCCCCCACTGTAGTGAATACAGGGTTCCATCATGTAAAAGTGGTTGAATTCTGACCTCCAGACCAAGGATTGAAACTCTGGGTCTGAGACGTAAACGGAAAGGACCCTAAAGAAGGATTGGAACTAGGAATGTGCCCAGTTCCAAAGGGGAAACCCTGAAAATAAGCTGATCCACTAGCCATGGAAGACATGGGTGTAGATCCAGCTGCAGCAGCGGAAAAGGAAAAGAGATTCCACTAGTGGGCATCCTAATGGCGACCAGAATGAGAAGCATGTGCTTGGGTGAAACCGTAGCCAAACACAGCAGCTCGTTAGTATGAATTCTTTGTCGAAGCGTACGAAAAAGAACCACTTTAGCTACGCATAACCAATAGCCCTAACAACAATAATGGCTGCAAAACATCTTCAGATCTGCAATTAGTAGTTAAAGTGCTGCAACAAACAGATCTATAAATGGAAAGATATTAAGCAGTGAAGTAAAGAGTTTGCTCCATGCATCCAACGGACAAGACAAGAACACGATTTTTGAATGAATTTTTATATTACAGGGCACCTGGGAGGAAACAAGAAGGTGTATCCAGATCTCCTCAATGGGATGGGTTCTTTGTAGTCCTCAGCACTTCAGATATAAGCTTTCTCTCTCTTGTAGATGTAGAAAAACCCAATGTAGAAGGTAGAGCTCAATGGGAGCAACAATGGCAGAAAATGAGACCGAGTGTATAGATCCAGAGTGATCTAGTATGCAACAAAAGGTGAAGAATGAAGGGGAAAACCCTCCTATTTAGAACAAAATATTGGGTCATTCTAGATCTTGGTGCATGATTAAAATAATGTTAACCAAATCTAGATCCACCTCTATGGAATATTTTATTATTATTTGTTGGAGGGAAAGGGACTTTGACTTGGGTCAAATCCCTTGATTAGTGAGGAATAAATAAATAAATGATTTATTTATCCTTTTAAGGAAGTGGTTGGGATATAATCAAATAAATAATGATTTATTTGATTAATAATGATTGATTTGGTCATATTTAACAAGGAATATTATTTAAATAATTATTCCTAGAAAATAATAAGATAACTATGGGTGTATCTCATTAATTTCTTTGTTTTTGGGTTAAACATGACTGGGAATAATAATTAAATTATGGTTTAATTAATTATTCCTTTTGGGGTTTCTTTAATTAACATAGTGAAAGCAGTTTTACTTGGGGTAAAACTGGTCTTACATGGTGTACTTGGGTCCATCTAATGATAAAAGGTTAGATGACCAAAAAATGGTGTAACAGCAGCACTAGAAGCAATCGAAGATAAAGCAATAGTGCCTCCTCCTTCAACAGAAGCAGGAGTCTGAATGCCTGTAGCACTCACAGCAGAAGCCGCGTTCCCAGTCGTGGCCATCGAAAGGTATGAATGATAAAGAAGATCCTCCAGTCTCTCTAACTCAGGTCCGATGTATTGAACAAAGAACGGATAATCAGGAGGAAGAGGAGATGGACCTGACGCAGGAGGTTCAGGTACTTCTTCAATTTGAAAATCTTCTTCCTGAGGAAATAAAACTCGCGAGGTGAGCAGAACGCTCCTCTCGGAACCGACACCAGAATCAGCTATGAAACCTTCATATCCTTGTGGAGGATCTCTCTCCACTGCGTCAGACGCCACAGGGTGATAACCACCTGCTAAATCACTCCAACGCCTTCTCGAAGAAGGCTCTGGACTCTCGGGAGATAACCCCCGGATTCTCCTCGATCGACGAGGCGCTTGATCAGCCACTTTAGAAAATTTTAATTAGACTCGAAAAATATAAAGCTAAGCAAGCTAGGAGCAAAGAGCACTCACTATAAGAAAAATCCCTGAGATACAACCAAGAAAACAGCCTTCAAGTATTTCCGCTCCGAGTGATGAGGACCGGACACCAAAATACAGGAAAGCGAAATATAGGACCTCCCGAAAGCAGTCTGGGATAATTACGGCCCAGGCCTACTAGCGAAGGTATCAGAAACAGTTACACCGACCTCCTAATGACAGTCTTTGTCGGCTCAAGCACCCAAGCTTCGCAAGGGCACCCCCCAGAAGTACTGCTGAAAGTGATGCGACGTCTGCCTCAGGTACCACAGGTATTCCCCCCCGCAGTCACCTGTGTGGAACCTAGGAGTGGAAACTATGGGCACCAATCCATATCAGAAGCTGGGCGGAACGGTCTTGAGGTCAGATTCAGCTAATCATAGAGGGGGTATCCCTCTTCTCAGCCTTCACTTCCCCTCGCGCTTGACTCTCTAGAGGAGAGCTTTCCCGGTCCACCTAACGGAGTTGGATTTCGCTCAATTAATCAACTTCTATGTTTTGTTTGAGCGGCCTTGAAGAGTTAACTCTCCACTCACCTAATCCAAGGCCCTACAACCTAGCTAGTTGGTGTATGACACTTAGAAAAATTTCTAGTTGATTTTAAATTAAATCACTTATTTTAATGGGCTGTTATGTTAAGTCAAAGGGATGTGGAAATGAAACTTATGGTGTTTTGACGCAGAAAGAAATTAATAAAAACCAAACTACATGCAAATGCAATTATTGTCTTTCGATGAAAAGCAACTTCTACAAAGGTTCTACGAGATTAAAAATTGTATTTTTCTTTTCAGATAACAAATTCACACTCACAAAAACTATGAAAATGACTAAATGCTTAAGTGCACCTGATGCAAATCACTACAAGCATGCAAATTCTAAGATGCAAAATCTCCTAAAGAAGAGTGAAATTTCCCAAAAGTCCTTCAGTTTTAACTCTTCTTGGTTATCCAGAAAGCTAGTTCCCAAAATCAAGAACTCTGAATATGAAGACACCAAAAACGCTTATAAATAAGAGGAAGAAATCAATGATAATTCCTTTCCAAAATCGAGCCAAAATCCAAAGGCAAGAAACCTCAACAAAGCTTCAAAAGATATAGCGAAACGAAAACAAAAATGCAAAAACAAAATCAAACAACAAAGCACAATGTTTTTTGAGCTTTTCATCTTTATAAAAAAGTTCGAAAAGACCAAGCAAAACTATAAAATCCCAAGCCAAACAACACTGAATTTCAAGCAAAAAATTCAAAAATGCTCCAAATCTTATAAGGCTAACTCGTAGCAAGATCAATATGAGCAAAAGAAGACAAGAAAACTCAGCCACTCAGCCTAGAATAATAGCACAACCTTGCCGCAAACAAAAACTTCAAAGAATCAAGAAAGACTCTTCAAAAGTTGCAACAAGACCTAGCCAACTGAACCCAAGAAAACCAACCAAGAAACAGGCAAAAATCGTAGTGCAAAGCAAAACACAAAGATAGGAAAGAGTAAACGAGTAGGAGCTCTCTGTTCTGATGAAGCAGGACAGCCAAGAATGCTCAGAAAGAGATCTTGGTACTCAAACCAGAAGTGCCAGCACCAGAAACAACACTTTGCCAAAAAGACTAGTTTGCAATCAAACAAGACGGAGAAAAGACCAAAGACCACTTTCTTCACAATCCAGAGGGTACAAAGACACTGCAGGAACAGGTCTCAACAGATAGAAAGGACTAAAAAGTCAAGGAATCCAAAATTTCAAAATCTGCCTAGGTATACGCAACTTCACAGTTTAGCAACTGTTGGGCCGTTAATATGCCATTATTATTATCACTTGTGAACGCTTATTCCACCCATTTCTACCATTCTTCATCACGTCATTTATTATAATTTATTATTTAAATCCATTTTATAATGATTTATGCTCTTATGAATGAATATTATTTATCTTCCTTTATTTCTAATAAATTGATGATTATGAATTATTTTATCAACGATGGTTTTAATAAGTTGGTTATAACATTATTCACCATTTTTAGCCTCCAAGATAATTTCCAGATTGAAGATTTGATCATTAAAAGTGCCAACTCAGAAATGCGCTGGAATAAGGAGTGACAGTTTTGCGGTTGCGATTCTGAGCAACGGAAGACGAATCTGGAAAATCCGGAACATGGGTTTTGTCCAGAACGGACCCAATTAACTTTAGCAAAGAACGGTTTGCCCAAATTCGGCCTGTGTTGAGAGATTCGCAGAGTTCTTTAAGCACGATTTTCTCAGTTCTGTTGTTGCGGCCGTCCTCCAAATCTCAGCTACAAAGCCAAATTCGACTTGCTGTTGTTGAAAGAGGGATGTAAATCTATTTTATTGTTGATCAATTGGTTGGAAGAAATTCAATATTATTATTAGAGATCCTATTTTCTATTTAATTTCTCCACCTTCTAATTATAAAAGGAGAAGCATGTATTGTATATGGGGGATGGAGAGACTTTTCTTATTGTAATTTGCAGAATTGTGCATCGGCTCTTGTTAGGAGAGTGTGAGCTGTTTGTAAACATTATTAATGCCTGATTAATAAAGGAGTTCACTGTTGTTCCATTTCTCAAGCGCTGGAGTAAAGCACATCAACGCTTCACCGGTGGTTGAGGGCCCGGCCCTGGTGGAGCGATCTGCTGTTTGTATTTCTATTAGTTTATTTCTGTTGTGTGAAGTTCATTTATTACAATTAAAGAATTGAGTTATTGCTAATTGGATCAAATACAGAGTCATTGTTATTCCATTCTTTACAAGAAGCATGATTCATGATTCAATTGTTATAAAATGTTGTTTTTCTGTATCTAATTCTAGTTGTTGTTCCTTTTGTTTATGAATTATGATAGTTGATTGTTGCGTGGCTGTCGACAGGATTAAAGAGTAGAAATCTAGTTTGCTTGGTTATGAATTGAATTCACTGTTTATTTTACGCTGCTATTCAATTCCTGTTCATTGCTTTTAGATTGTTGTTCCTTTCCAGTTTGCGGTTTAGATTTCATTTCCTTTGAGTTGTTTTCACTTGCTTTGAGATCTCTAAACTGTAGAGGGCAGAGCTAATCATTCCAGGTCCCCAGATTTGGTCATCTCACATCGATTTCTAGGGGAAAGAGTTATTACTACCGCATCCCTAATCGATGTCTAGCAAGGTTGCTGTAGTGTAGTCTTTACATTTCTGTCATTTGTAATTAGATTTCTTTTCAAGCAGATTTCTTTTCAAGCATTTATTATTTCCGCATTTGTATTTCTATACTACATCTTCACAAACATTACTCTGAGCAAAGTTCCTCGCATCGAGTACACTCTTGAAACAAAAAGTCGTCCGGTCGACAATTAATGTGAGGTAATTAGGAGTTACAAAGACACCTTTTTATCGCTCCACGCAACAAGCGTGCATACGCGACTGTGCTAAAGGAAACCCGCGTATACGCGACTCCCTTTAGACAAACTTGCATGTATACGCGACTGTGTGCAGAAAAAAGCGCGTATATAAAGGTAAATAATGAAAAAACAAAAGGATCAAGCCTGGATAAGAAACCAGGACTTCAGTCTGACTGAGAAAAAGTAAACTGGACTGCAAATGAAAGTTAAAACTGTTGGAAACCTACCAAACAGCTGAAACCACCCAACAGGGGAATCACAAGAATGCAATCCCCAGCGGAGTTGCCAGTTCTGTTTTGGGGAAAATCACCCTAGAGGTTCGTTGGGTTACAACCTCCACAGAGCAGGGGCATGCTACTTAAGAAGGACTCATACAACCATACATGTTCATGAAAAACTAAATAGAGTAGATCGAGGAAGTTACCCATAGGTCCTACGGTTGAAGCAGATACCGCGGGGTCCAAACCCCCAGCAACCGTCCTTCCTTCTTAACCTGAAAGACAAGAAGAAACAAGGACGAAGAACTGGTTGTACAACATATATCTACTCTAAATGTTAGTGAAATCCATAAGAAACATTAGATAAACCATCATAAATGCTTAAATAACAATATTCTCATATATGCAAGCGGACACTAACACGTATATTTCTGGAACAAGATGGTTTTTCTATATTATAAATAGCATGTACAGAAATACCATGGAGAGATCACCTCGAATCCTTCCATGATTCGAGTGCATCGTCGTCCGGATCCGTCCCACCTTTATCCTTGCCCCTCACTAAGATCCTTCCGAATAGGTGCATATGAGATGATGTATAGGGAGATGAGCATCTCAGAAAAGGGTTCTTGTAATGAACTGGCGAGGAGGCACGGGGAATCGTACTTGGATAGGGAATACCAACAAGAGTATAATATCAATAATTTCTCTCTCTCTTAGGCCATACACATGAGGGGCTTTTATACTCCCTCAAAGTAGTTTCAACAGTTGGAAACAGCTGGCCACGTGCTAGGGTGGTTGAACTACCAGAGTAACCATCAACCCAGCTCGAAAATAGGGAATTTTTATATATTTTTTAATGATTTTAATAGCATACACGGAAAAGTGCATGTGGACTCGCATATACACGCGGAAAAGTATGGGAATAACCGCGTATGGGGATTTTTACACTGTTTTTCAGTGAATTTGGTCCAAGTCTATAGGAATGGGTGCCCAAAGCCATAAAAGAAATCATGAATCATATGAAGGTGAGAAATGATGCTATAACAAAGTGACTAATGGCTAAAGATCATAGAAAGGAAAATCAACAAGTACCTCATGAGGGACAACTAATGAAGAATTACTACCATCAATGAATCCATAACCTAGCGGAATGGTGAAATTTATTCGGTATGAGACAACTAATATGCAAATGAAAAAAGAGCAGTTTTGATCACTGATGGCAGTGTGACTAGATTGACACTAACATTGGCTCCAATGGGGATGGTAGCTCCTTGGAGGTGCCAAGAACACCGTATACCAAGTAGCCTTATCCATTGGGCATGGAGTCGAAAATAATGAAACAAGATACAACGCATACTGACTCTGACTGAAGGCTAAGATTGAAAAACCATAATAAAACCAAACTGACTTAAGACATGACTAAAAAACAATTGCAAACTGGAAAGATGCTCATAATTGAGCTTATTCATCAAAACCTACTATAATTGTTGCATTTACCACCCGAATAAGTGAAATGGAACAACCAATGCAACCATGTAAGCATCTTGGCTGCTATTTTAATTCTCCCCAAGTGATTTCTAATGAGCAAGTAGAAAGAAGAGCTAAAAGGAAACTCCCATGGAAGCTTAGAATCAAGTTGAATTTCGATAAATTTTCAAAGCTTGAATTGACCGGATGACCTCAAGAATACTGCAAAAGGATCTTCATAAGAATAGCTATTGATTTCCCTTAATACATCACTGCTCTGGTCCAGGTAATCTCCATACCTCGATCTTAGACTTTTCCTAACCTCTGAGCTGTCTCTTTCTGATGACTGCAGCAGGCTGTCAAAAGGATGTTGAACTTCGTGAATAACCAATCCCTCTTGAAGATTAGGAAAAAAACAAAAATATTCTTCATTAGTCTCCTTATATGACTGCAAATCTTGATATGGGCTTTGTAATGAAACATCTGATGAACAAGACAATGAAGTCGACTTTCAAATAAAATTATTGTCAAAATTATTTTCTGGCACATGGTTAGCCAATGGAGAAGGAATTTTACAACAAACATCATCCAACACATGAGCAATAGGACCATAGAAAACTTGAAAAGATTGCTGTGACGTATCTGCATGAAACTCTACAGACTGCTCAAATTTTCTTTTAGAGATATTATAAAAATTCTTCTTTATAAACTGAAATGCTTCGAAACATAAGGGTTACAGAATCCTCTTGCATCATTAGATCATATGTTTCAAATTCCAAGCCTTCACCTATAATCTGACCTTCAATTGCGTTTGGTGGCTGCAAATCTAGAGCTGGGGAGGGTTTTATATCGCAGATGATTTCATCAGTCGTTTTAGGGGAAGATTTCTCATAAACAACTTGCACAAGAATTTCACTATCTGTCTCAACCTCAACATTAAAAATAAGATATTTTTGATTTCTAATTTCATGAAAGTTATCTTTGATGAACTAAATTGCAGCGAAACAAAGAGGCAAAGATCTTTCACTTACTTCCCAATTTTCCAGACTTTCCTCATCACTGTCCTGGATGATATGCATCAGATGATTACTATTTTCAAGCTGTTGAAACGGAACTTCCTCCCACAAATCAGCAGTTGATTGTGCTGCAAGACTAGCTTGTGTTTGGAAAAAATAATCATCATCGTATTGATCAAAATTTGGCAAGTCATCAGCATAAAACATATCATCAAGCATACAAGTCATATCAAGAGATTTCTCATCTCTGAGATGTTCTATAACACAGTCATTGTTAGATGGATGATAACTGGAATAAGAAAGAAAATGTTTTGGATCAGCCACTTTTTCTTGAACATCCATTTCATTCCTGGCAGTGATTTTCCGCACCATATTTTCCACTGCATTGACCAAAAGGTCAAGCTTTACCTCTGAAGGTGTCAGGTACTCTGCAACATTCTTCTTTTCTTCTTCCTTTAGCTTTTCTCTTCTGATCAACAGATTATCTTCTACATCTACTGCACTCTTCTGTATCTCTTCAAGTGTTTCTAAGTTTCTTTCTCTCAGCTGAAACTCCATTTCTGGATCAAAAGTGCCCGGGTACTGTAAGAGTGCCGAGCCATGGGGGGTCTTATATTGACAGGTATTGAATAATAGACTCAATTGAACCTGGCGGAAAAATGTTGTACTGTCTCGCCTAAATGTCTTTTCAGTTGGGCATACTCGTCTAAAATAAGGAAAGGGTTCTATCTGACCAATCATCTGTCGAGGAATACTTTTACGAACTGCTGGAATTCTGAGATGCTCGCATTAGGTAGGGTTTTGAACAAAATCTTGACTTTGCCTTGCAAAGTAAGAGTAAAAAGCCTAATACTAACATCTTCTTCATCAACCTCAAAAAGGTCTAGGAAAGTCTCAACATTCTGCACATGTTGCTCAGCGTTGACATTGTTACATTCACCATCAAATCTCAGAAAATATAGGTAATAATTTGCAGGGAAAGAATGGAGTACATAAGGTAAAAAAAGAGGTTTATACCTATCTGGGACTATAGAAGGTCTAGGAGTATATACAGGAGCTACGGGATCAGTTTTGGTTTCTTTAGGCTGATCATTTCGAATATGGTCATCATAATATTTGGAAAAAGGATGGAGGCCAAGATCAAAGGAAAAATCAGTATTTACACTTTTTGAATAGGTTGAGTGAAGATTTTGGTCACCTTTATCATACAACAAATTCTGAAAAACTTTTAGGATAGTTTCAGGAAAAGAAAAGAAGTAATTTACCAGAAAGTAGATTAGATCCTGAATACCATTCCACTTTGGATACCTAAAATTTGTGTGAGGTCTTTCCATTTTCTCGCGGAAAGAGTCGGTCCTCTAGTGGAGTCTTTACATTGAGTTGGAGTCGCCAGGTGAAAGATTCAGCTTTTATATGCATCTGATTGTTTGTTGACCATCATCAATCAGATATGATACTTTGTCATTCTTTACCGGGGATTTAGATATGATCTTTGTATTCCCCAGTATGGTCGCCAGAGATGTTAGCACCTGAATTGGACTCCAGGATGCAAAAGGAAAATCAGGGTAACAACTAAACCACGCTCAGCCTTGTAGCTAGCCCTATAAGGATAGGAGAGGGCTCTCTCTGTAAAATAATATTCAAAGGGACACAATAAATGGACTGATATTAGGCTAGGTAAAATTATGGGAAAAGGGTTTAATAAAATGAATGAATTAATTAATTTCAGGGATGTGTGGGATATAAAGGGACAGTTGAAACCAAGAATTAAATCAGGACACAGGGTATTTCATGGGGCAAGATAGGCAGGAAAATTAGCAATTAAAATTTAATGAGGATGGGATGGAAAGACTGGTGAGGAGCTGAAAAGGGCACAATAAATGGATCCTTTTCAAACAAATTTAAGAAAAATACAGTATGAATGATTTCCCAAGGCAAAGCATATAAAAATTGACTTACCTTTCTATTCCTGAAAGCATTCAAAAGGAAATGTTTATGGATGAATGGAACACATAAACAATTCACATATGAAACAAAGGAGAAAAACAAATGCTAACTCTCATACCACAAGCATCCCACAAATCAGAGCTGCATCTCTTATTAATTCCTGTCAAACTGTACAATGTAGCACAGAGATGTTCTTCCACACTATTCCCCTAATTTCTGAGTTATATATTCTCAGACTTTCAGACTGCTTTACAAATGATCTACAATTACATTAAATAGGCTGAAATGTGGAACATAGATCCACAGAAAAGGGAGTTGTTCTAACAGCTGAGGAATTGAAATACAATCATAGTAAAAAATACAACAATATGCCCCTAAAAATAAGAGACAACAATGTGTTTGACCACTTGGAGATTTTGCTGTTAGGTTGTATGAAAGAAAATAGGTAATTCGATGAACAGATTTCCTATTTTGCTGCTTGCTATAACAATCTTTGTTTTAAATAAGCTCTCGGCCCTTTTACTGTTGCTTTGCTTTCCACTATCTTTTTGGAGAGAACTGAATTTTTTAATAAACTGCCATTGAAATAAAAAAAAATGAAATTATATGCTTTCGTGAAGGGAAAAATTATTTTTAAACGGGAAAAGGGAAGGGAAATGGGGCGGAAGTCATATGAAAATCCCAATCGCAATCGGAACGGGCGGAGGGACACAACATATTAAAACACGTTGTAATACAATAAAACATATTAATATGATAAAACATATTATAATATGTTCATCGCAATCGGCGATCGGGGAGTGCGGAGGCGGGAGCCATATTACAATTGCAATCGGAGGCAGGAAGCGGAGCAAAGTGCCGTGGTAGAAAGAAATAATGCGATGCGATTGAAATATTTGAAACATCGATTTATCGCACTAACAAAAGAGAAAACCCATTTAAATTGGAAAAGGGTGGAAGGAACTGTGGTGGGGCCAACCAATCGCAATCGCATCGGAGATGGGAAGCGGTTTAAAATGCGGAATATAAAAATTGCGATGCAATCTGAATTGGGGATTGGAGGAGGGCCTTTATGGTGGGACCGGGACATATGAATCACAATCGCATCGGGGTAATCGGAAAGGCACTTGAGATTGGAGCGAATGGAGGGGTATTGCGATTGAAATGTTCCGATTGGCATAGGACCATCGGATCGAAGGGGGAAGATCGACGGCTGAGACATTGATCGGGGGTTGTTGCGATCGGGGAATGTTGTGATCGGGAAATGTTGCAATGCGATCAATCGGAGGGGGACTTATGGAAGTGCCAATTGCCGATGGCCCGATTAGCTGTGGACCGTCGGATCAGACCAAGAGATCGATGGTGGAGACATTGATCGGGGGTTTTTCATCAGGGGTAAGCCATCAGTGCAATCGCATCAGAAACTTTCGCAATGGGTCGATCGGGACATACAAATAAAACATGCGATTGAAAGGGGAAGGGACTTGATTTATGTGGGTTTTGTTATAATATAAAACTTTATAATAAAGTTTTATTACAAAGCATGGTGGGGAAGTGGTTATGATCGGTGCAACTTATAATAAACTTTGATATTGTTTAGTATAAATTTCTACAAGGTATGGTTGGGGAAGTGGTTTGTGGAATAAATCGCACATGTATTTAAAGATTTACAATGCGATTTTATAATCGGAAAGGGGGAAAAGGGATTTATTAAATAAATATAAAACTTTAATAATATAAAGTTTAAAGGGAAAAATGGGCAATAGGGGGTATATGAGGGTATAAGGACTTTTACTTCACTTAAGCATAAATTTCAATCCAGAAGTCAGTTTTGAGAGTGTAGTATACCATTGGAAAGCTCTTTCCGGGTTCTTTCTGATGGATCTATTTGGAAGATGATTTGGTGCTGAGCATGCTGTGGAAAACTTCTCTGAAGGAAGGTACACCACTTTGGGGAGATAACAGCTTCTGAATTGTGACTTATTACACATGATGATATAGAATTACATAATGAATAATAATAATAAAGAAAAAATATCATGTTTTCACCTCAAAACATGGTTTTGAGGCGAAAATTACATAAAAATGAATAAAATGTCTCTCTGATTCTTCCTGGTGCTGTGACTTTGAGCTTATTGGCTTCCTCATGACCTTGCTGATATTTATTGACATTTGACTCATTAATTTGACCATGGTGAGACCTTAGAGGCTAATGAGACCCATCCTATGACCTACTGATATGATTTTGAGATTGAAAGTGACTAATGGCTAAATATCATAGAAAGGAAAATCAACAAGTACCTCATGAGGGACAACTGATGAAGAATTACTACCATCAATGAATTCATAACCTAACGGAATGGTGAAATTTATTCACTATGAGACACCTAATATGCAAATGCAAAAAGAGCAGTTTTGATCACTGATGGTAGTGTGACTAGACTGACACTAACATTGGCTCCAATGGGGATGGTAGCTCCTTGGAGGTGCCAAGAACACCGTATACCAAGTAGCCTTATCCATTGGGCATGGAGTCAAAAATACTAAAACAAGATAAAAGCGAAAACTATATAAGGTGATGAGTATCATGAAGAATGGGGTGCGTGCGAAAGGGTTGATAAAAAAAAAAAAAAAGAATCTCTTTTAAAGATATTTGTATGAATAAACTTTGATATATCTGAATCTATGGCGCACCTGTGAGCATGATGATTGATCAAGATCCTTAGATCAGAAGATGATTAATTCCTGGTTCACTCAACTGACGAAATCATGAAGAACGTATAAGGGTGTGAATGAATACTTCACTCTGAAGTATCTCTGTATGGAATGGGTAACAGATTGCTGAATTAAGGATGCACCACTGAAGAAAATAAATAAATCTGGTGGCCTACAAGGTATGTTGTATGAAAGCTGATGGATCCAGTATGAAAATTGATGAAACATGGTCCATGGTGGTGCTGAAGGTCGAAACATTCAGTGAGGGGGTTGTAGCTCCCTTTCTGTGGTAGCTGGTAAATGAGAGCAGGGGGTTGTAGCTCCCTTCTAGTGGTAGCTGGTAAACGAGAGCAGGAGGTAGGAGCTCCCTTCCAGGAGAGGCTAGTAAACAAGAGCAGGGGGTCGTAGCTCCCTTCTAGGAGAGGCTGGTAAACAAGAGAAGGTTGTGGCCTTCTATAGGTGGGTGTCTGCGTGCTGGTATTAGTCTGCGCCAGTACATTGTTGTAAGATGTTTTATTTATAATAAATATTGAAGACTAAGACAACGACAGCGGTGGTTTTCTCCCATATTGGGTTTCCACCTTAAATCCTGGTGTTCATGTGTGTTGCTTATGTGTGATGATTTATTCTGTTCTTACTGCACATGTTTACTGCTTACTAAACATCTAATGAAAGAATGATGTACTGATCTAAGTAAAGAATTATCTGCATAATGAGATCTCTGGTAATACGCAAGTTTCATTAAGGATATCTGCGTGTATACGCGACTTGGGTTCAGTAAAGTAGCATATGGGTTTTAGAGAAAGAAAAAGAAAAAAGTTTTCAGTCTGCACTAAATACTGATTCACCCCCCCTCTCAGTATTTTTCCCAACAATTTCGAAGATGGTCATCATAATATTTGGGAAAAGGATGGAGGCCAAGATCAAAGGAAAAATCGGTATTTACACTTTTTGAACAGGTTTAGTGAAGATTTTGGTCACCTTTATCATACAACAAATTCTGAAAAAAATTTAGGCTAGCTTCAGGAAAAGCAAAGAAGTAATTTACCAGAAAGCAGATTAGATCCTGAATACCATTCCACTTTGGATACCTGAACTTTTTGTGAGGTCCTTCCATTTTCTCGCAGAAAGAGTCGGTCCTCCAGTGGAGTCTTTACATTGAGTTGGAGTCGCCAGGTTAAAGATTCAGCTTTTATATGCATCTGATTGTTTGTTGACCATCATCAATCATATATGCTACTTTTTCATTCTTTACCAGGGCTTTAGATATGATCTTTGTATTCCCTAGTATGGTCGCCAGAGATGTTAGCACCTGAATTGGAACCTAGGCTGCAAAAGGAAAATCAGGGTAACAACTAAACCACGCTCAGCCTTGTAGCTAGCCCTACAAGGACAGGAGAGGTCTCTCTCTGTAAAATAATATTCAAAGGAACACAATAAATGGACTGATATTAGGCTAGGTAAAATGATGGGAAAAGGGTTTAATAAAATGAATGAATGAATTAATTTCAGGGATGTGTGGGATATAAAGGGACAGTTGAAGCCAGGAATTAAATCAGGACACAGGGTATTTCATGGGGCAAGATAGGCAGGAAAATTAGCAATTAAAATTTAATGAGGATGGGATGGAAAGACTGGTGAGGAGCTGAAAAGGGCACAATAAATGGATCCTTTTCAAACAGAAGAAAAATATAGAGTATGAATGATTTCCCAAGGCAGAGCATATAAAATGGATTCTACCTTTCTATCTTGAAAGCATTCAAAAGGAAATGTTTATGGATGGATGGAACACATAACAATTCACATATGAAACAAAGGAGAAAAAAAATGCTAACTCTCATACCACATGGATCCCACAAATCAGAGCTCCATCTCTTATTAATACCTATCAAACTGTAAAATGTAGTGCAGAGATGTTCTTCCACACTATTCCCCTACTTTCTGAGTTACAGACTATTCAGACTTTCAGAATTTCAGAGTGCTTTACAAATGATTTACAATTACATTAAATAGGCTGAAATGTGGAACATAGATCCACAGAAAAGGGAGTTGTTCTAACAACTGAGGCAATCAATCTGCCCCTAAATACAATCATAGTAAGAAACACAAAAATCTGCCCCTAAAAATAAGAGACAACATTGCGTTTGACCACTTGGAGATTTTTCTGTTAGGCTGTATGAAAGAAAATAGGTAATCCGATGAACAGATTTCCTATTTTGCTACTTGCTATAACAATCTTTGTTTTAAATAAGCTCTCGGCCCTTTGACTGTTGCTTTGCTTTCCACTATATTTTTGGAGAGAACTGAATTTTTTAATAAACTTCCATTGAAATAAAACAGAATGAAATTATATGCTTTTGTGAAGGGAAAATATATTTTTAAATGGGAAAAGGGAAGGGAAATGGGGTGGAAGTCATATGAAAATTGCAATCATAATTGGAATGGGTGGAGGGACACAACATATTAAAAAACGTTGTAATAAAATAAAACATATTAATATGATAAAAAATATTATAATATGTTCGTCGCAATCGGCGATCGGGGAGTGCGGAGGTGGGAGCCGTATTACAATCACAATCGGAGGCAGGAAGCGGAGCAAAGTGCCGTGGTAGAAAGAAATAATGTGATGCGATTGAAATATTTGAAACATCGATTTATCGCACTAACAAAAGAGAAAACCCATTTAAATTGGAAAAAGGCGGAAGGAACTATGGTGGGGCCAACCAATCGCAATCGCATCGGAGATGGGGAGCGGTTTAAAACGCGGAATATAAAAATTGCGATGCGATCCGAATTGGGGATCAGAGGAGGACCTTTATGGTGGGACTGGGATATATGAATCACAATCGCATCGAGATGATCGGAAAGGGACTTGCGATCGGAGCGGATGGAGGGGTATTGTGATTGAAATGTTCTGATTGGCGGAGGACCGTCGGATTGGAGGGGGAAGATCGACGGCTGAGACATTGATCGGGGGTTGTTGTGATTGGGGAATGTTGCGATCGGGAAATGTTGCAATGTGATCAATCGGAGGGGGACTTATGGAAGTGACAATTGCCGATGGCCCGATTAGATGTGGGCCGTCGGATCGGACCAAGAGATCGACGGTGGAGACATTGATCGAGGGTTTTCCATCGGGGCTAAGCCATCGGGACAATCACATCGGAAACTTTTGCAATGGGCCGATCGGGACATACAAATAAAACATGTGATTGAAAGGGGAAGGGACTTGGGTTATGCGGGTTTTGTTATAATATAAAACTTTATAATAAATTTTTATTATAAAGCATGGTGGGGAAGTGGTTATGATCGGTGGAACTTATAATAAAATTTGATATTGTTTATTATAAATTTATACAAGTTATGGTCGGGGAAGTGGTTTGTGGAATAAATCGCACATGTATTTAAAGATTTATAATGCGATTTCATAATCGGAAAGGGGGGAAAGGGATTTATTAAATAAATATAAAACTTCAATAATATAAAGCTTAAAGGGAAAAATGGGAAATAGGGGGTATATGAGGGTATAAGGACTTTTACTTCACTTAAGCATAAATTTCAATCCAGAAGTCAGTTTTGAGAGTGTAGTATACCGTTGGAAAGCTCTTTTCGGGTTCTTTCTGATGGATCTGCTTGGAAGATGATTTGGTGCTGAACATGCTGCAGAAAACTTCTCTGAAGACAGGTACACAACTTTTGGGAGATAACAACTTCTGAATTGTGACTTATTACACATGATGATATAGAATTACATAATGAATAATAATAATAAAGAAAAAATATCATGTTTTCACCTCAAAACATGGTTTTGAGGCGAAAATTACATCAAAATGAATAAAATGTCTCTCTGATTCTTCCTGGTGCTGTGACTTTGAGCTTATTGGCTTCCTCATGACCTTGCTGATATTTATTGACATTTGACTCATTAATTTGACCATGGTGAGACCTTAGAGGCTAATGAGACCCATCCTATGACCTACTGATATAATTTTGAGAATGAAAGTGACTAATGGCTAAAGATCATAGAAAGGAAAATCAACAAGTACCTCATGAGGGACAACTGATGAAGAATTACTACCATCAATGAATCCATAACCTAGCGGAATGGTGAATTTTTTTTGGTATTAGACACCTAATATGCAAATGCAAAAACAACAGTTTTGATCACTGATGGCAGTGTAACTAGACTGACACTAACATTGGCTCCAATGGGTATGGTAGCTCCTTGGAGGTGCCAAGAACACCGTATACCAAGTAGCCTTGTCCATTGGGCATGGAGTCAAAAATACTGAAACAAGATACAATGCATATTGACTCTGACTGAAGGCTAAGACTAAAAAACCATAATAAAGCGAAACTGACTTAAGACATGACTAAAACACAATTGACAAACTAGAAAGATGCTCGTAATTGAGCTTATTCATAAAACTACTCTAATTTTTTCATTTACCACTCGATCAAGTGAAATGGAACAACCAATGCAACCATGTAAGCATCTTGGCTGCTATTTGAATTCTCCCCAAGTGCTTTCTAATGAGCAAGTAGAGAGAAGAGCTAAAAGGAAACTCCCATGGAAGCTTAGAATCAAGTGAATTTTGATAAATTTGCAAATTCTGAATTGACCGGATGACCTCAAGAATACTACGAAAGGATCTTCATAAGAATAGCTATTGATTTCCCTTAATACATCACTGCTCTGGTCCAGGTAATCTCCATACCTTGATCTTAGACTTTTCCTAACCTCTGAGCTGTCTCTTTCTGATGACTGCAGCAGGCTATCAAAAGGATCCTGAACTTCGTGAATAACCAATCCCTCTTGATGATTAGGAACAAAAAAAAATCTTCTTCATTAGTCTCCTTATATGACTGCAAATCTTGATATGGGCTTTGTAATGAAACATCTGATGAACAAGACAATGAAGTCGACTTTCGAATAAAATTATTGTCAACATTCTTTTCTGGCACATGGTTAGCCAATGGAGGAGTAATTTTACAGCAAAAATCATCCAACACATGAGCAATAGGATCATAGAAAACTTGAAAATACTGCTGCGACGTATCTGCATGACACTCTACAGACTGCTCAACTTTTATTTTAGAGATATTATGAAAATTCTTCTTTAGAAATTGAAATTCTTCGAAACATAAGGGTACATAATCCTCTTGCATCATTAGATCATATGTTTCAACTTCCAAGCCTTCATCTATAATCTAACCTTCAATTGCATTTGGTGGCTGCAAATCTGGAGCTGGGGAGGGTTTTATATCGCAGATGATTTCATCATTCGTTTTAGGGGAAGATTTCTCATAAACAACTTGCTCAAGAATTTCACTATCTGTCTCAACCCCAACATTAAAACTAAGAGATTGTTGATTTCTAATGCATGAAAGTTATCTTTGATGAACTGAATTGCAGCAAAACAAAGAGGAAAATATCTTTCACTTACTTCCCAATTTTCCAGACTTTCCTCATCACTGTCCTGGATGATATGCATCAGATGATTACAGTTTTCAAGCTGTTGAAATGGAACTTCCTCCCACAAATCAGCAGTTGATTGTGCTGCAAGACTAGCTTGTGTTTGGAAAAAATCATCATCATCGTATTGATTGAATTTTGGAAAATCATCAACATAAAACATATCATCAAGCATACAAGTCATATCAAGAGATTTCTCATCTCTGAGATGTTCTATAACATAGTCATTATTAGATGGATGATAACTGGAATAAGAAAGAAAATGTTTTGGATCAGCCACTTTTTCTTGAACATCCATTTCATTCCTGGCAGTGATTTTCCGCACCATCTTTTCCACTGCGTTTACCAAAAGTTCAAGCTTTACCTCTGAAGGTGTCAGGTGCTCTGCAACATTCTTCTTTTCTTCTGCCTTTAGCTTTGCTCTTTTGATCAATATATTAGCTTCTACATCTACTGCACTATTCTATATCTCTTCAAGTGTTGCTAAGTTCATTTCTCTCAGCTGAAACTCCATTTCTGGATCAAAAGCGCCCGAGTAATGTAAGAGAGCCGAGCCAGGAGGGGGTCTTATATTGACAGGTATCGAATAATAGACTCGATTGAATCTGGCGGATAACTGTTGTACTACCTCCCCTAACTGTCTTTTCAGTTGGGCATACTCGTCTAAAATAAGGAAAGGGTTCTATCTGACCACCCATCTGTCGAGGAAGACTTTTACGAACTGCTGGAATTCTGAGAAGCTCGCATCAGGTAGGGTTTTGAACCAAATCTTGACTTTTCCTTGCAAAGAAAGAGCAAAAATCCTGATACTAACATCTTCTTCATCAACCTCAAAAAGGTCTAGGAAAGTCTCAACATTCTGCACATGTTGCTCAACGTTGACATTGTTACATTCACCATCAAATCTCGGCAAATATAGGTAATAATTTGCAGGGAAATCATGGAGTACAGAAGGTAAAACAAGAGTTTTATACCTATCCGGGACTATAGAAGGTCTAGGAGTATATACAGGAGCTACGGGATCAGTTTTGGTTTCTTTAGGCTGATCATTTCGAAGATGGTCATCATAATATTTGGGAAAAGGATGGAGGCCAAGATCAAAGGAAAAATCGGTATTTACACTTTTTTAACACGTTGAGTGAAGATTTTGGTCACCTTTATCATACAACAAATTCTGAAAAACTTTTAGGATAGCTTCAGGAAAAGCAAAGAAGTAATTTACCAGAAAGTAGATTAGATCCTGAATACCATTCCACTTTGGATACCTGAACTTTGTGTGAGGTCCTTCCATTTTCTCGCGGAAAGATTCGGTCCTCCAGTGGAGTCTTTACATTGAGTTGGAGTCGCCAGGTTAAAGATTCAGCTTTTATATGCATCTGATTGTTTGTTGACCATCACCAATCAGATATGATACTTTGTCATTCTTTACCGGGGATTTAGATATGATCTTTGTATTCCCTAGTATGGTCGCCAGAGATATTAGCACCTGAATTGGACCCTAGGCTGCAAAAGGCAAATCAGGGTAACAACTAAACCATGCTCAGCCTTGTAGCTAGCCCTACAAGGACAGGAGAGGGCTCTCTCTGTAAAAGAATATTCAAAGGAACATAATAAATGGACTGATATTAGGCTAGGTAAAATGATAGGAAAAGGGTTTAATAAAATGAATTAATTAATTAATTTCAGGGATGTGTGGGATATAAAGGGACAGTTGAAATCGGGAATTAAATCAGGACACAGGGTATTTCATGGGGCAAGATAGGCAGGAAAATTAGCAATTAAAATTTAATGAGGATGGGATGGAAAGACTGGTGAGGAGCTGAAAATGGCACAATAAATGGATCCTTTTCAAACAGAAGAAAAATACAGAGTATGAATGATTTCCCAAGGCAGAGCATATAAAATGGATTCTACCTTTCTATCTTGAAAGCATTCAAAAGGAAATGTTTATGGATGGCTGGAACACATAACAATTCACATATGAAACAAAGGAGAAAACAAATGCTAACTCTCATACCACATGGATCCCACAAATCAGAGCTGCATCTCTTATTAATACCTATCAAACTGTAAAATGTAGTGCAGAGATGTTCTTCCACACTATTCCCCTACTTTCTGAGTTACAGAACATTCATAATTTCATACTACTTTACAAATGATTTACAATTACATTAAATAGGTTGAAATGTGGAACATAGATCCATAGAAAAGGGAGTTGTTCTAACAGTTGAGGAACTGAAATACAATCATAGTAAGAAACACAACAATCTGCCCCTAAAAATAAGAGACAACATTGTGTTTGACCACTTGGAGATTTTGCTGTTAGGCTGTAGTAAAGAAAATAGGTAATCCGATGAACAAATTTCCTATTTTGCTGCTTGCTGTAACAATCTTTGTTTTAAATAAGCTCTCGACCCTTTGACTGTTGCTTTGCTTTCCACTATCTTTTTGGAGAGAACTGAATTTTTTAATAAACTGCCGTTGAAATAAAATAGAATGAAATTATATGCTTTCGTGAAGGGAAAATTTATTTTTAAATGGGAAAAGGGAAGGGAAATGGGGCAGAGGTCATATGAAAATCGCAATCGGAATTGGAACGGGCGGAGGGACACAACATATTAAAACACGTTGTAATACAATAAAACATATTAATATGATAAAACATATTATAATATGTTCGTCGCAATCAGCGATTGGGGAGTGCAGAGGTGGGAGCCGTATTACAATCGCAATCGGAGGCAGGAAGCGGAGCAAAATGCCGTGGTAGAAAGAAATAATGCGATGCGATTGAAATATTTGAAACATTGATTTATCGCACTAACAAAAGAGAAAACCCATTTAAATTGGAAAAAGGCGGAAGGAACTATGGTGGGGCCAACCAATCGCAATCGCATCAGAGATGGGGAGCGGTTTAAAACGCGGAATATAAAAATTGCGATCGGAGGATCGGAGGAGGACCTTTATGGTGGGACCGAGATATATGAATCACAATTGCATCGGGGTAATCGGAAAGGGACTTGCGATCAGAACGGATTGAGGGGTATTGCGATTGAAATGTTCCGATTGGCGGAGGACCGTCGGATCGAAGGGGGAAGATCGACGACTGCGACATTGATCGGGGGTTGTTGTGATCGGGGAATGTTGCGATCGGGAAATGTTGCGATGTGATCAATCGGAGGGGGACTTATGGAAGTTCCAATTTCCGATGGCCCGATTAGCTGTGGGCCATCGGATCGGACCAAGAGATTGACGGTGGAGACATTGATCGGGGGTTTTCCATCGGGGCTAAGCCATCGGGGCAATCGCATTGGAAACTTTCGCAATGGGCCGATCGGGACATACAAATAAAACATGCGATTGAAAGGGGAAGGGACTTGGGTTATGCAGGTTTTGTTATAATATAAAACTTTATAATAGAGTTTTATTACAAAGCATGGTGGGGAAGTGGTTAGGATCGGTGGAACTTATAATAAACTTTAATATTGTTTATTATAAAGTTCTACAAGTTATGGTTGGGGAAGTGGTTGTGGAATAAATCGCACATTTATTTAATATTTATAATGCGATTTTATAATTGGAAAGGGGGAAAAGGGATTTATTAAAGAAATATAAAACTTTAATAATATAAAGTTTAAAGGGAAAAATGGGAAATAGGGGGTATATGAGGGTATAAGGACTTTTACTTCACTTAAGCATAAATTTCAATCCAGAAGTCAGTTTTGAGAGTGTATTATACCGTTGGAAAGCTCTTTCTGGGTTCTTTCTGATGGATCTGCTTGGAAGATGATTTGGCACTGAACATGCTGCAGAAAAATTCTCTGAAGGCATTTACACCACTTTTGGGAGATAACATCTTCTGAATTGTGAATTATTACACATGATGATATAGAATTACATAATGAATAATAATAATAAAGAAAAAATATCATGTTTTCACCTCAAAACATGGTTTTGAGGCGAAAATTACATCAAAATGAATAAAATGTCTCTCCGATTCTTCCTGGTGCTGTGACTTTGAGCTTATTGGCTTCCTCATGACCTTGCTGATATTTATTGACATTTGACTCATTAATTTGACCATGGTGAGACCTTAGAGGCTAATGAGACCCATCCTATGACCTACTGATATAATTTTGAGAATGAAAGTGACTAATGGCGAAAGATCATAGAAAGGAAAATTAGCAAGTACCTCATGAGGGACAACTGATGAAGAATTACTACCATCAATGAATCCATAACCTAGCGGAATGGTGAAATTTATTCGGTATGAGACACCTAATATGCAAATGCAAAAACAACAGTTTTGATCACTGATGGCAGTGTGACTAGACTGACACTAACATTGGCTCCAATGGGGATGGTAGCTCCTTGGAGGTGCCAAGAACACCGTATACCAAGTAGCCTTATCCATTGGGCATGGAGTCAAAAATACTGAAACAAGATACAATGCATACTGGCTCTGACTGAAGGCTAAGACTGAAAAACCATAATAAAGCCAAAATGACTTAAGACATGACTAAAACACAATTGAAAAACTAGAAAGATGCTCATAATTGAGCTTATTCATAAAAACCTACTCTAATTGTTGCATTTACCACCCGATAAAGTGAAATGGAACAACCAATGCAACCATGTAAGCATCTTGGCTGCTACTTGAATTCTCCCCCAGTGCTTTCTAATGAGCAAGTAGAGAGAAGAGCTAAAAGGAAACTCCCATGGAAGCTTAGAATCAAGTTGAATTTTGATAAATTTGAAAATTATTATTTGACCGGATGACCTCAAGAATACTACGAAAGGATATTCATAAGAATAGCTATTGATTTCCCTTAATACATCACTGCTCTGGTCCAGGTAATCTCCATACCTTGATCTTAGAATTTTCCTAACCTCTGAGCTGTCTCTTTCTGATGACTGCAGCAGGCTTTCAAAAGGATCCTAAACTTCGTGAATAACCAATCCCTCTTGATGATTAGGAACAAAACAAAAATATTCTTCATTAGTCTCCTTATATGACTGCAAATCTTGATATGGGCTTTGTAATGAAACATCTAATGAACAAGACAATGAAGTCGACTTTCGAATAAAATTATTGTCAACATTCTTTTCTGGCACATGGTTAGCCAATGGAGAAGGACTTTTACAGCAAACATCATCCAACACATGAGCTATAGGATCATAGAAAACTTGAAAAGACTGTTGCGACGTATCTGCATGACACTCTCCAGACTGCTCAACTTTTATTTTAGAGATATTACGAAAATTATTCTTTATAAAATGAAATGCTTCGAAACATAAGGGTACATAATCCTCTTGCATCATTAGATCATATGTTTCAGCTTCCAAGACTTCATCTATAATCTGACCTTCAATTGCATTTGGTGGCTGCAAATCTGGAGCTGGGGAGGGTTTTATATTGCAGATGATTTCATCAATCGTTTTAGGGGAAGATTTCTCATAAACAACTTGCTCAAGAATTTCACTATCTTTCTCAACCCTAACATTAAAACTAAGAGATTGTTGATTTCTAATGCATGAAAGTTATCTTTGATGAACTGAATTGCAGCGAAACAAAGAGGAAAATATCTTTCACTTACTTCCCAATTTTCCAGACTTTCCTCATCACTGTCCTGGATGATATGCATAAGATGATTACAGTTTTCAAGATGTTGAAACGGAACTTCCTCCCACAAATCAGCAGTTGATTGTGCTGCAAGACTAGCTTGTGCTTGGAAAAAGTCACCATCATCGTATTGATTGAATTTTGGAAAATCATCAACATAAAACATATCATCAAGCATACAAGCCATATCAAGAGATTTCTCATCTCTGAGATGTTCTATAACATAGTCATTATTAGATGGATGATAACTGGAATAAGAAAGAAAATGTTTTGGATCAGCCTCTTTTTCTTGAACATCCATTTCATTCCTGGCAGTGATTTTCCGCACCATCTTTTCCACTGCGTTTACCAAAAGTTCAATCTTTACCTCTGAAGGTGTCAGGTGCTCTGCAACATTCTTCTTTTCTTCTTCCTTTAGCTTTGATCTTCTGATCAATAGATTACCTTCTACATCTACTTCACTGTTCTATATCACTTCAAGTGTTCCTAAGTTACTTTCTCTCAGCTGAAACTCCATTTCTGGATCAAAAGCGCCCGAGTAATGTAAGAGAGCCGAGTCAGGAGGGGGTCTTATATTGACAGGTATCGAATAATAGAATTGATTGAATCTGGCGGAAAATTGTTGTACTGTCTCCCTTAACTGTCTTTTCAGTTGGGCATACTCATCTAAAATAAGGAAAGGGTTCTATCTGACCACCCATCTGTCGAGGAAGACTTTTACGATCTACTGGAATTCTGAGATGCTCACATCAGGTAGGGTTTTGAACCAAATCTTGAATTTTCCTTGCAAAGAAAGAGAAAAAATCATAATACTAACATCTTCTTCATCAACCTCAAAAAGGTCTAGGAAAGTCTCAACATTCTGCACATGTTGCTCAACGTTGACATTGTTACATTCACCATCAAATCTCGGAAAATATAGGTAATAATTTGCAGGGAAAGCATGGAGTATAGAAGGTAAAACAAGAGGTTTATACCTATCCGGGACTATAGAAGGTCTAGGAGTATATACATGAGCTACGGGATCAGTTTTTGTTTCTTTAGGCTGATCATTTCGAAGATGGTCATCATAATATTTGGGAAAAGGATGGAGGCCAAGATCAAAGGAAAAATCGGTATTTACAATTTTTAAACAGGTTGAGTGAAGATTTTGGTCACCTTTATCATACAACAAATTCTGAAAAACTTTTAGGATAGCTTCAGGAAAAGCAAAGAAGTAATTTACCAGAAAGTAGATTAGATCTTGAATACCTTTCCACTTTGGATACCTGAACTTTGTGTGAGGTCCTTCCATTTTCCCGCGGAAAGAGTCGGTCCTCCAGTGGAGTCTTTACATTGAGTTGGAGTAGCCAGGTTAAAGATTCAGCTTTTATATGCATCTGATTGTTTGTTTACCATCATCAATCAGATATGATACTTTGTCATTCTTTACCGTTGATTTAGATATGATCTTTGTATTCCCCAGTATGGTCGCCAGAGATGTTAGCACCTGAATTGGACCCTAGGCTGCAAAAGGCAAATCAGGGTAACAACTAAACCACGCTCAGCCTTGTAGCTAGCCCTACAAGGACAGGAGAGGGCTCTCTTTGTAAAATAATATTCAAAGGAACACAATAAATGGACTGATATTAGGCTAGGTAAAATGATGGGAAAAGGGTTTAATAAAATGAATGAATGAATTAATTTCAGGGATGTGTGGGATATAAAGGGACAGTTGAAACCGTGAATTAAATCAGGACACAGGGTATTTCATGGGGCAAGATAGGCAGGAAAATTAACAATTAAAATTTAATGAGGATGGGATGGAAAGACTGGTGAGGAGCTGAAAAGGGCACAATAAATGGATCCTTTTCAAACAGAAGAAAAATACAGAGTATGAATGATTTCCCAAGGCAGAGCATATAAAATGGATTCTACCTTTCTATATTGAAAGCATTCAAAAGGAAATGTTTATGGATGGATGGAACACATAACAATTCACATATGAAACAAAGGAGAAAAAAAATGCTAACTCTCATACCACATGGATCCCAAAAATCAGAGCTACATCTCTTATTAATACCTATCAAACTGTAAAATGTAGTGCAGAGATGTTCTTCCACACTATTCCCCTACTTTCTGAGTTACAGACTATTCAGACTTTCAGAATTTCAGAGTGCTTTACAAATGATTTACAATTACATTAAATAGGCTGAAATGTGGAACATAGATCCACAGAAAAGGGAGCTGTTCTAACAGCTGAGGAACTGAAATACAATCATAGTAAGAAACATAACAATCTGCCCCTAAAAATAAGAGACAACATTGCGTTCGACCACTTGGAGATTTTGCTGTTAAGTTGTATCAAAGAAAATAGGTAATCTGATGAACAGATTTCCTATTTTGCTGCTTGCTGTAACAATATTTGTTTTAAATAAGCTCTCGGCCTTTTAACTGTTGCTTTGCTTTCCACTATCTTTTTGGAGAGAACTGACTTTTTTAATAAACTTCTGTTGAAATAAAACAGAATGAAATTATATGCTTTCGTGAAGGGAAAATTTATTTTTAAATGGGAAAAGGGAAGGGAAATGGGGCGGAAGTCATATGAAAATCGCAATCGGAATTGGAACGGGTGGAGGGACACAACATATTAAAACACGTTGTAATACAATAAAACATATTAATATGATAAAACATATTATAATATGTTCGTCGCAATCGGCGATCGGGGAGTGTGGAGGTGGGAGCCATATTACAATCGCAATCGGAGGCAGGAAGCGGAGCAAAGTGCCGTGGTAGAAAGAAATAATGTGATGCGATTGAAATATTTGAAACATCGATTTATCGCACTAACAAAAGAGAAAACCCATTTAAATTGGAAAAAGGCGGAAGGAACTATGGTGGGGCCAACCAATCGCAATCGCATCGGAGATGGGGAGCGGTTTAAAACACGGAATATAAAAATTGCGATGCAATCCGAATCGGGGATCGGAGGAGGACCTTTATGGTGGGACCGGGATATATGAATCAAAATCGCATCGGGGTAATCATAAAGGGACTTACGATCGGAGTGGATGGAGGGGTATTGCGATTGAAATGTTCCGATTGGCAGAGGACCTTCGGATCGGAGGGGGAAGATTGACGGTTGAGACATTGATCGGGGGTTGTTGTGATCGGGGAATGTTGTGATCGGGAAATGTTGCGATGTGATCAATCGAAGGGGGACTTATGGAAGTGCCAATTTCCAATGGCCCGATTAGCTGTGGGCCGTCGGATCGGACCAAGAGATCGACAGTGGAGACATTGATCGGGGGTTTTCCATCAGGGCTAAGCCATCAGGGCAATTGCATCGGAAACTTTCGCAATGGGCCGATCGGGACGTACAAATAAAACATGCGATTCAAAGGGGAAGGGACTTGGGTTATGTGGGTTTTGTTATAATATAAAAGTTTATAATAAAGTTTTATTACAAAGCATGGTGGGGAAGTGGTTATGATCAGTGGAACTTATAATAAACTTTGATATTGTTTATTATAAAGTTCTACAAGTTATGGTTGGGGAAGTGGTTTGTGGAATAAATCGCACATGTATTTAAAGATTTATAATGTGATTTTATAATCGGAAAGGGGGAAAAGGGATTTATTAAAGAAATATAAAAATTTAATAATATAAAGTTTAAAGGGAAAAATGGGAAATTGGGGGTATATGAGGGTATAAGGACTTTTACTTCACTTAAGCATAAATTTCAATCCAGAAGTCAGTTTTGAGAGTGTAGTATACCGTTGGAAAGCTCTTTCTGGGTTCTTTTTGATGGATCTTCTTGGAAGATGATTTGGCACTGAACATGCTATGGAAAACTTCTCTGAAGGCAGGTACACCACTTTTGGGAGATAACATCTTCTAAATTGTGACTTATTACACATGATGATATAGAATTACATAATGAATAATAATAATAAAGAAAAAATATCATGTTTTCACCTCAAAACATGGTTTTGAGGTGAAAATTACATCAAACTGAATAAAATGTCTCTCTGATTCTTCCTGGTGCTGTGACTTTGAGCTTATTGGCTTCCTCATGACCTTGCTGATATTTATTGACATTTGACTCATTAATTTGACCATGGTGAGACCTTAGAGGTTAATGAGACCCATCTTATGACCTACTGATATGATTTTGAGAATGAAAGTGACTAATGGCTAAAGATCATAGAAAGGAAAATCAGCAAGTACCTCATGAGGGACAACTGATGAAGAATTACTACCATCAATGAATCCATGACCTAGTGGAATGGATAAATTTATTCGGTATGAGACACCTAATATGAAAATGCAAAAAGAGCAGTTTTGATCACTGATGGCAATGTGACTAGACTGACACTAACACATCGTCCGTTGAAGCATGATTTTAAGAATTTTATTGACTGCTTCAACTTGGCCATTACCTTGGGGGTAATAAGAGGAGGAATATTAGTGCTTAAAGCCCAACAATGAGGATAGCTCATGCCATATCTCATCTTCAAAATGTCGGCCATGGTCAGAGACCAATTGTTTAGAAACTCTGAATCGAGCGATCACATGGTTAAAGACAAAGAGGGCTGCATAGATGCCGTGTTGTTAAACGTTGGCATGGCCTCAGCCCATTCGGTGAAATAGTCAACTTCCATGATGATATACTTATGGTTACCAGCCTATGACATCGACACTCCATAAAGTCTATGGCCCACTTACAAAAGGGACCAACTGAGATGAAAGGATGGAGGGGAGCCGGAGGGGCTCATGCCTTAGGGGAAATTTTTTGGCAATTGGGATAGTGTTTGATTGCCTCAATGCAATCACCAAAGAGAGAAGGCCAAAAATACCTAGCGTGCATGATTTTCTGGGAAGTGGCCCGACCGGAGAGGTGACCCGACCGGAGAGGAGTGTCGCATACGTCGTCGAGCATCATGGTCAAGATGGAGGGTGAATTTTTGAGTTCGAAAATAAGTGAGGATGTCCCCATACCAAGGGTCATCAGTGGTAATGGAAATAAATGTTCATCAGGGAAATTATCATTAACTGGAGGATCCTGCGTACCTATAGGTAGTTCAAAAATGAGTTCAGTGAGGGCTAAAACTTTCTTACTTTTTGGTGTGACAAATTCAATATCAAATTCTTGGAGGATCACGATCCAATGTGCGTACTCCCCTCTGATGATTTGACGACTCAATAGGAAGGACATAGGGTTGGAATGAGTCACGACCTTGGTGGAATGCATAAGGATGTAATGACGAAGTTTCTGGACTGAGAACACGACAACCAGTGCTAATTTATCTTCGTGTGAGTACGATACAAGAGGTCCTATCAGGTTCTTACTGACATAATAGATAACATGCTCAATTCCATTATCATCTTCCTGAATAAGGACTCCAACGACTGAGTAGGTGGAAACAGAGATATACAGGATGAAATCCCTATCAAAGTCAGGGGGGCGAATCAAGGAAGCAGATGTGAGAGCATGATTCAGGGCATCAAAAGACTTTTGAGCATAGGAATCCCATACAAAAGGGATATTAGAGTATAGGAGTCTAAGGAAACCATGCGCGGTGGTGGCATAGTCAGGTACGAACCGACGAAGGAAATTAGCTTTGCCTTGGAGGCTTTGTACTGGCATAAAGTACGGGGGATAGGAAGCTCAAGGATAGCTTGAACTTTCAATGGGTCAAGCGTGATACCATCTTTAGACACAATGAAGCCTAGAATACGATCGACAGGTACACAAAAGACACACTTCAGTGGGTTGAGGCGGATATTATACTTGCGACATCGGAGAAAGACGATACATAGATCGTGGAGGTGTTGCGCCCGATGTTTAGAACACACAGTGAGGCTGTCTAAATAAGTAAGGATAATATGAGCCAGGTCATGGAAACAATAAGACATAGCCCACTAAAAAGTGGTTCATGCGTTTTTAAGGCCGAATGGCATGACTCGATAGGAAAAGGTTCCCCATGGACTAATGAACATGGTTTTAAGTTAATCAGCACGATAGATAACAATTTGGCTGTACCCAGAGAAGCCATCCATAAAGGATAGAACCTCGTGCCCCGCACACTCATCAATGATTTGGTAATTGAATGGTGTGGGGATGTTGTCTTTGGGATAAGCTTTGTTCAGATCACGAATGTTACTGCAGACATGAATGGTGCCTTGTTTCTTGAGAACAGGAACCAGATTGGACACCCAAGTGGTGTATTCAATGGGATAGATAAAATGAGCCTGCTTGAGCTTATCAATTTCGGCTTTGACAACTTCTCGTATGGAAGGATTAATGCGTCTCAACTTTTGATGGACAGGATTGGCATCAGGCCATGTATCGATATGGTGTTGGATAATGGCAGGATCAAGTCCGGGCATTTCTGAATAGGACTAGGTGAAAATATCACGGAATTCTTTGAATATCTTGTTGTAAGCCTCAACTTCTTCCGGGGTGCAATGGGTGCCCAAGGTGATATTTTCTTCTATCCCTGGTTTTTCAGAAATGCCAATTTTAATGGTAGGAGAGATATTGGTCATATTTCCTTCTTCGAAAGCATCAGGTGTAGGGATGGGATTTCTAAACCAATCAACCTCATCAGGAATGAAGTCTTTAGTTTCCACAACATAATGGTCATGGGACTACTGTGGGAGGAAGTATGCATGGTGGTGCATATCATCCCACGGAAAGTCAGGTTTGGTCATGGCTTCCATAATGTCTTCATCAGAATGGAAGATGGGATGACTGGAGGAAGAGAGACCTCCTGATGCGGTAGAAATACCTAACTCATCATCATGTGAATAAAGGCTCACATGCGCAACGTCATGGGGGATGACAGAAGAGTAAGCAGATAAAGGATCTACCGATGTTGAGCCTAGGGTGATCACTGAAGGGAGGTCAGGAGAAACATCAGGGGAAGTATCCAAGAGGACTTTTACCAAGGGTCTCATGGATGATGATAGGTAGAAAATGTGTGCCGAAGCCTCCGTCATCTTAAGATCGGGAAGTGGAATGTCAATGGGAGCAGGCAGATCCTCTGGTTCTGCTGGAGTAGAACTCGCAAACAAGTGAGAGGTGGACTTGTCATGCTTGGCCTCGAATTGGCAGAACACTTCCAAAGAGGAGTGATAATCTTCAAGGTGGGGACAGAGGTGAGTGTAATGGCCATGGAAATTTCACAAAGCACAGGGGTGATTGGTGCGCAAATTGTTTAGTTTCAGGACTAAATCGTCTCATTGACCATGGACTTAAGGTGAGGAAACTGGACAAGTGTGGGTGGCGTGACCGAGAACATCACACAAAGCACATTAGATAGTGGTTTTGGTGGTTGAGGAGGGGAAAGATTTGTTGGAGTGCCCTTGTATTTGGTTTCCCCCATGCGAGCTTTGCCCTTCTTACTCGAAGCGGTTGCTACAAGAGGTGGTTCCTATTGAGGTGGCTGAGGCACTGTTGCAGCGGGAGAAGTCATAGGGAGCGGTTGAACTGGGGTCAAAGCAAGATAAGGTTTGGTTTGAACAGGTGGGGTAGCGGCTAGAGGATCAAGGTACCAGACGGGAATCCCAAGGGTCAGGTTAGGAAGAGAGAGTGTGGACATGACAGGTGCCGTATAAACTCTTGGTGTGGGAGCTAGGAACGGTATATGACCGGTGGGGTAATGGCCAGGCAGGACGGCTCCTAAATGGTTAAGGCCTGGAGGAACTATTCTAGGAGGGTAGAGAGTCTCATGGATACCAGCTGAAGGGCCAGGAGGAGGAGGTCCAGAAGGCTGAATCGAAGGGTTAGGAGTAGGTTGCGGAGGGCGAGGAGGCTGTTGACTAGCCGAGGTGGGCGGATCGAGAGCAGCCCGAGATGATTGCATCATGCATACATTCGATGAGTTGGGATCAGAGACAGGAGGAGGAAGACCAGGGAATGTACCAATAAATGAGGAATATTTGTAGACTCCAGGTGAGACACTGGTCAAAGGATCAACGGTTTGCTTGTTGGCCACCGAAGAGATAGTCGACTCAGGGGAGGTCTGAGACTTCGGTTCGTAATATGTCAACTGGTCAATAGTGGCTATCTTTCTGTTATGAGGGAAGGAAATCTTGTGGTGGACTGCGAAAGGGATAGCAGACATTGCATAAGTGTAGCTATGACCCAATAGAATGTTGTAATCTAAGGGGGCATCTATTACTTTTAGGTCAACGCAGATAGTATTTCCCGCAAGAGTAATAAGACAATTGCGAAATAAGCCAATGGGCTGGGAGGCGTGGCCATCCCATGCTTAGAGAGTGATCATGGAAGGAGTCAACTTAGGTGATCTGCGTTGCTTCTAAACCGAAGCGGACATCACATAGGTGGATGCCCCCTCATCAATAATGCATCAGGAAACGTTGGCATTTCGGATCTTGACTGAGATTTGGAAGGTGAAGGAAGTAGGGAGAGGAGGATGTTCTGACTGATCAACATCAAAGACAATAAATCGATCATCAAAAGGATCTATAGCACCCATGGTAGATAGTATAGATTTTCGTTGTGAAGGGCACGACTAGAGGAGTTCTAGCATTGAAATGACAACAGGAGATTGTGCCAAATCATCTACTATGTTATACGAATGGGCAGCTTTGCCTGAAGCAACATGTTGGCGTAGTGGTCCCTTAGGGATCTTGGTATGAAACTCCACCTTAGGCTGAGGGATCTGCAAGGGACCATCAGGTATCGAAAGAGGCTCTGTAGAGACCGAAGGAGGCGGCTCGGGGACAGACGTAGCAGGAGGCTTGTTTTATTGATGGGACTGAGTGTGAAGATTGATGTCTACAGTTAGAGGTTGATCAGAGTTCATCATGAGAATATGATAATCGGAGGTACTAGATGGAAGAGGTTGAGTAGACACCTGACCTTCAGGTGGTTCGGTAGCCAAAAATCCTTGCTAAAGGAAAGGATCAGTAAGCATAACCGGTTGACTAGGTGCAACACTGGGAGGGACGGAAGGGGAGGCTTGATGTCCTTGCAATGTTGCTTGAGACTCCCACAGTTTCCGCATCTGGGGTAAAAGAGGACAATCATGTGTGTAATGACCATAAACGTCACAACAAGAACAAGGCTTGTTCGTGCGAACAGGGTTGTCCTGCTTGGGCTGGGTGCCCTATTTCTAGTTAGTAGTGTTAGGAGAATTATTTTGAGGATTAGGTCAAGGATTTCTATGAGCAGACTGATTTTGAGTGCCTTTCCTCTTCTTTTTGGAAGGAGGAGGATTAGTCGTGCCCTGTTGTGCATACACCTACCCTTGAGGGGGCGATGGCTATTATTGCGGGGGTTGAGAAGGCAAGGGAGGAGGCAGTGCTAATGCTGGAGGAGCTGGAGCACTAGGATGTGGATACGGATAATAAGGAGGTTGGGTAACAATGTGGTAAATATTAGGTTGGGAAAAAATAGGAGGCATGTCGTATCCTGGATATGTGCTACCAGGAGGGGGAAAATTGCAGGAGGTGCTGGCCCCCCCCCCAAGGAAAGCCATAGCCCATAGGAGGTTGGGCGTACAGATTAGAGAGAGCTCCAACGATATCGTCGGCGGTGTGAGACGCCCCCAGTGTGTTGGCACCACCGGGTCAGGGAAGATCAGGTAGAAAAATATAAACATAACTCGACTGAACGTAGATCAGGTCATATTTTAACGCAATTTGAATAACGGCTTCCTCGGTTTGAGGAAAGTGCGATACGACATATTTTCTGATAGGTGGAAAAAGAGATCTAAGGAACCAGTCCATGTAGACACGATCTTCGAAGGTAAGGGCTCAACATAGGCTCTTTCTTCTCTGCCATTCTTGGACATGGTCGGATAGGAGAGTCGCAGACGATGGACGAAAAGAAGTCAAGAATTCGGTACTAGTGTCATAACGAAGGGGAGCTGTAAGTAAGACAAAAAAGCTCGAGAAATAGTCGCAAAGGTGTTATGAGGAGAAGGGGCCTAATCAACATACCACTTAGAAGCTTCACCTATAAGCGTACATTGGAACAACCGAAGACGAACAGAGTCATCGGTAATGGAGTTAGATGAACACCACATGTGGAAAGATCAAACATGATTTATAGGATCTTCTCCAGTAAGGCCTTCAAAATTTGGGATGTCGGAAGGGATCTTTGTCGGCATAGCAGGCCAACTAGCGTCATGGTGTATAGGTTCATTTGTCAACTGGTCAAAATCGGGGAGGCTGAGGCCTGCCATGAAGGGGAGCAAGGGCGCATCCAGGGCAGTGTTTGTTGCGGTCCCACTAGTGGTATTCCTAGCATGAGGGCCGAGGTCACCACCAGAATTAGGTCCTGCACAAGACATGGTGAAGGTGATAGGGGGAGAACCAAAGGCGGAATGAGAAGGAGAACCCAAAGGACTAGAAGAAGAGTCGGTGTGCAAACTCGGTGGAGGACTAACTCTAATCCTACGCAGAGGAGTAAGTCTTCCTACCGAAAACTGAGGATGAAGGCCAAGAATTCTCTGGGATAAATGCCTTGGTGGCGCAATGATGATGACACAAACACGACACAAAGGAAAAAGAGACCGAAAAGGGCAAGGAGGTGTAGGATCAACTAATTACAATGTCGACACCAGGGCAGAGAGGTGCAGGATCAATTGATTTCAATGTTTTAGAGTATTTTCTTGGTGGTGTTAACCAATCCCTTTTTCGCTTAGGGTGTGTGTGTGAAGTGTGTAAATTTTAATTTTTAAGCCCAGACGTTTGTAGAGAAAAAGAAAAAGCGTGTTGTATAGCTGCAAATAAACCTGCAAATGACAGGATATAAGCCTGCAAAAACAGAAAAATAAACAGCTAATAATGCAATAACCTAAACCCAAGGAGGCGGGCCTCTCAACAACTAGTCTGTAGGCGAGTAAAAAACTAATCAAAACACACTAAAAGAGCCAATAGATCTAAGGTCAAGAGGGACAGGGATCTAAAGGACAAATATGTTGGAAAATTGTTGTAAATGAGGTGGCGAAATGCTATCTCCTAGAGGGAAACGGAGTGAACCCTAGAGGAAAACCCAAAAAAAGCTAAATTAGGTGATTTGGATGGATAACAAGCCAATTTGAAGCGGATTTGAAGGTGATGTATCAGATCTGAAAAAATGGCTGAAGACTCGGAAATTTTAGACAACCTGCAACAACAAAATCTCTTCCACAAGAGGTGGAGGGTACTGAAGCCCTAGGGGGATATGTTCCCACTTATTTGAGCAAAATAGAACAAGTACAGGTCCAAAACGGGCGAAGATGGAGGTCAGACAACCCTGAACAGAGGCTTCGACAAACCATGAAAAATTTCAGAAAAAATCCCGCAAAAAGTCCAGGTCGTATTTTTTGACCTGTTTTCAGCAGAGGTCGTAGTTTTTGGGCTGAAAGATGCGTCCTGAGGGTCCAGGTCATAGTTTTTGGGCCAAAAGTGTGACCTACATTTCTGATACTCTCGACGACAGATTTTAGAAAAAATGTCGTCTCAACTGTGGCTGATGTCTGTCACCTACGCAATAGGTCCGAAAGCACACAGAAGTTATAATTTTTATCATTTTAGGGTTGTATAGGTTAAAAACAACATCAAGAAAAGAAAAAACAAGAGGCTGAAGAGAAATCCTAGGGTTTGAAGCAGCTGGATATGCAAGGATCAGAAAAACGATAGAGGTCATAATTGTAAACCCGTGTGGAGTCGCCAGTTGTTAGTATGAATCTTAATTCCAAGCGTACGAAAAAAGACCACTTTAGCTGTGCGTAAAAAACAACCCTAACAGCAAATATGGCTGCCAATATCCTCATATCTGCAGTTAGGTAATCAAGATAAATGTTGCAAAAATCTAGATCTATGCATTAGAAGACATTAAGCAGTAGAAAAAACAAGATTTACTCCATGCATCCAATAGACAAGACAATAATATGTTCAATGAATTTTGTATTAATGGAACCTGGGAGGAAAACACATAAGGGTGTTACCAGTTCTCCTTAATGGGATGGGTTCTTGTAAGTCCTCAACACTTCAGATCTAAAATTCCTCTCTCTTGATGGTGTAGAAAACCCAGACAAAAATGGTAGCAAAATATGGCTATGATGCTGGATCAATAGTCAGACCAAAAGTATAGATCTAGAGTGATCTTTAGGCAATAAAATGTGGTAAATGAATGGGAAAACCCTTCTATTTATAACAAAATATTGAGTTAGTCTAGATATTGGTGCATAATTAAAATATTATTAACCAAATCAAGATACAACTTTTATGGAATATTTTATTATATTTGTTGGAGGGAAAAGGAATTTGACTTGGGTCAAATCCCTTTATTTGTAAATAATAAATAAATAAATGATTTACTTATCATTTTAAGGATGTGGTTGAGTAATAATCAAATAAACAATGATTTATTTAATTATTTAAGGGTGATTTAGTCATACTTAACATAGAATATTATTTAAATAAGGTTTAAATAATTATTCTTTGAAAATAATAAGATAAATAATGATTTATCTAATTCATTTCCTTGTTTTGGATTAAATATAACCAGGAATATTTATTAAACTATTGTTTAACTAATTTTTCCTTGAGGAAAATCAAACAAATGTAGATTTATTCAATATTTCCTCATGGGGTTTCCTGTTTAGACCATAAATAACTTAATAAAGGTGGTTTAATAAGTTATTTTCATAGTGAAAGAAATTTTACTTAGGGTAAAATTGGTCTTACATGGTGTACATGGGTCCATCACATGATAATAGGTTAGATGAACAAAAAATGGTGTACCAATTTTATTCCTACTAAGGAGATTTATGGGTCTCCCTAACCTCTTATTCTTCTAACTAAGAAGTAAAATAAGATTTTAATATTCCAATTGGCTACATGATAAATTAGGAATATTACAATTTGGAATGTTTGTCTTAACGTAATCCAGGAATCCATTTTCATCAAGCACCGACTCTGTGTGATCCTTCTATGGAATTAAATTCAAGCTCCCTTCCAAGGAATACTCTAATCTCTGTCCATTTAAGGACATTCTCCCAACCCTGAAGAAATCTTGCTACACTGAAGTTGCAAATTTGAACTTATTGAGGAAAAAAATAAAAATTCTTCTTCTAATGTGAATCCTGCTTGAATACCATGTATATATTTGGTGATAAAATTGAATCTTCTAAAGAAATTTAATCTTAATCAAGAGACACAATTCTACTCTACTGCTTTGTGGAAATTTATTCAAAATTTAGAACAACATTCACTAACATGCATCAATTACATACACAAGTACATATATTTATCTTGGGGAGACTAACTAGTAAAAACGAGTTAAGCGTGCTTAAATTAATTAGATGAATACAAAATCTATTACAATTTCTAGCTCACTTTGAGCTCAACCTGCAAAAGAATAAATATTCTCTCACTCAGTGATAATCTCTGATCCAAAATTAGTCAATTCTACCTCCACCTGAGGTCCTATTTCCTTGTGCAAATCTAGAGGAAATTGACCCCTATTCTTTAGGAAATTTCTCCAAAATGATTGTGCAATTCCCAAGGATTGATAATTGATTTCATGCAACACCTATACACTCAAAACTAGCCTACAATTGATGTTACACTGCCTTGGAATCTCCACCACAACTGAGCAATTCAAATTCTTTGCATGCATGATCTATTTTTGGTTGATTGATAAGTTAAGTGGATGATCTATGAAATAATTTTTTTTCGCACTACACAAATGACCTCCAACTAGTTCTATTAACTATTAGAACTAGTTTAATTGAGTACAACTAGAAATAACTAAACTAGATTGCTATAAATTATCATTCAACACATGAAAGCTGAACTCCAAGCCCACTAAATTGAATTTACTAAGCTAATTAAGTGACAAGAGCCATGTCACCTCAGTTAATTGCCTCCAAGTTTTCTGTTAATGTGGAAATTTCAATTTGTCTCAATTTCACAAAGGCTAAGTCAAGTTAAGCCTTTCTTGCTACACTTCTCAACATTTTCATGTCGCATCGCATATTTACATAGTGTTGTTTTGAAATACTTCCACCATTGCGAGTTGTGTCAGATCCTAACTTATCACATAACATTAATAGTTATTATATTTATGATATCCCTTCTATAGATGTGACCTTTTGTAAGTCAAATATCATTATTTCATATTAAATCACTAAGTTGTGACCCATCACATATTAACATGAAAATCCACGACCCGTCGCACCAACTTATCTCTTCTCACATATTTCCTCGCAAATGTGCATTTAATGCGTCAACTATCTCGCACGTGTCGAAGAAGTTATATATAGAGAGCCCCCTTTTTCATTTTCACAATAAATTTTGAGCTATGGATCTTGTCACTAGGGGACGAAGCTTGTCATGACTTACTACTGACATCCCCATCACTGTTAAGTCTACTAAGTCATTGCAACCTTCCTCATTTGTTTATGATTTCTGATGCTTCGTATTTTTTCTTTTCGTCTTTTAAATTTTGGCTTTCCGTTAGCCTTCAACTTTATATTATCCTTGCTTTATTTTTCATCTACTTCTCTCCATTCCACTCCCCTCGTTCCTCTTCTCTCGTTTCTTTCCTATCCCTTATTGCTTTGTACTTATCCATATTCATGTCAACCTTGATAGTCCCTAGTCTTTCCATAGCATAAAGTTTCGTTAACCCTTGCACTGCATTATTGACATTATCCCTATTGAAATGACAAAATTTAAGCTAGCAACAAAGCTCCCATCCTTGCAATAACAACAGACTTTGAATTTTATTTTCATGACTTATGCCTCTCGGTGCCACTACTGGTGTAATGGACCTCTCCCCTCACATTTGCCCAGTTTCACCATCTTACCTGGGGTAAACATGGGACGAGGGGGCATTATGAAAAGTCTCTCTTAGCACTGTGTAATTTCTCCAGGGTGAATAGAGAAACTCAGAGATAACGACAAACCTCTTGGAAGTTGGAATCTATCCCTTCCAACTTCAGAGAGGTCTCTCTTTTTCCTAGAGCATCAAACTGTTGGAACATTTAAGACAGAGAGAGTCCTCTCTGAAGTTGGAAGATCTAGATTCCAACTTCCAAGTGGTTTTTGGTTACCTCTTAGTTTCTATCTTTAGCCTGGAGAAATTAGGGAGTGTTAACATAGTGGAACCATTGTCAAGGAGTGTAATATTTTCCCTGGAAATAATATGCAATTAGAGAAACAATCTAGTTCCTGAGGGTGACACAGAACTAGAGACCAACATGTTGAATATTTACCCATGTTAGTGACTTTATGATTAGCTGAAATCATTTTTTTTAAGGAAAATTGGTTCTAGGAAAGTATACACCAGACATCATCCAGATCCTAATACACCTGAAGTTTTGGAAAGTTCATAGAATTTGTTTCAAAAGAAGAAGCCTACAAAATAAACCAAGATTAGTGACATAAAAAGATCCTTGTCCCTACCTAAAAATTTCGAGTCAAAATACCACATCCAGTTTGATTTGAGGCTGGAACAAAGTATTTTTAGATCCAAATCAGAAGGTAGTTTGATAGATATAATGTTTGATCAATCAAAATTGCAATATTGTATTTATTTTCAAAATGTAGATGTATTAGAAGTAGATAAAGATATCTAGAATCAATTCCATAAGCTTGAAAATCTTGTCCATCAGCTCCAAGAAGCTGCTACTAAGTCCTCCAAAATACTCCATTTTGTCCCAACTATCTCTCTCCCACCATTTTCTTCTCCACTGAACATTTCATTGATTTATTCCCCTACTATATTGGTAGTTTCTAATCCTCCTACATCAACTACTCAAATACTAGTCCCATTACCTCTTTCCTCTTCATTTGAAACTCCACAAGCTCGTACTTGTTCATCTCATTTAGTCATGGCTACTCGTTATGCACCATTGAATTTGCAGGTCCCACTCCATGATTTTCGACTGAACTTTGGTCAGATATTTCCTTAGTTTGATGGTACACGGGTTTTGAAAACACAAAACAATGTTGAAAAACTAAATTATTTTATAGATTTGGAAGAGGTGGTCCAGGAGGATGCCAAGGTGATAATTTTTGCTCAAATTTTTTCTGGAGAAGTTAAGAAATGGTTCAAAAATTTTCCTGCTGCAATTATTTCCAATTTCCAACAACTTGAACAAGGATTTCTTTCCAGGTGGGAAGTAAAAAAGAGCCCTCTTCAAATATTGGTTGAGTATGAAAATTTGAGGAGAGAACCAAGTGAATCAATTCAATATTTTTCAACAAGATTCAACAAGATATACAATTCAATTCCAATTGAACTAAATCCCCCCTCCAATATTGGCTTTAATTCACCACCTGGATGGTTTTGATGCAAAACTTGCATATGATTTGAGGGAAAGGAATCCAACTACTTTGGAGGATATGCATAAAAATGCAGTTGGAGTAGAGGCCAATTTGTTGAAAAAGAAAGCCAAAATGAAGGCTGAAAAATGAGGAGGCAAAGAGGATGCTTCATCTTCAGAAAAAAAGTTGGAGGTCATGGTGAAAACAATGGAGAAGTTGGTGGAGAAGTTAACCCTAGATAACAAAGATGGTGGTAGAGATCAACAAGCTCCTCCTTAAATGAGAAATTAAAACTTTGAGAGGCCCCAAGTGTAGATTAAGGAAAGAGAGTAGAGAAACCAAGGAGATCAATTGCATATTAGGCCTCCTACAGAAGATGAGGAGATATCAGAAGATCAAGATCAAACTCACTATTTTGGTGAAGAAGAGGACGGTGTATTCTTGACAAAGGAGGAACAAGACATGTTTTTTCAGCCATAGGAAGACATCATGCATATGGAATCAAAATATTATAAGATGGGGTACCAAAATGGCATCATGGAGGTTCAAAGACAGTACAATTTGAGAAATATAAATCTTCCAATAAATCCTCCAAAGAAATCTCAAGTTGATGCACCTAACTCCAGCCGAAATAAGGTTGATCCTCCAAAGGAGATTCCTGAAAAGAAATATGCAGCGTATTATCACTCCAATAATTCCTAGGGTTGTTATGCTTTTTGTTTAAAGAAATATTAGAGGTAACTATCAACCTACTTTTGAGATCAGGATCTAGCCTTCCTAATACTCAAAGAGGGCTCTCTCTTTATGATTTAACTTTGTTGTTTTTAGTTCATTTTAGGCTAGTTATGTAAGATTGATTGGTTTTTTTTGGCTTAAATGGTCCTGACCCAGGTTCGGATATAAAGTTTGCTAACAAAACCCTATACTACTGGCCCTTTCGGTAATGATCTACTTGCACAGGCCAAGGTCTCACCCGAAGTAGTATGGAAGGGTGCTGGAACTAGGTTTTCGCACCCTGAGAGAAAGAGAGTTAATAGAGGCAGCCTTGTTAAGATCTATCAGATTTGCACATAAGAAATCTTATCGCAGAACCTTTAACAATATACGTGCAACATGCGAAATTCATAAACCCACATATAGCATAAATAAGCAAATATTACTAATCAGATCTCAGTAATACCTTCTAATCCATGTGTGCATCAATATTAATCAACAAACTGAATCACCGTAATATCATAAACACATATAGTTCTTACAACGCAGAGATACGATCAAACCTATCGATCATTCATTAGCTTCCAAAATCCACTTACAGGCCCAATTCCCTACCCGCGCACATAGCCAGCGGGGTCCACACATAGCAGGACTGAGGATCTCTACGGACACAGCCAGCCAGAGTGTTTACCCAAATACAACCCAAAATGGATCTCAACAGTTCGCATTTAGCATCAATAAATCCTAGCCTATTTCTAGAGTCGATCTACCCATCTACTTATAGCACCTTCTCCCATGCTATCCTGTGGTCCGCAGACCATGGTTCATGGACCCTTGGTCTACCCTTTTTACCCCTTAAAATTCGTTGGGGGTTTGACCCACCCCAAGCCCCCTTCACTAGACCAAATATTACAAAAATACTACAAAATGAGACAAAATTAGGGCTAGGAACCCCCGTTCCAACAATCCCCCAACATAATCTTGTGACTCGTCCCGAGTCATAGTGTCGGTGGGGTCTTCATCCTATCCTTGAGCTGCTCCATCGCAGTAGTAAGTGGAGGTAAAACATGGAAGCTCTGTGTGGTGGTAGTCTGCGCAATGTCCACCAGTTTCTGCAAGGTTGGTCCTTTTGTGGTAGTGGTGAGGTTGTTGAGAGTCCGGTTCAATTGTCTCACGACCCCATCTAAGTCCTATGATAGCTTGAGGGAGTCATTCGACCATGGTGTGAGATGGTCACTGAGTACCTTTTTCTTGCGCCGTAGCCCCCTGATTTTAGTGCGAAGTGTGTGGCTGGTCCTAAGACGGGCTAAGCGCTGGGCGGGAAAAAGAGTGGACTCGTAGCTTCTAGCTGCTCGAAGTCTTTCTCCTTCTGAGTTAATTCTTGATCGATATCTGGGAGGATAGGGTCGTGTTATACCTGGGACCATAATTCCATAGCCTTCTCAAGCAGAGTGACACCCTGGCTGATGTACATTTTGATAATAGTTGTGGCTTCCGTAACCAATGCGGCACGCTGGGCGCATACCTCCGGAGGTGTCTCAGGCTGCAGTTTGGCCTTTAAAGATGCTATCTTAAGTTCAAACTCAGCCTTGACAACCTGTACCTCTATCCAAGATTCCTTCAGGGCAGTGACCAAACCTTCGACCTTAGCTTGGGGTTCAACAGAAACATAAATGATTTCAGACATGTCTTCACAAAGCCTATTGATTAGTTGTTCGAGGACAGCCTACTGCACAATGGTGGTGACGAGTGTGGCATACTTTTGATCGAATTCAATGGCCTGGGTTAGAATAGTCTACTCGGCTATGTTGAGGTGCTACTATGCTCAGAGTTCGCGGTGCTGGATTTTGCTGGTGATGGTGGTCAATAATTCCTGCAGCTGCACACCGTCCAATCGACCAACCTCAAGGCCGATATAGGAGCATGCCTAGACTTGGGCATACAATTCAGTGGGTTATAGGAGAAAGGAAACACCAGGGAGGGGGAAGATCCAACTATCTATGATAGTGTAATGTTCCAAATTTTTGCAAATAAATTGGAACATTAAATTTTTTCTCATATTATCTAGGAGATAAATAAAATGGGTGAGGAGACCCATTTGCATAAATAAAATTCCACATGAAGTGAGAAGGGATCCATAGAGTAGCCAATTTTGCACCTCCTAGTGCAAAAAGGGGACAAACACATGAGGATGAGGCAATGTTGACCAAGTCAACGGCGCAGCACAAGAGGGTGTAGCTTTCTTGGGAAGACAGTGCAGTTAGAGAGGTAGGAAGATTCCTGGTGTGAGAAACCCTAATTGGGTGGGGTCCATGGCATGGAGACATCAATTTGCATATAAGGAGGATGAGGCAGCCATAGATATTATTAGTGAATATTTGGACTTCGAGTCTATTTGCAGTCTCTAGCTGTTCAACTGAGTTGCAGTGCCTTTCGCACAAGGGATTCCTGTTTAGGAGTTCCTCTCCTCCCTTGAGTAGCTCAAGCAGGATTTCTCTTCATTTCTCCATATTCCGGCATTTGGCCATAGCCACTTCTTCATCTATAGTACAGTCACTGGGTTGTGTTGCAAGTGTTGCTATGGAGGAGATTCCACAACACCATTCCTTGTATCATTTCTCATAGGAAGGAGTTCCTATTCTTTGGGAGGATCAGCAAGGAGGGTTTCTAGAGCTGATTTTCATATTTTGGCAAAAGTCCAAGCTTCTCCCACCTTCATCAGCGTAGTCCCTTCCATAGACTGCGTTATCTCAGAGTTTTTCTGCAGTGGGGGTTTGCTCCATCATTTTGGAGGAAGAGATTTCTAGTGCTGGGATCAACCTTGCACTTAAGGAATCCCTTGGAGGAGGTTGTTTCAGTTTTCAGGCCATATTCATTCTCCTCCTTCTATTGTATATTTTGAGTTGCTGCAGCTACCTAAAAACTCCGGCACTATTGTATTTCCATATTTTGTACATATATTATAGCCAATCCTTTAGAGGATTTTTCTAGTGTTGTTTTCAGGGGTTGAGAGCTTGCTCCCCCTCATTTCTTGAGCCATTATTGTAATATCATTTCATTACCATTTTACATGTTGCAGTGTCTCCATTTGACTACGCAATCATATATAGAATTCACATATGTAGCAGTGTTTATCTCATGATTATTGTACTTCTGCCTTAAGGATTGGTATTGTTCATCTTGAGCATCATTTCCCTCAAGATTTTGTATACATTTGCAGCTACTATTATTCTAATAAGATGGCTATGAGTTCTCTGGCATTTTCTTAAGTTTAAGAAAGTTACTCTTCATGATTATGTTTTTCATATTGTTGTAGCTCATCCCTTTGAGCAAGACTTTCTGAGGAAGAAGTATTCACATAGCTATAGGCAGAGTCTGAGAAAAGGCCAGAAAGCCTTCGGTTCTCATCCTCTCTTTAGAGGTGACATAACTGGTAAAATTCCTCTCAGTCCATCTCTGACATAGCCTTGTTTATATTTCTGACAAAGGAGTTCTTCAACGGTGAAAAAGCTACTGATTTACATTTTGGAATATTACAGTGGTATCAGAGCATCTTTCTTGGCTCAGCCTGTGGCCTTCAAGTCCAAGAAAGAAGAAATCAAAATGATGAAGAGGATGAGCTTGTTCTCTTCAGTTCTTAGATCCAGACATAACCTCTCCAAGGAGGTTGAGGAGAAAGAAGAAAGAGAAGAGGAAGGACCCTACACTTCCTATTATCATCAAGAAGGAGACATAATTTTGAGCAGGAAGAAGACTCCATTTTCTGGTGGAGGGAAAGGGGATAAGCTTACAATGCTTCTTCCTAAATCTGCATAGAGCATGCATGAAGATCTCAAGGAGATTAGGAGGGAAATAGATGAAGAATCCCCAAGAGGGTTTGATCCTAAAGAAAACTCTAGATTTGTACCTAGTGGGTGTGAGCATTCAACCACACACTATGAGGATCAGCATAGTCATAGTCCCAACAACCCCATAAGGGAGGTGCAAGAGAAAGAAGAAGTGAAAAAAGAGGAAAGGCAGCATGGTAGATCTTATATATGACATTTTGATGGTTCACTTGCTGGTTTAGCCAAATCTTGGGTGGAGGAACTAGACACCTTTTTGCAGCACCACCAAATTATGGAAAATCAAGTTACCAGAGTTGCAGCGCTACATATGAGAGGTAAGGCCTATGCTTGGTGGATCTTTGAATCCTTTTCTTTGAAGAACAATGACATTGCATCTTATGAAAATTTCGCTAAGGCATTAGTGAAGGGATTTGATGGGAGGATTCTTGAGACACACATGTTGGGTTTGCACAAAGAAGACCAAACAAAACCCTTGGATGAAAACACAATGCCTCTTCAGAAAACAATGGGGGTGGCCAAAAATCTGAACCAAAAATTGCTGGAGAAGGAAATTTCATCTCACATATTGGAGCAAGGGAACATGTGGATCTATTTTCCAAAGGAGGATCAAATCATTGAGAGGTTGCCCACTCATGTTGCAGATATTGAGGGCAACAGCACTATTAGATCTGGAATTGATCTAGCACCTCATGCAAAGGGAAGGGGAGCTCTTGCTCCACATAGAGGGATGCTTGCATATTTACAAGGAAGTCCCCAGGATCTCATATGTGGAGATCAAGTCACAATTCATGTGCCATTATTAGAGAGGTGTGAAACCATGGAGTCACAAGGAGGAGATGGGGAGAAGAACCAGCAGCATGAGTTGAGGAGTACTCACCAATATCCAAATTTGGAGGTTATTGCACCAAGGAGGGAGGATGGATTGCGTAGTAAGGGCATGGACATAAGTGTTCATCCATATGTTCAGTCTTCTCTTGATGGAGATGTCTCACCACATGGAGGCATTTCACCCAGGGGGGCACTAGTTCAACAAAGGAGGATGGTTGCTTCACACTTGGAGGCACCATCATTGATTCTATAGAGGTGGGAGCCTTGGGAGAGCTTGAGATAACAATGGGAGTTTTGGATAGACTCATGATGGAGGGATACATTTCCTCAACCCATCTACAATAATCTCATTGCAGATTCTGCGCTATTGCATAAGCAACATAGGAAGGATAGAAACCTTCCAATTTGTGACTTGGGCATAGGAGATGTCAAGGAGGAGGACAACCATATGACAGATGTTCTTCATGAGGAACTACCTGCGCTGTCATTCTGGAGTATAGATTTGCATTGGAACTCCCACCTATTGGTGGGATACTCTAATGATTCTTTCACCCGTAGGACATCTGATGATCAGCATAGGAGGATATGCACTAGCCATATGGAGATGGGGGAATCAACACAGCCACCCCTTTTTCCTGTGTGGAAGAGAGGAGATTCATCTATGAGTCCCTCAATCGATATGAGCAGAGAACATGTGAGGGTGTACATTTTTTTTCACATGATCATTTTTATGATATATGTATGCATCCCTTAACCATACACAGGCAGGAGAATGCTCCAAGGAGAAGCATACATTTTGCTAAACCTCATGGTTTATTGGGGGCCATAAGCATGGCTAATGGCCATTATCTTCGAGGACTTGGGGAGGATAGAGACTATGGAGGACATGCTCAATTCTCAGCAGGTATCATTTACCTTCCCCAAGCTTGTGAGGAGATTGATGCAACACACCAGTGGTTGAGCAGCCACAATTTATATCAGTTTCTATGGCAGTGTAGCACTAAGCTGCACTGGTTACAATTGAGGGACCATTGTCCTTCTCATTTGTTACACATGGCAGCCAACATGATGCTCCTATTCTCTCCATATGATTCTATTGTTCATGCCTTTATGAGGAGCAGGATTGAGGAGAAGACACATAGGATGGATGTGTCCATTGAGGGAGGAGTCCCTCATATATTTTTCATTGCATGTTATGATGGGAGCATGAGAAATGGTATGGCCACTACAGCAGCAACAATGTTTTATTATGGGGTGAGCCATATGATGGGCATGAAACCATATGAGGATGATTCTCGGCTCATCACATATGGAGATGTTTGGGCCAGCATGTCTTGCAGCGTTGGGGAAGATACCTTGGGAGGTCCAGCCTTCTTCTTGCCACTTGATGGCAACATTATTGTAGCCCAAGGTCAGAAGACACTCTACACTTATCTTAAGTGGAGAGATGGATAGCGTGGGTTAGACTGTATGGTCTACCATGTGCAGATTTTCAGCCCACCTTCTTTGCTGGAGCCAAAGGTGGATGATAGTTTTCCTGAGTTCCCTAGTTGGGAGGTGACTCAATATGTATGGCACATAGATTGGGGATGGATGGACCATATGGGGGAGATAATTCCCATTAGATTCTAGACTCCATTCCTCAAGGAGGGACCTCTAGACACCACTTTCTATCCACTTGAGCATTATATCTTACATGATGATGGCTTGACAGCTACTTGCATGCTAGGGAGGAGCATTGTGGAGGATTGGATTGATGAGATAGCATCACTACACTTGGAGGAGATCATCATACATGGATGCTACAGGCAGAGGAGAAGAAGACACAGTCTATCCTTTCACTTGCTTGAGGGCAAGAAATCTTTGGGAGGGGAGGACTGTAATGTTCCAAATTTTTGCAAATAAATTGGAACATTAAGTTTTGCTAATATTATATAGGAGATAAATAAAATGGGTGAGGAGACCCATTTGCATAAATAAAATTCCGCATGAAGTGATAAGGGATCCATAGAGTAGCCATTTTTGCACCTCCTAGTGCAAAAAGGGGGCAAACACATGAGGATGAGGCCATGTTGACCAAGTCAACAACGCAACACAAGAGGGTGTAGCCTGCTTGGGAATACAACGCAGTTAGAGAGGGAGGAAGATTCCTTGTGTGAGAAACCCTAATTGGGTGGGGTCCATGGCATGGAGACATCAATTTGCATATAAGGAGGATGAGGCAGCCATAGAGATTATTATTGAAGATTTGGACTTCGAGTCTATTTTCAGTCTCCAGTTGTTCAGTTGAGTTGCAGTGCCTTTGGCACAAGGAATTCCTATTTACGTGTTCCTCTCCTCCCTTGAGTAGCTCAAGGAGGATTTCTCTTCATTTCTCCATATTCCGGCATTTGGCCATAGCCACTTCTTCATCTATAGCGCAGTCACTAGGTTGTGTTGTAGGTGTTGCTGTGGAGGAGATTCCACAACACCATTCCTTGTATCATTTCTTATAGGAAGGGGTTCCTATTATTTGGGAGGATCAGCAAGGAGGGTTTCTAGAGCTGATTTGCATATTTTGGAAGAAGGCCAAGCTTCTCCCACCTTCATTAGTGCAGTCCCTTCCATAGACTACATTACCTCAAAGTTTGTCTGCAATGGGGGTTTGCTCCATCATTTTTGAGGAAGATATTTCTAGTGCCAGGATTAGCCTTGCACTTAAGGAATCCCTTGGATGAGGTTGTTTCAGTTTGCAGGCCATATTCATTCTCCTCCTTCTATTGTATATTTTGAGTTGCTGCAGCTACCCAAGAACTCCGACACTATTGTATTTCCATATTTTGTACATATATTATAGCCAATCCTTTAGAGGATTGTTGTAGTGTTGTTTTCAGGGGTTGAGAGCTTGCTCCCCCTCATTTCTTGAGCCATTATTGTAATATCATTTCATTACCATTTTACATGTTGCAGTGTCTCCATTTGACTACGCAATCATAAGCTAGAATTCACATATGTAGCAGTGTTTATCTCATGATTCTTGTACTTCTGCCTTGAGGATTGGTATTGTTCATCTTGAGCATCATTTCCCTCAATATTTTGTATACATTTGCAACTGCTATTATTCTAATAAGATGGCTATGAGTTCTCCGAAATTTTTTGAAGTTTAAGCAAGTTACTCTTCATGCTTATGTTTTTCATATTGTTGTAGCTCATCCCTTTGAGCAAGACCTTCTGAGGAAGAAGTATTCACATAACTATAGCAGAGTCTGAGGAAAGGCCAGAAAGCCTCTGGTTCTCATCCTCTCTTTAGAGGTGACATAACTGGTAAAATCCCTCTCAGTCCATCTCTAACATAGCCTTGTTTATATTTCTGACAAAGGAGTTCTTCAGCAGTGAAAAAGCTGCTGATTTCCATTTTGGAATATTATAGACAGTGGCCAGGGCTGTAATGGGGGCCAGCGGGCCCACATGAAGTATGAGGATAGGTGCAGAGACCATTTTTTCTTTGAGCAGCTCAAAAATATTCTGAAACTTCGCGTCCCAGAAAAAAGATACATCCTACTTTAGCAACTTCTCCATTGGTGCCATCGATCAGTGCGTACCCTTGAATAAATTTCCTATAGTAGCCAGTGTGCCCAAGGATGGAGCGTAGTTGTTTCTCAGTTGTGGGGAATGCTAAATTGATGATAAATTCCACCTTGGCTAGGTCAACCATCAATCCTTGCTGAAAAATCACATGTCCTAACAAGATCTCGAAAGGTACACAAAATATGCACTTCTTAATTTTTAGGGATATTTGGTTCTTTCTGCAGGCATCCAGCATCATGTGTAGGTTTGATATGTGCTTCTTTACCAATCCAAACACTGTCCAATCATTAAAGTATACTTCCAAAAACTTGTGAATAAAGTCCTTGAATACTGCCACCACTACTCATGAAAATATGGCAAGGGCATTCTTGAGCCCAAAGGGCATGACAGTGTATTGGAAGGATGCCCATTTGGTTGCGAAAGTAGTTTTGCTGCGATATTCGGGTGTGATTCTGATCTGATGGTAGCCCGAAAACCCAGCAGTGAATGTGTATGCTTCCTGACCTCCCACACTGTTAAGAATTTAATGAGAGAATAGTGTAGGGAAGGGATCATGTACCCAAGCATCATTGAACTTGCGCAGGTCTATGCAAATTCTTATTTCCCCTTTTGTCTTCTTTCCTTGGACCACCATAGGGCTTACCCAATCAGGATGTTCTACCAGTTCGATGATACCTGCAACTATCATTTTATCGATTTCTTCTCTGACTTTATTCTTATATTTTGGGTTCAATCGGTAAGGTCATTACTTGATAGGACACACATCTGGTTTTAAGGTGATCCACATGACACCCAAGTCCCCTACAATTCCTTTGAGCTCTGAAAATTTTGTGGGAAATATACCCTGACATTTAGTGAGTAGTTCCACGATTTTTCCAATGGTATCATCATCCCAGTAATCCCCAATTCTAGCCATCTTAGGTTTTTCTTCCATTCCAATGTTGACTTCCTTTAATTTGAGAGCCTTAGTCACGTCTACTACTTTTAATGGGAGTACAACAACTGCGCGTTCACCCTCGGACTCCGGGATAGTGATATTTCGCGGATCCTCGTCACACTTTTCCACTGATAGATTCTGACAGCTGGAAATATCTTGCATCTATGCATCCCAAGCTAGTTACCCGATTTCTATGTGGGGGCACAATTCATTAACTACTAGAGCCTCTATGTCCTACAGGGCTTCGTCTAATTTCTCAGTCCTGCCTACCAATCCAAACGTCCTCAAAAAATCTTCCCTCATGGTGTCCCACTGGTGAGTGCGCTGATGTAGCTCTGCATCCAAATATCACATGGTGGGGATAGGTCCCAAGGCGTGGATAAACATGTGGAACCATTTGTCCCAAGTCCTTTCGCACCATACTTCCATCCATACCGACAAGTGCTTGCGTGGGTCCCCACAGCCGAGGGAAATCTCCATGGGTAGGTGGACCAGATGTTTGAATCGTAGGATCAACACTCTGCGACATTCCTTCCAATCTTGGAAAGTCCCCTTATGAGTTTCCCACCACCGCACAGGGGTCGCACGCATAGATAGGTTAAGTTCCCGCATCCTCCATCCTCTTGGAACTTCTACTTCAAATTCTCTAAGAAAATCCCTAATATTACCAAAATCATCAAAATACGGCAGCTATCTTACCTCTGAGGAGATACATTAGAAGTTATTTGTGATTTTTAGGCATCGTAGCGCAGATACGTCATGCAAATGGTTCTGCCAATTTTCTATTTCCCCATCTGAGTCTGAGAGACATTCGTTGTCCTTCTCCCAACAGAGCACGCCATCAATGGTAGGGTTGATCCAATCCTCGTTCCGGTCAGTCATCTTGTAAATATGATCAACATCATCCCCTTCGCACATTGGTTCTATATACTACTCGCCCTCTGCCAGATCTAGAGCAACTATTACTCGCATACCCATGTTCTCAAAAACTATGGTTCGCCTTTTTAATTTGATAATACCTCCCATGATATAGCCTAATTCAGTCCTAAAAGCACAGGGTGAAGGTCTACATCATCTACAATTTGAATCACCTCAAAATCTGTATATACCTTAACTCCTGTGATGTCTACCTTAACCTTTGATAACCTTCCTAGAGGTATGATATTCTGTTGGTTTGCCATGCGTAGCTATATAGTAGACCATTCCAGCTTGGGCTCTCCCATCCTCTGCCAAGTCTGTTTAGGCAGGACAGTCGCATTGGATCCTGAATCAAGGATGACTTGATCCATTTCATAATCTCCAATATGCGCAATTAGCCACATTTCCCGACCAGTTCTCTTCTTATGCTTATAAAGTTTTTTAGCATCTCTCACTTCTGTTGGTGGGGCAATATTTTCTGCACAGTTGTCTATCAATTCTTGGAGGTTCTCTTATGCCTTCTGGTTGCATAGTAACTTCTTACATGCCTGTAGGAATGGCTTCACTTCTTCATTTGCTTTCAGGTCTATTGGGGTCTTGGAGGTAGATGCCTCGTTTCTGTTAAATTATTTTTGAGCTTCAAGGAAGGTTTCTCTTTCTTTCTATAAATCCAAGCTTTCCCTTTTGTCAACGACTTTTCTGATAAGTGGTTCGGCTGCGGCCTTTTCCTCAGCTCCTCCCGTGGCCATGCCACTGCGCGTAATTATTTTAATAATGGGCCCCTCATGGTGTGGTTCTTCCTTAAACCTTTGCACATTCTGCGTCGATGTTTTTTGTTTTTCCTGCATCTTTGCTATCAGTACAGGACAATCTTCGATCACATGATTCAACTGCCTGTAATACCTACAATATTGTCGTGTAGGGTTTGGACAATCTCTTGTGAATTGTCCCACCTCTCCATAGTTATAATAGATCAGTTCATTAGGGGAATTTTGAGGTCTAAAATGGGCCTCCTAAGGAAAATGTACAATCACAATTCACTTTATGAGAACCAATCACATTTTAGGGGATGACATCATCCCTAATGATTGAGGTGGAATTGCTTGAGTTAAAGGTACTTACTTGTCACATTCTCAATGGTGGATAAAAAATTATGGTTAACCATGGTAGTGCTCTAAGTACTTTTAAAGTCATAAAGTAAAGTACTCATAATAAATGTCATTTCACACTTTTTGAATAAAATATTATTATTGTCATTTCATATTTTTTGAAAGAAACAATGCATATCCCTACATAATCTTCATGTATTTACACACTTTTCAATAAATATTATATTTGTATATTTTCAAATATTTATTTATAAATCAAATCAATTCAATATGTAATATAAAATTCATACATAAAAAAATATATTATATTATATTATTTTTATATAGTATATTGATTACATGTTATTATATAGTTTAAATAATATAAATTTTAATTAATAGTATATTCTATAATTAAGAATTTATGAATTTATATTTAAATTTTCTTTTAAGTTATTTAAGTACAAAGGACAAATGCATTAGTTGTGCAATGATAATGATTTTTTCTTGAAAATATCATTCTTATTTAGAGTCACACCAATACAATTTTTTTATTAATTTTATTTTAGTACAACTTTTGAATTGAATTTAACCATGGTTACATGAATTTTGATGCAAAAAGTGAATTGCATATTCATAAATATTATTTTTATTGGTTTCGCTATTATTTTATTATTTCCTTAAGAGGCCCATTTTAGGCCTCAAAATTACCCTAATGGTCCTCTTCTCCATCCTGTGCTTCCACCTCTTCCCCCCCACTCGACGTCTTTCTAGGGAGCCTCCTCATCCAAAGGGAGATAGTGGTGTGGAAGGGTCAGCCTATACCCTCTACAAGTTTCCTCTATCTATCATCAATTCATATTTCCGACAGTTGTGCTCATCATGTCCTACAGACGAGCAGAATCTGCAGCACTGTTGCTTCAATTCTGGGACATAGGCACTGAGTCGGGGGTAGTGGTTTGTATCATGAAATCCAACTACTCGACAGTCAGTGCACCATAACGTGGGGTTTCTTAGTCCCGCAACCTCTTTGGGGCATAATGGGTTAGCCCCCTAGCTTGCATGTAATCTAATTGCAGAGGAGCTGATTTTTGGTGTGGCCTAATACCCTGCACCGTATGCACCAAATGTTTGTGCTGGCTTCTTTTCCCCGTTATTTTCGTAGATTCTGGATTTCCAGGTGCATCGCCTCTGATTGGCCCTGGATCTGTTGTACCCTAAATTGGGCATTGTCCCTTGGTGTAGCTTCTAGCTTCATGGAAATTTCGAGGGCCTTTTCTTGTGTATTAATCTTCTACTGGCCCATAGGCCCGCGCAGGTGTGGTAATGGCATGGAAATGAACCATTATTTGTGTTGTCTATCTTCATACCTAAAATCTCCATCCCTGATAACTTTCTTCAGCCGCTGATCGGCCTCCCATACCAACTCTGTAGGTCCCTGTCAGAAATATTATAAGTCATCTACCAGTTGAGCATAGGACTTTGACTTCTGAAACTATTGTTTTAATGCATCCTTAATTTCCTGTATTTACGGATCTGCATATTGGCCGATGTACCCCATGAACCAATCCAAGGCTCTTCCCTCAAAGGCTAAGGATAGCTGTGCCTTTTTTACAACATTGCTAGCAATGTTCTGCAAAGTCCATATTGATTCTGCTATGAACCAAAATCGATCCATGTCCTCATCCCCCACACCCTTAAAGGTAGGTAGCTTCAAGTGCATGGCCATGTGATCTTCCGGTGGTGGTCGAGGGGTAGGATAATTATTTCCCTTTCGTGGATTTGACAGTGGGGTAACCGGGGGGATAGTTCCTATGTGCGTAGGTGACTCTCTTAGCGGACTACATACCGATCTGTCCCCTTCTTAATTAACCCTATAATATTTACCACTTCATGTTGTACTTTTGTTCTGATCTTATGACATTCACGTGGTTTGACTTCACAACACACCTTTTTCGCACAATAGTATCTTAATTAGTAGCGGTAATGTTTGCAAAAATTTACCTCGGAACACTTTGAAGGACCTCCACTCAAATTCAGAATAAGATACAAATTGATCAACTGTGTATTCCTTTATGAATCCTCCCAAAACACTATCCTCCTAGTGATCTACTGTCTGGGTGATTTTGTTATCAGCCCTCTCCAACTATCGGATCAATTCAGGAGCCCACCGTGTAACCTGATCGTTTTTCCCACAGGTCTGAAACTTCACTAATCTTGCTAACCACTCTTGTAGTTCGTGTGTGAAGGTTACAAATAAAATCTCATATACTTCTATAAAGATATACTTATTTTTCCACTCTTCGACGGTCAGCCTTGTACTTAGATTCTCATTTAAGGAAAACTCCTGGATCTGTTTCTCGAACCAGTATTCAAGCTCAGACTTCTCAGGCCACCAGTAACCTCGTGTCATTACCTAATTTCTCTCAAAATTCTCCCGGTCCTAGCAACAGAACCATTTGTTGGCTTAAGGGGTCCTGACCTAGGTTCGGATTTAAGGTTTACCAACAAACCCTTATACTACTGGCCCTTTTGGCAATGACCTGCTTGTGTAGGCCTAGGTCTCACCCGAAGTAGTATGGGAGGGTGTTGGAACCAGGTTTCCGAACCCCGAGAGAAAGAGAGTTAATAGAGGCAGCCTTGTTAAGATCTATCAAATTTTCACAGAAGAAATCTTATTGCAGAATCTTTAACATTATACGTGCAACATGCGAAGTTCATACACCCACAGATAACATAAATAAACAACTATTAGTAATCAAATCTCAGTAATACCTTCGCATCCATGTGCGCATAAATATTAATCGACAAAATGAATCACTGTCATATCATAAACACAGACAGTTATTACAACACAGAGATACGATCAAAATTTTTTATCATTCATTAGCTTCCAAAATCCACTTACGGACCCAATTCCCTACCCGCGCACACAACCAACGGGGTCCGCACATAGTAGGACTAAGGATCTCCGTGCACACATCCAGCTAGAGTCCTTACCCAAATACAACCCAAAATGGATCTCAACAGTTTGCAATTAGCATCAATCAATCTTAGCCTACTTCTAGACTCGATCTACCCATCTACTTATAACACCTTATCCTAAGCTATCCTATGGTCCGCAAATCATGGTTTGTGGACCCTTGATCTACCCTTTTTACCCCTTACAATTCATTGGGGGTTTGAGCCATCCCAAACCCCCTTAGCTAGACAAAATATTACAAAATTGGACAAAATTAGGGCTAAGAACCCCCGTTCCAACAATTTTGATTTTGGTTTGGTGGCAGATAAACTGATTTAGATGGATAGGTGCAGGTCTGTTTTCCATTGGGCTATGGAGTGAATGTATCAAGAAAATAGGGCAGAATCAAGTTCTAAAGGAAGTGTTCACAGGGCAAGGTAGCTAAGTAACATCAAATCTTTTAGGCTGGATGGTGAAGTGGTTTTCAATCGGGATCAAGGAGCAGTTAAGGATTCCTCAAACAGGATAATGAAGGAAATGATAAAGGTCAATCGGGATGGGAGAGAAATTAAAGATTCTCAGATCCGGATATCAGAAGAAAAAACATCAAAATGAATAACAGTTCAAAATAGAGTGTACTTAAAAAATGTCTGCAATAATATTCCTGCTATAACATCTAATTTTGAAAACATACAAGTTTATGGAAAAATTAAGGAAAAACATGAACAATAGAAAGATACTTCACTGAAGTGGCTCAACACATGAATCCAGTAATGCAATGCCTTTATTACTTGTCTTGTCTACTGACTTGAAAATGGTACAATAAACCCTCAAGTTTTAGATTAATTACAACTATGAAATGTTCAGGAATCCACCACAATACTTTGAATTATGAAATATTTATACAAAAACTAATACAAAATAACCTAAAACTAATTTTGGAATTATTCAAGGAAAAATAAATATCTTCATGCAAGAAGATAGAGACACCTAGGAGACTAAATGCTAGTTGTCCCTGCTTATTTGGATTTGTTGTTTGTTCCTTGATCTTTTGCTTCTTTATCTCTCTGAATGTTGTTTTTACGCTGGCTGCCTTTGATCTGTTGAGTGTCTTTTATGATGGCTGCACCTTTACTATGCCTTGTCATCTGATACTCTTTCAACTCTGTTTTGATCTTTAAATTTTTTCTTTCATTTTAACTTTGACTGCTCTTTTACTGTTTTACCTTGACTGCTCTGTTTTCATCTTTAACCTGGACTGCTCTTTCTTACCTACTTTTAATTTCACTTTCATACTAAATAATTCAATTTTTCCCAAGTCTCTTCATCTGGTAATTTTATTTTTACCGTTCTCCTGAAAATTTTATCAGCCTCTATGTATTTTGCAAAAGTAGGCTTGTTTATAAAGAGATGATTTATCTCATGCTAGAGGTGAAAGAGATTTTCAAATGTCTGATGTAGTACTTTTCTAGTAGGAATTCCTTTCATGGAGGAACTTTTGGACTACTCTTTGGCCACTTCTGTAATTTTCTTGTCATAGTCTTCATGCTTCATTAATCTGTCTTTGATCACCAAAGGATTAGGCAGACCTTTCTGCCTCAAACCATCAAATTTGACCATGAATCTGGTTATTTCTAACTACATTTTTTGACACTTATCTTCAAGTTGTTTCATCAAGTTTCTCTTGGAAATTAATTTCCTTACTTCTAGGATGGTTTCAGTTTTGTCACTTATGCCAATTTCTTCTAATTCTTGCTTGTTCTTGGAAATGAGAAACTTAATGATTTCAGTGTCCTCCTCTGGTTTCTTCCCAAGTTCCTCTTTGAATTTCTGAATAACTTCACTTTCTTCCTTGATCAAATCCTTCTGCTCAAAAATAACTTGGATAGATGGCCAAATATCATTAACAAAGTTAATGATATTGGCCCACAGTTGCTGCTTTGCTTGGGCAAGTGGTTCTTTTAGTGTCAATTCTTTCTCTAACTTCTGTACTCTGTCAGCTAATCTATTTGACTTCTGTGTTTCATTCTTATGCATGATTTGAAGTAGCTTCTTTTCATCCTCAAGACTTTTTATTTGTTCTTTAAGTATATTTATTTCGGTAGTCTATATTGACATGTCCTGCATGGATTTAATCAGTTTACCTGCCTCATCACTCGGGTGAGTTGCTGCTGTTGTTGAATATGTTGCTAGTGTTTTTGAAGTTGAAATTGTTGTAGCTACTGGAACTATTGTTGCCACTGGAGTTTTTGAAGTAGATGGAACTGTTGTAGTAACTATAGGAATAGCAGTGACAGAGATTTCTCACATGCTCATCTTTTTCTCCTGCACCAATTTATCCATCTCATTTTCCATCTCTTTCAGTTGAGCTTTCGACTGAATGATGAGATTCATCATTTCATCTTTTTGGAATTCATTCTCCAGAACTTCTTTAGCCTGTGGATGTTCAATAGGAGGAAATTTCAGTTTTTTTTGCAATGCAACAATGTCTGCATTATTTTTCTTGATGAGTTCTTCTGCAAATTTGATGTTCTTGGGATCATATCCTACGTATATGACCAATTCTTCAAGTGATTTGATTATGTTGTCCTTGGCTTGTTAGGAAGCCTTCTCTAGTTTTAACTGAGCTTTGATATTCTCCAAAGAATTTTGTAATTTCTGGATGCTCATAACTTATTATTCATAGTGGAGTAAATAATTTCTCCATCTTGCTTATGAAACTCAAATTGATCTATTGGATGTATATCTTTGGTTTGAACTTCAAATGTTGTCTTTTTATAATCTGCTGATGACATTAGATACTACACTGTGGGGTGAAAAAATGTCATCTACATTTTCCTGGTTTTATAATCAAAGGCAGAAAGTAACCTGTTCTAGTCACTAGGTGTTTGTTTCCAATATTGGGCATAGGTTACTACTTTCAATGCCTCATTCCTGTGTTTGATTTCTTTATACTTCTCCATGATATCTTGTTCTTTTTCCACTGGTTTACTTGATGAAGACACCTCTACACTATGTTGCTTATGAATGATTTGTATATTAGAGGTTGATGGATGATGAGTTTCCTTTGAAACTGCAGGAGGTGAATTTTCTTTAACCACTGTGTCTGTATCAATAATTTCAATTATCTCAACTATTTCTTCTTGTTCAACTATTGGATTCAACTTGGGCTTCTTCCTGTACATTAATTTGAATTTATTTTCATTAGTGGTTTGAGCTGAATATGATCCTTCTACTCTTTCTCTCTTGGAGTTCCTATCTTGTAGGGCTGGAGTTTGCAGGACAAAGCTGCTCTCAACTGGTTTCTCCACCTCTTTCAAATTATTTTCCAACGACTCTGACTGGTTGGAGTACTTTTCAATATTTGGTTTAGACTCATGGAAAAAAGGATTTAATTTAAATTTGACTCTTAGTTTGCTGATAACTCCCAAAGGATCATAATTCCATTTGAAACTTTCACTGAACTTGAATTCTTGTAAGTAATTTTCAGCATGTTGACCAACATTCTTGTTATTGCAAATGAAAGGACCAATCTGTTTATCTGTTCTAGTGTCTGAATTACATAAGATGAAGGACTCCATATCAGAATGTAAAGAATAAATAGGATAATTCTGTGGTTGTTCTGCACTACTAACCATAGACTTCATCAAAGTTTCTCTGTAAATATTTTTGGGTTGACCAAACACTGAAATTTTGGCATAGGACATGTCTAATTGTAGTGATCCCTGTAGTTTTTCTCCCCATGGGCGAGATAATAACATTCCATACTTTGGAGGGATATCAACAACTAAAATATCCATGACAATACTCTTAGCTGGGTATTGGACTAAAGTGACACACAAGTCTTTTATCAAGCCAAGGCATTTAAATTTACTATAATCAAAAGAGAAAATATATTTGTATGGTCTGGTGATATCTAGATTGAATGTCTCCATGATAGCTTTTGGCATTAAGTTGTGAGATGCTCCTAAATCTAACATAGCAATGTGTAAAATATTATCATGAATACACAAGCTAATGTAGAATGGAGGAACACCACCTTCTTGATGTTTACCATTTATCTTAGGACCAATTAGTAATTCTGGTTGGTCATCATTCAAATTAACAAAATATTCTCCTTCACTTATGTTCAGTGTTTCAATGATTTGGGTTTTGTATAAATCATTGTTAACCAACTCTGTTAAAGGAACTAGTATTTTCAATTTGGAAATTTCAGTTTGGATGTTAAATGGGACTTGAATTTTTCCTAACTGAATAATTTCCTCTTTACCAATTGTAGTTTGAGTGTTCTTATCTTTTCTATCATAAATTGGTATTTTAGTCTGTGTTTCCACTGTTTTATTTTCATTTTTCTTCTCTGGAACAGTTTGAGTTGCAGTTGTAAATTTGGAAGTAGTTGTTTTTTGATTATCAGTAGATTTTTTAGCAGCAACTGAAGTTTCAGGAGCAGTAGATGTTTGAGGATTAGCTGAAGTCTTGACAACAGTTGATGCTTGAGTATCAGTAGGTGTGATATCTACAATTTTTGGACCGGGTGTAATATTTGGATTTGCAGTTTTCTAAGTTGGACTATATTTTTTCTGAGTTGAACTAGAATTTTGCTGAGTTTCTCTAGGGAGAATTTGTAACACCTTGGACATAAGAGTTTCTACTGTTTTCTTGGTCTGAGTTTGAACTATTTTCTTAGTAGGAGCTTCTGCATTTTTCTTACTTCTAAGGTTATATTTCTTGTGAACTTCATTAATGGCAAATTCATAATCAAAATACTCCCCAGATTCTAACGGTAACTGTTGTAGCATGTATAATTCATGTTCTTATTGAGTAAGAAAAATAGTATTATCATCATTTATTCCCATTAAGTTAATTTGGGTGTCCTGATCATCATCATTTTGTTGGGAAATTTCTGGATAGTTTTCTTGGAAAGGTGGTCTAATCAATTGATCAGTTGTTGTTTCTCTTGATTTATGAGTATTGGTATTCTTCCTAAAATTGGGATTTATGATTTGAGGACGTTGTTGTTGATTATCCCACTGTGGTTTCCTTTCCATATTTTCTAATCTATCCATTATTCTTTCCATAATCTTTGCAAAACTAACTATTTTACTATCGGATGTGGATGGTTCATCCTTAATGGTTACTCTCCTTTCATTTCTCATTCTAGCTCTTTTAGCTAACAAGTTAGCTTCTACACTAACTGCATTTCTTTGCATTTGTTCTAATGTTTCAGGGTTTATTTCTCTCAATTGGTATGACATATCAGTATCAAAATCGTCTGGAAATTTGATTAAAGCTAGATCTGGTGGGGGTTCGATGTTTGTTGGAATAGCATTTTAAATACTATTAAACCTATTACAATAGTCCTAAACAAATTCATTAGGAGCTCTTCTAATGTTTTCATATTCATATAAAATTTGTAAAAGGTTTTTCTTTCTTTCTCATCTATTAGTAAATAATTGATGAAAAGCAGCTAAATCAACTATATGATTGGTAGGTAAAGCTTTAAACCATTTCTTTACATCTCCAGCTAATGTTTGGGAAACCAATTTCATTTGAACATCAGCTTCATCAATTTCATGTAATTCAAAGTAATCCATCATTTTGTTTACATGTTGTTGCGTAGTACATTGACCTGTACCATCAAATTGAATGATTTTACTTTGGTAATCATGGGGCATGGCATGTAATTGAGCTGGTAAGACCAAAGGGGCATATATGGTTGCCATGGCTAAGATTCTAGCTTGGCTATGAGGTAAATTTGTGGTGCTTGTGGATGAGGTTGAGCACTTGTAGATGAACTTTGGGCACTATAAGATGAACTTGGAAATGAGTTTAAAGTATTGGAAAATGTAGCAGAAGTGCTAGAAGATGAACTTGGAGTTTTTGGAGATGGAAATAAAACTCTAGGTTGAAGAGGAAGCTTGGGGATGAATGATTCAGTGGAATGAAGTGTAGTGGAAATAATAGATGATGTGGTACTAAATAAAGATGAATTTACAGACTCTGAAGGAATGGTAGAAGGTTTAGCCGTATAAGTAGATAAAGCAGCTAATTCAACAGAATGTTGAAAGTAGGCTTCATCAATATCCTTAATAAAAGTTGGAGTCAAAGCATCAAGTTTATCAAAAGGTTCTAGAGATTGTTGATCTGAATCAAGTGAAATAGTCTCCTTTTTTTGTTTCAATAAATTGAATGAAATTAGGATCTATTACACTATCATAGATTGAATTTTCAGATTTAGTTCTAAACAAAGAGTGTTTAAATGACAAATCGAATTCAATATCTTGTATACTTGATAAGTGTTTGGGGAGTGAATTTGCTTTGATTAATTGACTAGTACTTCCTAGACTTTCTACTTTTTTGGTTTTTCTTAAAATTATGTCAGGATCATCAACAATTATAGCAGGTTGTGGATCAGGATGAGCCCTGGTATAGTATGTTCTTTTGGAAGCTATAATTTTAATTTTTTAATGATAAATCTTAACAACCCTAAATAAAAATTAAGGTGAAAAGACGAGGAAAAGTGTTTCCTTTAAGGTTTATTTTAAACTGAGGACTGATTTCCCCAGTATGGTCGCCAATATGTTATCACTCCAATAAGTCCTAGGGTTGTTATGCTTTTGGTTTAAATAAATATTAGAGGTAAATATCAACCTACTTTTGAGATCAGGATCTAGCCTTCCCAATACTTATAGAGGGCTCTCTCTTTATGATTTAACTTTGTTTTTTATAGTTGATTTTAGGCTAGTTATGTAAGATTGATTGGTTTTGATTTTGGTCTGGTGATGGAATTACTGATTTAGATGGATAGGTGCAGGTCTATTTTCCATTGGGATATGGAGTCAATGTATCAAGCAAACAGGGAAGAATCAAGTTCTAAAGGAAGTGTTCATAGGGAAAGGTAGCTGAGTAACATCATATCTTTTAGGCTAGATGGTGAAGTGGTTTTCAGTCGGGATCAATGAGCAATTAAGGATTCCTTAAACCAGATAATGAAGGAAGTGAAAGAGGTCAATCAGGATGGGAGAGAAATTAGTAATTCTCATATCCGGATATCAGAAGAAAACATCAAAATGAATAACAGTTCAGAACATAGTGTACTTAAAAAATTTCTGCAATAATATTCATATTATAACATTTAAACTCGAAAACATGCAAGTTTATGGAAAAATTAAGGAAAAACATGAACAATAGAAAGATACTTCACTAAAGTGGCTCAAAACATGAATATGAACTAAAGAACTCCATGTAGGGGCCGAAAATCCAGAGTTAAAATTGGGCTAAACCATTTCTAGGTTTTTTTAGTAGAGTCCATGATTAAAAGCACAAATATTTCTCAGCACTCCAATAGCCTCCCACACATGGTTCTTATTCACAGTAGCAGTAGCAGTAGTAGCAGCACAACATTTCCAATGCTAGTTTTCATTAGTATATTTCAGCAACATCTTGTTGGCTTGAGTGCATCTTCTTTGGAGCACCGTGTACTTTATATTTGTTGTTGTTTATAATGATATGAATTAGTTGTTTCTTCTCATAGTTATAATGTCTTGATGTAATTTTCAGTTGCAACGTATTTCCGACATTTTCCATATTTTAGCTATATTCCTATTTTACTTTATTTGTAATGTTGTAGATGTTCTATATTCCTGTATTTTCCATTTTGGAATATTACAGTGGTATTAGAGTGTGATATTTGGCTCAGCTTATGGACACTTCATGACATCAGAAGAATAAGAAGAAGAAGTAGAAAAATAAATCTTCAATGGCGGAAGGATTAAGTTTTGCCACACTTCTCTTTGGATCTATGCAAGACCTCTCCACAGAGATGAAAGAAATGAGAAGAGGAATGCAAAAAGAAACCTCAAGAGGGTTTCAGAATGAGGAAGGCCCAAGCACTTCCTATCAGCAGCATTAACAACCGGCAATGCAAAGAGCTCCACAACACTTTCCTATGTCAACTTTCCTTGCAGAAGGAGATGAATGGTATGGATATGGAGGATACTTAGAGCATGAGACTTTGAGTAATTATCTTGCAGAGTAAAAATCTAAACTAGAGAATTTAAGGAGAATCTAACTCTCCAAGAGTTCTTTCATATCAAAGAGAATTAGAGACCCCACAACACTAATAGAAGAAAATGGCACATACATAATAGATTTTTCCGGCCTACATTTGATGGGTCATCCACAAGCACAATGAAAGCTTGGATGAAGGAGTTAGATGATTTCTTCCAACAACACCCAGTAGCGAAAAGAGAGGCTGTTGAGATTGTAGTGCTGCACCTTGAGGGTGAAGCAAAGGATTGGTGGTTCAACCATATGAAACATGCAAGAGTGACTACATATGAAAACTTCACTCAAAGGGTGTCAAAGAAGTTTGGTAGAAGAAAACCAGAGACACTTTTCATAGAAACATTTTTCCACGTTGAGGAGAAAGTATGTGAGAAGCAAAGGGAAGATGCCAGCCTTATCACTCCGGAAGAGGAGAAACTACCACCACCACCAGCTGAAAAAGTACTCGTATCAGAATAAGGAGCCATTGCATCTTTGCAAGATGACCTTGAGCTCTTGACATCGGGAGTCCCATGCATGATTAAGGAGATGCATGATGAAGAGGAGGTAGATACCAGCGCTAGTACAGTAGAAGAGAAGTAGCCATCACCATTACCAGCAGTTGGAGAAGCCATTGCACCAGTTGGAGGAACTCTTGTAGCTTTGCAAGATAATCCCGAATTTCAACTAATCCAAGGTTTGCAAACATTTCCATCTCATCTTATTTCAACACCTCATCTTGAAATTTGTGAGATCATACCATCAGGGTAATTTCATAGCCAAGGATTAGAGAACCTTTCTGATTTAGAGTAGCAAACTATCACTGCGCAAAGGACCCTTGACTTGTTCAAGGAGGAGATGTATAGTCATCCTAGTTTTTCATTGTTGAGATACACACAACACTTTGTGTTGAAGTGTGGAGTTTCGGAGGGTGGGATAAGTATAGTCCTAATCAGTACAATGTCGAGCTATGAGTTCAGAATTGTTTGTGGTCATGAGACAACATATGCACCATCATGGAGATCAACAACGCTTTCACTGAGGATCAGTGATGAGTTGGGGGCGCAACTATTCTTGGATCATTTCTATTACCTCTTCACTCATGAAACATCGGATGGGAAGATGGTAGATGATATACATATTATGATGGATATAATTATCCATTATAAGGATGAATTCTTCTTGATGAGCATCTCACATATCAAAGAGAAGTCTCTACCTACAACATATTTAGAATCTTATGGATTCCACCAGGTCATCAATGAGAGGTTCTCGTGGAGTAACCTCAAGGAGGATGCACTTCAACATATCATGGAGTGAAAATATCATCATATTGGGGAGGATGGTATTCTCCATTGGGTGGATACCAAGTTGGAGCATGATATGAGTAATCACCCACAGTTGGATGGATGGGTAAGGATGACGAGAAAGTGGTTGAAAGGCTACTTTCAGATCTATGATACGAGGCAACAAGAAGCATGGTTTCACTGGTTTCTTTTGGGTGAGTATGGTTACTACCCAACATTTCACATATGCATGATCCATGCTTGGCATAGGACTAGTGTGATGCAACAGTAGGAGGCATGGATGCACTGGTTACTCTTGAGATATTTTGGCCATCACAAGACATATCCTATGTCAATGGATGCATCTTTGCTTGGTACATTGCATGACACTCACATGATGTGGCAGCAAGGAGTTTGGTTATGTTAGGCTGATGTGACATTCTACATGTCAATCAGTATGTTGTTGCTCCATGGCTTGCATAATGATGGTGTGAGGTGGTAGCAAGAGTCATTTCTGCTTTGGTTACTCTTGGGAGAGTATGGGTTGACATTCTCCCATACCTTGTGTTGTGGCTCATTTGCAATATCCTTTATTTTAATTTTTTCAAAAATACAAAAAATTAGAAAACTATGAAAATGTATGTTAAAGTATAAAGTTTATCATACTTTAGAATTAAATATGTAATATTTTTTATATTATTTTAAATTTTAATACTTTAGACTTTTCATGAAAGTAGGTCTCAGCACTCAGTTAATTAACAAGAAGGTTCATGAGCGAGATCCAATGATTCATCTGGCAGGAAATAAAAGTGGCAACTCACGGGCATTTTCAACGCAGGGTTTAATGAGGAGGGTGCCTCCACAGTTGACCCTGTTGACTGCGGGGCCAATCCAGATCTGCGGCTAAGACTAACTATGGGGGCATGAACCCGATGAACTCTCTGTACTTTGAGACCTTTCGCAGTGACGTGAGCAGCTAGTTGGCGACAGCTATCAGCCACGTCAGGGTATCTTTAACGGTCTTTTGGCGCGTCAACTCAAAATTTAAGTCATAATCCTGCACCGCCTATTTAAGATTGGTTCTCATTTTTACAAGGTTATTGTTATTCTTCTGTATTTGACAATTTTTTTGCCTTGCATCTATTAGCAACCTATAATATAGGGATCATAATTTTGTCTTGACTATTGATAATCTTGTAAATTTGTACATACTTTGCCTTCTGCAAGTTGTATTCACACATTTTGTAAAAAAATAAAAAAAATAGAAAAAGCAAAAAGAGGGTAAAAAGTCCTAAAAGAATAATCAAAGGACTTAGAAAAAAAAAAAAAAAAAACCCTAAAAGAAAAATGAATAAAACATGAAAGTGTGCAAGCATAAATGCCACTACTTTTTACTTTTTGACTGTGGGAGAGTGTCAATAAATGCCATAGTCCATGATGAGTTAAACAATTTAATCTTAACTTGTCATTGTTTCAATTTCACTTGTTGTAGATAGAGAATAATGAGTTGTCATACTTCTTAATCATGACAATTCAGTAGTTAGGTAGAGAAATAAATGAATCCAACGGTTTAATCTGGATTCATGGATGAAATAAGTGTAGAATTAGATAGTTTTACTTGATTTCAGAAAGAATAATGTTGTGAAGGTTGCTAGCCTAAATGCACCTTACTACAAAGGAAGAAAAAAATGTTAGCATGGTAAGCTGGGTAGGTAGAAGAAGGTGAAAAAATCTCAATGTAAATATCATTCATCATGGGTTGCAAAATAACTAACTTCCCCTTCCCATAGTCATGAAACACTCTAAACTATCAGTCAGAAAGGCTCAAGGCATTTCCTTGACTTCTGTTGGGACCGGACCCAAGGCTCTATGACTGATCAATTGAAAGTGTGAATGTCTATATTAATCCCTTGAATCACATCATTACCATTCATGCATTCATTCCCATTAATAAGCCTAAGTAAAACTTCATTTTTACTTAAAAGCATTATAATTCCCATTTGATTAACTTCCTACATCATTTGAAAACATTAAGCCCTCAAAATAACATTATATCATAAGTTAAGTGATAAGATCAATGCAAATTATCTTTTGTAATTCACTTTACTTGTTATGTTTATGTGTTTTGAGTATACCATTTCCTATTTTCATATTAACTCTAATTTATATATTAACTCCTTATAGAAATGACCTTCTCCTATCATATATAACTCATTTTTATATAAATAACCCAAAAACCCACTTATTAGAATTTTAGCCGAAGTTTATAATTCCCACATGTTTAAATAAAAACCCCCCTTATAACCCCTTTGGCTAAGTTTATCTATATATAAATATCCCACCCCCTATGGTAGTTAATTCAACCCAATTTAATTCACCATATAATAAAAATATTCGAAAAAATCTTTTAAAACATGTGTTATATGTGTTTTAAACAAAAATTCCCTAAAGTTTTATTTAAACTAAACTTCAATAGAAATAAACCATTTCCTTGTATATTCCCCCCCCCCCTCGACTCCCTTAAACTAAGGTTAATTCCATAACCTAACCCCTTCCTCACAATATATATTCCATTATATCAGTCCCTAACCTTGGTTAAAGTCATGAATAACCTTCCCGATCACCTTTTCCATTGGAAAAAGTCATGTTTTATAAATAAAACCCATCAAAAACCCTTTTCCCATCGGATTTATTTTCGACCCTCCGATCCCCAAATCCCGTTTGATCCAACGAATGAAAATCTACATGACAAATCAATGTATTTTTATCCCTTCCCATCGCGCTTGATAACAACCGTCCGATTTCCTTTTATTTCTAAGATCTACGACCCAAAGTGAACCCGATAACTGATCTTTCCCCTCACCTTCCCTTTTAATCCCGATCGTTCGCTTCCCAAAGACAGATCCAATGGCGACAATGCATTTTCGCACCCGCACAATAATCGAAAAATGTTTTAGAAAAGTCACACGAAATGGGTGGTTTTCCCAAACCACCTCACGTCGACATGTCACAATCCTATTGGATCGTGTTCGAAAAACTATTTACTGCTTACAGCCTTTGAGCCGTACGAATACCACCCAATGGTATTCCAAAACCACTCCCGCTTAAACCTTTGTACAATGTAATTTAACTATAGTTTAACTATGGTTTAATACGTTAAAATCATAATTTTCATTGAACATTTCACCTTTTGGCGCTTTAAACTTTGTGAAACCTCTGCTGAGCCCATTTTTCATCGAATTATCAGCATTTGTGTGCCATAACACCCTGAGAACCTGTGCAGAGCCTTTTCATCATTTTAAAACCTACCAGCGCCATTTTCGAGCCAATCGACCTGCAATTCAACCACGAAGTGCCACATTACCCTCTAAAATACCAATTTTAAAGAATTGAAGACTGTGCGCAACTGAAAAACGTCTTCAACCTCGATTATACCTGTTTTAAGGTATTTTTTGTCAAAAATTATCCACTGAACTTCAAATTCTAAAGAAAAAGCACCAAATTTCCTACTATCGCCTGTAATTTTTTGAATTTCCTTTATAGAAATTGCAAAAAAAATATGTAGTACAGGGGAAACTCTGTCAAATTTTCCCCAAAATCCCTAATTCCCATTTTTTGCAACTTTTATCCATACCCTGGTATTTTTCACTGCTAAATTTGATCGTAACCTACTTTCTGAGCATTAAAACCCTCTTTCAATCCAAAAACCTGCTCAGAACCCTATTTTACCAGAGAAATTCTCCAAGAAGCCCTTGTTTCCAACAAAAGAACTCAGCAAACAGTCTAAGCTTGCTCTGCTCAATTAAAAATGACAAAGAAACAAGTAACCCCTAAAGTAGGAGGTCCAAAGCCTCAAAAGAAACCCTCTGCTAAAATTCCTCAGCCTAAATCTTCTAAAATTGATAAACCTACCCCTGTACTCATTACTGATTCAATAGAAGTTGTCAGGCCTGTTCAAACTCCAATTATCTCACAAGAGAATAGTCCTCTAGTTGACCTTGACTACAGAATAATGGACCCTTCATTAGAGTTCAATTTTCTTGATGTATATAACTAGTGTTTTGGTAAATCAGTAGAGAAATATGACAAAGATATACCAGTCTGGGATTCCAATTTTCCAAAATACATTGTTCCTCAAACTCATTCATCCCCTGATTTTGTCAGATTGTGTCATTCCTATTATCTTCCAGACCAAAGGTGCATTGTGAATAAAGATAGAGAGGTCTTATTTTACATCAATGAAGAATCTATAAACTCTATGCTACAACTAAACCTTGATCCCAATGCTGCTTCATTGTCCATAGAGGAGTTAACTCAGAATTACCTAGAGATTGATTTTTCTTCTAAATTCAAAGTATTCCAGACTTTTTGTCCCAAGCAAGTTGATATCCGCAAGCTTAATCCTCCATTTGATACCTTTGATTTTCCAGATGAAACCAAACAGATTGTCTCAATGCTATCATTCATACTAGGATACACCAGTGTTGAATTCACTGATGTGGCTATCTTAGGGTTTTTTTCAACTCTGAGTCATGGCCAGTCTCCTTCCATAGTGTAAAATTTTGCTAAGTTCATTGCAGAAAACATGCATTATCAGTTGTCTAGATTGTCAAAAGAAGGAGTCTTTAGATATACATCATATCTACTTCAACTCTTTTTGTATTATCAAGCAGACAAATTTCCCATTGAATTTCAGAAGGTGGATCCAGAAGGAAATGTTCTTTTAGTTGTGTTTTGGTCATCAATTCTGAGAAAATGGAACAGGGAATATAGCTTTGCAGATTTCAATGACTTATTTTTAGTGCCTGCTATGAATCTATTGAATAAAGAGAAAACCCCTAGAATCAATGAAGAGACAAAGAGAATTCTACAGCTATCTGAGAGCTGTAAAACAGGGGATTGGTATTTATACAAAAGTTACACAAAAATCAGAGTATATGGTGCACTTTTGGCCCCATATAAACTACCAAGATTTGTTACAACAAGAATATTTGCTTTGGAATATTTGAGGCAGCTATTGAATGCAGATGAAATCAATTTCATAACTTCCAGGAAAAAGACTCAGTTCAAGCTGAAAAATCAAATTGGGCCATTTATTGTGAATAACAGAGAAGCAGCCAATGAAATTAATGTCAAGTTAAAAGAGTATAAATTCCCATATAGTTTTATGTGGAATTATGATCCACAAGGTATTTTAAGCACAATGAGAGTGAAATGCAGGTTGTCTGTCTTCTTGCATGATCCCAAGCCCCAAATTGAAAATTATGCCAACAAACTTGAATGGGAGCCAAACACTCTATTTGATGATGATTCACAGGAAATGCAGGGAAACAGTGACAAAGATAAAAATGTTGTTCAAACACAGGTAGTGACAGTGAACAAAGAATCTGACATTATTCATAAAAGAAGAAAAAAGGAAGATAGTTTCACTGCTGAAACTATTCAAGACAAAAGATTCAAAATTCCTTACAATAAGAAAAGTAAATTGACCATTGAAGAAAGGGACAAAGCCATCAATATTGAAGATAAAAATGGTCATGAAACTGATGATGAAGCTACAAGGATAGTAATTGAAACTCTCAAAGAGCTTCAAAATGTTAAAATTGGAGCCCAGCAAAAAGATACAATCATGGTGGATAAACAATCTAAAGTGGATATGCCATCTTCTTCTAAAGAACCTGACAATACAAAGTTAGACATTCAAATTAGGTTCAAGCAAATTAAAGAAAAGAATGAAGAAATAAAAAATGAAGCATATTCCAAGTTCCTAAAAGAAAATCCTAGGAATAAGGATAGACTCCTTTCGGCTTTTGACTATTCTTCTAATAAATTGGTGATGTCATTTCTCAAGCCTACAGTGATTGATCCAAAATCTATTGCAGATTATTCAAAAAAAGATTTTGAAGTTGATGCAGATGTTGTCCATGAATTGGAACAAATAGAATTTCATAGAAGCAACACAGAGATGCTATATTTTAAGATAGTCAATAAGACTATGAATTCTATCAGGCTTGAGAAAGCATTGATAAATCTTCAAACTCAAATGAAATTGGATAAAGCCTCACTATATGCGAACAATTTGAAGATCAAAGCATTATAAGACTTGATGATTGAAGCAGGAGCTGATCCTACTAACATGGAAGTTGCAAAGGCTTTAATTAAATAGAAAAATGAAGATATAGATGCCCTCAGAAAACAGCTAAAATTGACTCAAAGTGAAAATTCTCAGGCAAAAGAAATTCTTCAGCAGAAAACAGAGAATGATGAATTGAAACAAATTGTTCTTAAAATGACAGGTCAGATAAAAGAAATGGAAAGCCAAATAGAAACTTTCATGCAAGAAAATGAAAAACTGAAGAAAGCTCAACAGGTTGTAATTCCTACAGTGATCCCAACTGTAAGCACAATTGTTCCATCTACTTTGGCAGAACACTTGGCACCACAAGGAGTACTGGCAACTACAGTGCCAATAACTTCTCATGAAATATTTGCCTCTTCTTCATCAACCTCACAGGTAAACACAATACAAGACAAAGATGCCATAATCAGAGCCATGGAAGACATGTCAATTAAATAAAAAGAAATACTTAGTTTGAAAGACACTATTAAAAATTTAGAAACTTCCAAAAGAGATGCCTTGATTACTTCCAAAGGGCATGAGTAGAGGGCTAATAGATTGCAAGAACGGGTGAGAATTCTTCAAGCAGAGGTGAATCTTACAGATCAGATTGCATATATAAAAAATCATTTATGGAAAAAAATCATTGAAGGCATTCACTCTCAATGGCCTTCAATTCAGATAATTTATAAGCAGAAAGAGTTACTACAGGCTGCAAATGCAGAAATTGATAAAACTAAGAAAGAGATTGAAAATAAGCCAGCTCAAGCAGTTCAACTCATAGCATTTTTGAATAGCAAGAACAGGGAAGAATTAGAAGAGTTGAAAATTGCTGATAGAACAGAGGCCATTCTTCAAATTAAAAAAGTTCTAAATAAAAGAAATATGATGAATAACTTGGAAGACAGGTGTAAAGATATGAACTTGGCCATCTCAAGATTTTGGGCCAAATACAAAATATTATCAGAGGTAGGTTTACCAGACATTCATGCATTAAATGACAAATTGATGCCATAGAAATATTATGATCAGAAAATCAGAACTCATGCTAAGGAACAAGCTAAACAACCATTGCCACAAGGATCACCAAGTGGCAAAGTACTTCTTCAATATTTTGAAAATCTATTCTTTTTGGAAAATGAAATCAAGAATATGTGCACTGTAAAGCCTAACTTTGCCAAATATACAGAAGCTGATGAAAGTTACAGGAAATTGAAGAATATGAAGATCCCCACTGCTGAACAGTGGCAAGAATTCACAGATATGCTGTGAATTTGACAGGTAAAGAATAGGAAAATCATGTGAAAAATGACATTTTGATTTTACCTTTTGGTGAAAAATCAGTGTCAAAGTGTATCAGGGTCAAAGTGGATCAGTAAAATCAAATTGTTACTGCTAGTCATTTTTTATTACAGCAGTGAAACAATGAAAAGCAGAGATAAAGAGTATCAAATCAGAAGATGAAAAGGAAGAGTATTCTTCAAGCCACTATCCACGAGAAGATGTATCTATTTCCAGCAATGCTCACAGCACATCAAAAATCAGTTTAGATAAGATAAAATAGTTCTATTTTTCCTTGTAAAAGAGGAAAACTTGCAAACTGTTTTGCTGTTATCCCTCTTCTTATGTTCTTTTTACTATTTTTTCTTTAAAACATTATCTCAATTCCTGAGATATTTTGTAAACAATTTTTGTGTATAAATACTTCATAATTCGAATTATTCGGCGTGGAATAAAATTTCTCAAGAAAATTATATTCATTTTGCTAGACATATTGAAGTTGGTGTGAGTCAATTAGCGAAGAAGCAGTCTGGAAACAAGTTTAGAGACATCATAACTAAGGATTCTCGTGGTGACAAGATAAGTCTCGTATTTTTCCTATTTTCAGTGTTATTCTTTAAAGTTTACATACATTTCATTTGATTTTTTTCTATTCTGTAATGATCAACTAAGGAGAACTTAAATAGAATTAGTGATAATAAGCTCTTTGTTTTAAACTAGTTGGAATTTTGATATTTTCTGCTTGATAACCGGATCATAGAATTCTTAATTGCTCTAGGTCCCAGTTTGATCCCCTCCTTCAAATATTCTTATCTATAACTTAAGGATTCTTAAGTGCCCTTCTGTTCAGATTTCACCCATATCATCCTCAAAACCTATTCAAAGCCTTAGAAGGTCATCTATCCTACCCTTAGTACATTTGCATCTTTAAGTCTTATTTCCTAGATCTGCTTGCCTAGAGAGTTGACTCCATTGCCCAATGTTCTGGTAGATACCTCTGGTTTACCTTGAAATACTTTTATTCCTACCACACTTCTAAAATCAGTCCTATTTCTCACTCATAGCTAGCCTAAAACCCTTTACCAAAACAAAGCTAAATCTTTAGGAGAGATCTCTCTCCGGAGCTCAGGAAGGCTAGATCCTAAATTCCCAAAGTGGTTCTTGGTTACCTCTGGTGCTCTTAACTACAAAAATCCCCATCACACAACCTGAGAACTACTAGGGTGATAACAACGTCTTTCCTTTTTGTCTGCCACCTTCTCGTTGTTTGTCACCCCAAGCCGAATTATGGCCAAGCGTCCGTCCCTTTCAGGTTCCTCCAGTCACATTCCTCTCATGGACACTGAGAGGGATATTCAAGACACTGTCTGTTCTTTATACCACCTCCAGTTCTATCAACAGGTCTGTCTAAATGACAAAGCTTCTCCAATTTTCACCGCCATGGTCAAAACAGGTGTATTGTCTACATGCATTCCAAGAACACACCTATTTCCTGAGTTTATATATTGGCTAGTGTCTATCATGTACCCAGGCAAGTGTTTCGTGATGAATTTTCAAGGAGAAAATATATTGCAGTTCTCATCTTTGTTAATTCATCAAGCTCTGTGTTACCCTGAGTCAGAGTCCTAGGTCCAATTCATTGATAATTCGTTGATAGCACATTATGATAGCCTTGCAAGTCAAGAATTCAATCAATTCATCTTTTTCCTGAAGCCAGATACGAAGCAGTTTGTCCCTGACAATAAAGAATTTTCCATGGAGGTTTTCGATGATGAAGTCTGACCGGTGTTGAGGTGCATTTCGAAGATATTAGGGAAGGAAGAAGACAACAAATCAAGAGAATACATCAGCAGCAACATCAGTTCATATTCAACAAATAGATTAGGATTTAAGTTTTATTTTATTTTTCTCTTTTAAGAGAATGTAATTGTAATAAGACATTTAGATGACATGTAATAGGTAGTTTGTGAAGTTCTAATTAGTTGAAGCAGTTAGGATTAGTTTTAGCAGTTACAAACTGCTTTTCATTGTATTTAAAGAGATAGATAAGAAAGAAAAAATTTCCGAGTTTTGGACCTTCAGACTACTGCAAATTTTGTACTCAGTTTTCAAATGATTAATGAATGAAGATCAAGATTTTGGAGTTTGTTGATATTGATACATTTTCCAGTTTACATTCTATATTTTCTGTCTTTGAATAAAATGAAATAATGAAGCTGCAGGTCTCTTTTTACATATCTGAATAAGAGTTAAAAATCCTTAATGGGCGCTCCTTCATTTTAACCATTCTTCTGTCTTAAAATTCTTCTGAAGTTTAAAGTGATAGATATTGTTTATCAACATATCAATTTGGGCTTCCCTCCTTCATTTTCTTCTAATCATTCCATTTAATATCAGTAGATAATGGCATTGTAAAGCATTGATTGCATTTGATTATTGAGGGTTTAATAAAAAAATCTTTGAAGGTGATTAAGCAAAGACCATTTGACATTGTATTTCTATCACACACACACACACACACACACATATATATGTCTTAAGCACTGATTCCTTACTACAACCAAGGGATTGTTTCTTAAGATACAACATTTTTTGGCGTCGTTGCCAGGGAACAAAGAAGTGAAGTTCATTCCCTGGGTTTTTATCATATTTCCTCTGGTTTTTCAGAGAGGAGGAAATATTAGGCTGTGTTTTATTTCATAATTCTAGCGTATAAAAGGCCACATACGAGGTCAAACACCTCGCAAAAGAAAGCACCTGCTATGTCAGATCCTGAGAAATTGGTTTCTAGAAAGGCTCAGAAGACAAAGAGGTTTTATACACCTGATGCTACCTGCCTGCACCTAGTATAAGTTCACATAACCCCTCATCCAATGATATTTCTTGGAACAAGAACCATTTTCCCCACTAGATCATTTTCAAGAACCAAAGTTAGAAGAACAATATTTTGAGTATGTTTCATTCACATTTACGAAAACTCAACCAAACAAAGTTGTTGGTTCTTCTGATATTGTTCATCAACCCCTTCCCATATCAGTTGTCTTACCCCATTCATCCATACCCACAACTGGTTCCCAAATTCCACCCACTCAAGGAGCAGTTAACCAAGGCACAAACATGGCAGCCCCTGCTTTTTTGATGAACAGGTGTGCACCACTAAATCTTCCACAACCAATGATTGTGATGCCCCGAGAATACCTCAAGTTACTTTCTTGTTTCACTGGTGAAGATGAAGTGACTGCAGAACAACACTTGCCATTGTTTTTCACTTTTGTTAAGAATTTAAATTTTGAACATATGGATGTAGTGATGAGAATTTTTGTACAGTCTTTGAATGGAGAGGCAAGAAAATGGTTTAAAGGTTTACCTAATTCCTCAATTAATAATTGGGAAGAATTAGAAACAAAATTCACCCAAATATGGGGTGAAAAAAGAGATCATGGTTATTCATTAACTGAGTTTAATGCAATCAAGAAAAAACCTAATGAAAGCATGAATGAGTTTATTAAAATATTCAATAAACTGTATAGTAGTTTACCCACAGAAATGAAACCTCCTCCTGTTGGAGCAAGGGTTATTTTTTATGGAGCTTTTGAGTCAGATTTTAGTTTTACTTTAAGAGAGAGGAGTTCTTCTACTCTTGAACAAATCCAGACTAATGCTTTGGAGATTTAAGAAAATATGATTGTTTTTGGGAAGACAAAAGAAAAGCAGTCAGTTCAAGACAAAGGTAAGGCTAAAGAGGAATCATCACAGGATCAGAGGATTGATCACATGACAAAGGTTATCAAGAATTTTTCAAATAAATTAGTGAAGATGGAACTAGATAATAAAAAGCCTGCACAACAAAACAGAGGAGTTTTCAATCCTCAATTTAGAAAAGAACCCCTGCAAATTTTGCAGAGGGAGAGAAGAGATTAGGACCAAGTTCAAGCACCATTGTATATAGAGGCAACACCTTCACAGTCTGCTAAAGATGATCAAAAATAAGTTGAGAATCAAATATCTGATGTTTATATGGAAGATGATGAGGAAGAAGAATGCACTGAAACTAAGGTGTCATTTGATCAAGAAGAGATAGATGAATATTGTAAGCAATTCACAGATTTTATGCAAGCAGAGCTGCATAAGAAGTATGATTTAAGATCAAGGACTCAGGATGCTGAAGAGAAAGATTTAGAGTTAGTCTTGTTATTACCTAAATCTACCTCAGGCTGAAGGAAGGAAGAGTCTATGGTAACATCAAACCACGCTTAATCTGGTAGCTAGCCCTACCAGATCAAGAGAGGGCTCTCTCCGGGTCAATCTCAGAAAAAATAATCAATGAGGCTTGAGATGAATTGAAATAAAAGCTAATTTTAGGCTAGGTATATATGTGAAAGAGTTTGATTTTTATTTTGGGGTTTTTATGGGAATCAAAGGGTAAGGCAAATTTTGGGTCCGAGAAATGATCAGTTTTGCAGAGGGCTGAGTGGGGCAAGAAAGGCAATTGTTTTGATGTTTCAAAATTGAATGAAATGGATAGATCAGACCGGTGAGGAGTTGAAGAGGGCAAGAGACATTCAAGAATCCTCTTCAGAAAGTTGAAAACATGGAAATTAAACAAAACTTCAAGGTAGAGCACTGCACATCTAATGAATTCCACCTTTATTACTTGTTTTTTTAATTTGAGAAGAAATGAGAAGGGAAATGATACACATGAAACTTCAGTAAAATTACAATCACAGAGAGAAACACACCATCAAAACATAGAGCCACATGGATCCCAAAGAGTGCTGCAAACCCTGGTCTATTCCTTTGGCAAAATGCAGAGATGAAATGTACAATGAAGCTCTAAGCAATCCCAAGTGTCCAACCTCTGAAAATAACTGAAAAACTACAAGATATAGACAAGAATAACTCATCCCCATGCCTCTAGGGAGCGAGATCACTATTTTAGGAGTGGTTTCAACAAGATCTAAACTAATAACTGGAAAATAGGCAGTGGAACAGCTTGCCTCTATAAGATAGGAAACTGATTCATTCAGTTACAATTCACTTTTTGGTGAATGAATCTACTTACATGAGTGAAAATTAATCAAAATTACATCAAAACCATGAAATTACATCAAGTTACATAAATATCTATACATTTGAAGATAAAAAAGTCAAACTGGCCAAAACTAGGTGAAAAACTGAGTTACTGAGTGAAAACTAGGCCAAAATTCCCAATGCGCCGCACCTGAAATCTCTATGCGTCGCGCCACTTTGGAGCTGCTTTTGAGGGTCTTCCCGGAGTCCAAATTGAGTGCAATATAGCTCTTTGGAAATATCTACCTGTCTAATTTCCAACCCAAGTGGAATTTCTGAATTTGGTTTCCATTTTACACTCCAAAAATGAGTTTTCCCAACACTACTTCCTGTGTGTCCAAAAAGTGGCAGAAAGGCTATTTTTAAGGTGTTTTTGAACCTTCAGGTAACACAAAAATTGTCAAAATCCTTAGGTAATGGGTAGGAATCCATAAATCTTGTTGAAAAATCCAAAAATGCAAATTTTTATTCAAGAGGAGCTGCCAATTATAAGCGCGCGCCAAGTGGCGCGACGCGTCGGGCAGGAAAATCTGTGCTAAGGCCAAAAAAGTCAAAATTGACAAAAAAATTCCTAAATTTGCTGAAATTTGGGCTAAATGTCCACCATCAAGTGCTATGCTAAGCCCAAGAAGCTTCAGCCAAAATTTGGAGTCTATCATGCCTTTTGCGACGCTTTAATGCTCTCTTTAGTTTTGCCTTCAGGATTTCAATTCGCGCCTTGCAAACGTGATTTCTCGCCCAATAATGATTCTTCATGTGCCTGAGAATGTTCTTTTCCTTTTTGGCCTTATCCAACATCTTCTCCAGATGAATATTGACCCTTTCAAGCCAAATTTTACGATCAGCCTCACTCTCTTGCTCAATGGATGTCATCCTGGTTTGGCTCCTTTTGGCAGGTGGCCGGTTTTGCCTTCATGTTTTTGAGCGCCATAAATGAGTGGGACTAATGAGGGGAGGGTTTGATGCTAGCTGTAGGATTTTAGGGAATGAAAGGTTTTAGGGGATGACATATAGGGTTTGGGATGGCAATTAGTGTTTTAGGGATATTTGACTAGGGTTTGAGATAGTGGGATTAGGGATTTAGGGTTAGTTGATTAGGGATATGGGAATTAAGGAATGAGTGGACGAAATGTAACGAAAGGGAAAAATGAAGGAATAAAGGAGTGATGGAGTGAGATATAGCTAGGATTGGAATTGGTAGTAATAAATACAACTCATAAACCCTATGCAACTGGTTTTGGCAAGAAATGTAAAGAGGTAGGGTTTTGATTTTTTCTCATTAAATCACCATAAGAACTAAGAGAAATTCACTCATTGGTCATGTAGGGATGTTAACTTACTTGAGAAATGAAAAATTTATCAATTTGAGAGCTTTGGTGGAATATTTGAATGGATTTCAGGCTTTTCAGCCCAATGCGTAGCGCTAGTTACAAAATTACACTGCAAACCACTGCCCAATGCGTAGCGCCATCTCAATGCATAGCACATTTTTGAAGGAGGCTTTTGGAGACCTTCCCGGTGTCCAAATTGGGTGTGGGATATCTCGTTGGAAATATTATTGAGTCTACTTTCCAACCCAACTGGACTTTTTCAATTTGGAGTTTATTTGCCTTGTCAAAAAGAAAATCTCCCAAGACTGGTGAAAATGAGAAAAATGAGGCTGCCTCAAGACAGAGTGTTGTTGCAGTCAACTTTTGAAGGTCTTAATCAAATCCAAATTGAGCTCATGATAGCTCACTGGAAATATCTTTGTGTCTAGCTATCATTTGACTCATCAAGCAAGTCATTTGGCCAACCAAGCTAGGAGAAATCTTAATTTTCCCAAGGTCACTTCAGAGGTGCATCAATTCTCCTGAGGCAACTGTACTTTTGACATTTCTCTAAAACCATGACACCTGTGTAAAAAGTGAAGGATTTTTTTCTTCCTTGGCCTATTTTTGACAAAAACCTCTCTCAGTTTTCCCAAATTCATCTTTTATTTCTTAGGAACATCATTAGAGTAAAACCTATCCCGGTGTGTGGAACAAGGGATTTGTCGAAATGAAGTGAAATGAAGGGGATAAGGGGCTTCTAAATTCTTGAGAAAATTTTGGGAAGTAGGGAGGGATGTTAGGAAGTAGGGGAAAGTATAATTTCATAGATTGAGTGAGGGGAAGGGGTCCAAAAGGGAAAAACACAGGCCTAGCCTAGAAAATTGCCAAGTTGTAGCAAGAAACTAGGGTTTGTGTGAAAATGAGGAATTTGGGGGATCTCAGTGATGGGAAGTGTTTAATAAGGTACATTAAGGATATGGGAAGGTGTATGAAAATCAAGATACAATTTTTGTTGATGATTTGACCATCCAAGAGAAATTACCTTCAAAACCCTAGGAGAGGGAAATGAACCTTACCTAGGCACAACTGAAGCATGAACAAGGTGTAAAATGACCCATTGGAAGTTGACATGATGATGAAAACCCTCTGAATGATGGTACACTCAGCTGAATGGTGACATGGACCGACATTTGGACAACTTTGAAAAGAGTGAAAACAAACCCTAGACCTAATACCTAGTGACCAAATTTTACTTGAAAACTCACTGAAATGACAAAATTTGACCTTGACATCTTAAATCACTTTGTAAGAGCATGTTTTATAACTAGAGGAAGGCTGCAAAGACTAACGCTAACATTGGCTCCAATGGGGATGGTATCTCCTTGGAGGTGCCAAGAACTACAGATCTTTGGAAAGCAGACAGTGCCTTCATCCATTGGGCATTGGAGTAAAAAACTCAAGCTGAAATGCACGACTGAAAACTGATGACTTGACGACACAAATTGACACTCACTCAACTAAAAACTGACTCGATACTTAAACACAGCCGACAAACTGGAAAATATGCTCAATATGAAGCTTATTCAATACAACCTACTCTAGTTGTTCCATTCATCACCTGATCAAGTGAAATGAAACAACCAATGCAACCAAGTAAGTATTCCGGCTGCTGTTTGAATTCTTCGCAAGTGCTCGCTTATGAAAAACAAGAGAGAACTACCAAAAGGAAACTCCCATGAAAACTTGTGAACAGATCCATTGAATACTACAGATTCTCTATCCGCCTCCAAAAACACTACATAAGGATCTCAAAATTCATGCACACCAGGAATTAGCTCATCCAATGGATTACTTTTCTTCTCCTCATACCATGAATGCAAATTTTGTTTTGAGCTTTATGATGAGGCTCCTGCTAAAAATGACAAAAAGACTTGCTGCCAGATCAAGTTTGTATCAGTACACGTTTCAAGCTTACATGTAGTCAATGGAGCAAGACTTTGACTGCAAACATCATCCAACACATCAGCTATTGGATTGTGAAAAACATGAAAAGACTACTGCAACCCATTTTCTATTGTTTCTGATGACATTACATGATTTTCTACAAGCTACTCATTTGAAGATTTACTATGCAATTTACCCTTCAAAAACTAAAATGATTCAAAACAAAATGGTACGGAATCATCTTGCATCATTTGATCATATGTGCCAGCTTCCAAGTCTTCATCTGCAACTTGAAAATCAATGACATTCGGGGGCTGCAAATCTGGATCTGAGAAGTCTTGAACAAGGTTTTCATTGCCCTCAAGATGGTCTAGATCAAGACTTGTCGACAGTTGATTTCTGATTGCATGGAAGTTGTCTCAGATGAACTGAAACGAATCAAAACAAAAAGGCAAAGATCCTTCACTTACTTCAAAATTTGCTGCACTTTCCTCGTCATTTCCATAGCTGATATGTCATGGCTGAACATTGTATTCAAACTACTGAAAGTGAACTTCCTCCTTCCACAAATTAGCTGCTGATTTGTTTGCAAGTTTAGCTTCTGTTTGGAGAACATAATCATCATCATACTGATCAAATTGAGGCAAATCATCAGTATAAAACACATCATCAAGCATACATGTCAAATCAACAGATCTCTCTTCTCCAAGATGATCTACAAAACAATCATTATCAGATCTATGACAATTGGGATAAGAGACAAAATGTTTTGGATCAGTAACTTGTTCTTCTTCAATCTGTGAGCCATGGGCTTGAAAATTATACTCATTCCTTGTGGTGATATTTTGCATCAACTCTTCTACTGCACTTACCAACATGTCAAGCTTTACCTCTAGAGATGTCGATTTCTCTGGATCTATGTTTTTCATCTCTTCTTCTTTCAAATTTTCCCTTCGGATCCGAAAATGAGCCTCTACATTTTTTGCACTGTTCTGCATCTCTTCAAGTGTTGCAAGATTCTTTTCTCTCAGCTGAAACTCCATTACCGGATCAAAGGCACCCGGGTAGTGCAAGAGATAAAATCCAGGAGGAGGCCTTATATCTACTGGCATCGAATAATAAACTTGGATAAATCTGGCAGAAAAATGTTGTACTGTCTCCCCTGGCAGTCTTTTCAGCTGGTTATACTCTTCTATAATCAAGAAAGGGTTCTATCTGACCACCCACCTGTCAAGGAAAACTTTGACGAACTGCTGGAAATTTGAGATGCTCGCATCAGGCATGGCTTTGAACCAACTCTTGACTTTGCCTTGAAAAGAAAGAGAAAAAAGCCTAATACTGACATCCTCTTCATCAACTTCAAAAAGGTTGAGAAAATATTCAAAATTCAAAACATGTCTCTCAGCAGTGATGTTGTTGCGTTCACCATCAAATCTTGGTAGATATAGATCATGATTTTTAGGGAAAGCATGAGATATAGGAGGTAAAATCAGAGGCTTGTGTCGATTTGGAATTTTACAAGGTATAGGGGTATGTAAAAATGTTTCAGAATCAGTCTTGGGCTCTTGAGGTTCATCAGTTCGAAAATGGTCATCACAAGATTCGGAAGAAAGGTCTTGATCAAGCTCAAAAGCATGCAAATATTTGGTATTTACAATATTCAAAGGGAAAGAGTCAGCTACAGGCCGAGGATCTTTTCTCAAATATAATATACTTTGCAAAGCCTTCTTGATATTCTTGGGAAAAGAGAAGAAATAATTTATGACAAAGAACAAAATGTCTTGGATGAAATTCCAACTTGAATACCTAATCTTTCCATATTGTCCTTTCATGTCTTTGCTGATCAGGTTCATCCTCCAGTGGAGTCCTTGGATCTGATCTCGAAACTGATTTAGAGTCGCCAGGTGAATGATTTCAGCCTTGCGGTGTATGATCGTTGTCCACCATCAACAATCAGATATGAACTTGATTAGATCTTACTGAGGAAACCAGATGTTCAGTTCATAAACTAGACCAGAGATTGACTGAAGAAGCATTCATCTACTTTTGCTAATGCAAAGAAAGAGCGTTTCGAAGGCTACCTAGCTAACTTCAGGCTCCATCTGTAGTTTATAAAGAAAACAACAAACTTTTTTCCCCAGTATGGTCGCCACTATGTTATTTCCTAAATCTACCTTAGGCTGGAGGAAGGCAGAGTCTAGGGTAACATCAAACCACGCTTAATCTGGTAGCTAGCCCTACCAGATCAGGAGAGGGCTCTCTCCGGGTCAATCTCAGCAAAAATAATCAATGAGGCTTGATATGACTTGAAATAAAAGCTAATTTTAGGCTATTTATATATGTGAAAGAGTTTGATTTTGATTTTGGGTTTTTATTGGAATCAAAGGGAAAGGCAGATTTTGGGTCTGGGAAATGATCAGTTTTGCAGAGGGCTGAGTGGGGCAAGAAAGGAAATTGTTTTGATGTTTTGAAATTGAATGTAATGAATAGATCAGACCGTTGAGGAGTTGAAGAGGGAAAGAGGCATTCAAGAATCCTCTTCAGACAGTTGAAAACATGGAAATTTAACAAAAATTCAAGGTAGAGCACTGCACATCTAATGAATTCCACCTTTATTACTTGTTTGTTTAATTTGAGAAGAAATGAGAAGGGAATTGATACACATGAAACTTCAGTAAACTTAAAATCACAGAGAGAAACACACCATCAAAACATAGAGCCACATGGATCCCAAAGAGTGCGGCAAAGCCTAGTCTATTCCTTTGCCAAAATGCAGAGATGAAATGTACAATGAAGCTCTAAGCAATCCCAAGTGTCCAACCTCTGAAAATGACTGAAAAACTACAAGATATAGACAAGCATAACTCATCCCCATGCCTCTGAAATTGAACTCTTCTTTTAGGAGAGTGTTTGAGTGTTCAACAAGCTTTTCATGACCCAAACCAACTGAAAATGAGGCGATTGACGACTTGCCTCTATAAGATAGGAAACTGATTCATTCAGTTACAATTCACTTTTTGGTGAATGAATCTACTTACATGAGTGAAAATTAATCAAAATTACATCAAAACAATGAAATTATATCAATTTACATCAAGAGCTGTACATTTGAAGATAAAAAAGTCAAACTGGCCAAAACTAGGCGAAAAACTGAGTTACTAAGTGAAAACTAGGCCAAAATTCCCAATGCGCCGCGCCTGAAATCTTTATGCGTCGCGCCACTTTGGAGCTGCTTTTGAGGGCCTTCCTGGAGTCCAAATTGAGTGCAATATAGCTCGTTGGAAATCTCTACCTGTCTAATTTTCAACCCAAGTGGAATTTCTGAATTTGGTTTCCATTTTACACTCCAAAAATGAGTTTTCCCAACACTGCTTCCTGTGTGTCCAAAAAGTGGCAGAAAGGCCATTTTTAAGGTGTTTTTGACCCTTTAGGTAACCCATGGTAATGGGTAGGCATGCATAAATTTTGATGAAAAATCTAGAAATGCAAATTTTTCTTCAAGAGGAGCTGCCAATTATAAGCGCGCGCCAAGTGGCGCGACGCGTCGGGCAGGAAAATCTGTGTTAAGGCCAAAAAATTCAAAATTGACAAAAAATTTCCCAAATTTGCTGAAATTTGGGCTAAATTTCCACCATCAAGTGCTATACTAAGCCCAAGAAGCTTCAGCCAAAATTTGGAGTCTATCATGCCTTTTTCGACGCTTTAATGCTCTCTTTAGTTTTTCCTTCAGGATTTCAATTCGCGCCTCGCAAACGTGATTTCTCGCCCAATAATGATTCTTCATGTGCATGAGAATGTTCTTTTCCTTGTTGGCCTTCTCCAACAGCTTCTCCGGATGAAGATTGACCCTTTCAAGCCAATTTTCGCGATCATCCTCAATCTCTTACTCAATGGATGTCATCTCGATTTGGCTCCTTTTGGCAGCTGGCCGGTTTTGCCTTCATGTTTTTGAGCGCCATGGATGAGTGGGAATAATGAGGGGAGGGTTTGATGCTAGCTGTAGGATTTTAGGGAATGAAAGGGTTTAGGGGATGACATCTAGGGTTTGGGATGGCAATTAGTGTTTTAGGGATATTTGACTAGGGTTTGGGATAGTGGGATTAGGGATTTAGGGTTATTTGATTAGGGATATGGGAATTAAGGAATGAGTGGACGAAATGTAACGAAAGGGAAAAATGAAGGAATAAAGGAGTGAGGGAGTGAGAGATAGCTAGGAGTGGAATTTGTAGTAATAAATAAAACTCATAAACCCTATGCAACTGCTTTTGGCAAGAAATGTAAAGAGGTAGGGTTTTGATTTTTTCTCATTAAATCACCATAAGCACCAAGAGAAATTCACTCATTGGTCATGGAGGGATGCTAACTTACTTGGGAAATGAAAAATTTAGCAATTTGAGAGCTTTGGTGGAATATTTGAATGGATTTCAGGCCTTTTATCCCAATGCGTAGTGCCATCTCAATGCGTAGCACCAGTTACAAAATTACACTGCAAACCACTACCCAATGCGTAGCGCCATCTCAATGCGTAGCGCATTTTTGCAGGAGGATTTTGGAGACCTTCCTAGTGTCCAAATTGGGTGCGGAATAGCTTGTTGGAAATCTTATTGAGTCTACTTTCGAACCCAACTAGAATTTTTCAATTTGGAGTTCATTTGCCTTGTCAAAAATCAAATCTCCCAAGACTGGTCAAAATGAGAAAAATGAGGCTGCCTCAAGACATAGTGTTGTTGCAGTCAACTTTTGAAGGTCTTCCTCAACTCAAAATTGAGCTCATGATAGCTCATTGGAAATATCTTTGTGTCTAGCTATCATTTGACTCATCAAGCAAGTCGTTTGGCCAACCAAGCTAGGAGAAATATTAATTTTACCAAGGTCACTTCAGAGGTGCATCAATTCTCCTGAGGCAACTGTACTTTTGACATTTCTCTAAAACCATTACACCTGTGTAAAAAGTGAAAGAGGTTTTTCTTCCTTGGCCTATTTTTGATAAAAAATCCTCTCATTTTTCCCAAATTCATCTTTTATTTCTCAGGAACAACATTGGAGTAAAACCTATCCCGATGTGTGGAACAAGGGATTTGTCGAAATGAAGCGAAATGAAGGGGATAAGGGGCTTCTAAATTCTTGAGAAAATTTTTGGAAGTAGGGAGGGATGTCAGGAAGTAGGGAAAGTGGAATTTCAGAGATTGAGTGAGGGGAAGGGGTCCAAAAGGAAAAAACACAGGCCTAGCCTAGAAAATTGCCAAGTTGTAGCAAGAAACTAGGGTTTGTGTGAAAATGAGGAATTTGGGGGATCTCAGTGATGGGAAGTGTTTAATAAGGTAAATTACAAATAAGGGAAGGTGTATGAACATTAGGATACAATTTTTTCTGATGATTTGACCATCCAAGAGAAATTACCTTCAAAACCCTAGGAGAGGGAAATGAACCTTACCTAGGCACAACTGAAGCATGAACAAGGTGTAAAATGACCCATTGGAACCTAACATGATGATGAAAACCCTCTGAATGATGGTACACTCAGCTGAATGGTGACATGGACCGAAATTTGGACAACTTTGAAAAGAGTGAAAACAAACCCTAGACCTAATACCTAGTGACCAAATTTTACTTGAAAACTCACTGAAATGACAAAATTTGACCTTGACATCTTAAAATCACTTTATAAGAGCATGTTTGATCACTGGAGGAAGGTTGCAAAGACTAACACTAACAATTCCTTTCTCCAATGGTGACTCCACAACCAAAGAACTCAATGAAACAATCAGATAAGGGGAAACAACCTATGAATCCAGTGAGTGGAAATGAAAAACAACAGGCTGAAATTTCTCAAAATAAGTCTATTGATTCTAATAATTTGGAGAAGGTTGTTACTGTGCCTGAACAAAGTGCTAATAATAACAAAAATAAAGAAGAACCTGAGAAAATTTTCAAACAAAATCAAACATTCAGTCTATCTAAAGAGGTAGAAAAGATCAAAATTCAAGTACCCCTACTTGAGCTATCTAAGGCACTAGGTTACAAGAAGGAAATTGCAGAATTCATTAATCTTTCTCAGTCTGATGATCTTGGTGATACTGTGAATTTGCAAGAGGAAAAACTAGTGGTTACTTTTGGTCCACATCTGGAGGAGGTAGATTCTTCTGTTCCCCCCTTTTATATATCATTGCTTCTTCATGATTTTATTCTTCATAATTGTATGTTGGATTCTGGTGCATCACATAATCTCATGCCATTATCTATAATAAAATAATTGAACTTAAAAATTACTAAGCCCTATAGAAACATTTATTCATTTGATTCAAAAATGGTGAAGTGTGTTGGGCTAATCAAGGACATGGTGGTATCCCTGGCCAAAATTCCAGCCAAAACTATCATGATGGATGTAGTAGTTGCAGATATTCTAGCTAGATTTGGTATGCTTTTGTCTAGGTCTTGGGGAGTGAAGCTTGGAGGTTTTTTAAAACTGGATTTCAAATATTCTGTCATTCCTGTGTTCAATGAGGAAGAAAGAAGGTTATATAGAGAAACAAGATTTGTTAAAACTACCACAAAGAAAGATGCAACAAATTCCCCTATATGTGGTCAAAAGAAGGAAGATCTTTCTTGTTTTATGCTACATGAAGATGTAAAGTTTGCTAAAGACTTAGATAAGCAGCTCTCTTCGGTAAATGTACATAATGAGCTGGGTTCAAACAAAAATTGGAAGTGTTATTTTGATGGTACCTATTCAAAAGATGGCAGAGGAGTTGGACTTTTACTGATATCTCCAGAAGGTAATCTTTTTCCTTTTTCTTTTAAACTTGAATTCAAATCAACAAATAATGTACCTGAGTATAAGGCATTAATTTTGAGTCTTCAAACTACTAAACAAATCGGAATCCATTGTATTTCCATTTTTGGTGATTATGAGTTGATTATAAGAGAGATTAAAATCTTTGTAAAACCAAACATCGAAGGTTGGGACTTGATTGAGAATTATTTTGAGGCTTTGAATATTGAATTCCATTGGGGGAAGTTTGAGGTCTAAGATGGGCTTCCTAAGTAAATTATAAAATAATAGTGGAAATAATAAAGTAATATTTGATTACATCATCAAATTTTAGAGGGAAAAAGGAAAAAAACTACTTTTTCAACTCATATTTTCAACTTATCTACCAAATGTTTTACTCAAATTTCGAGTGGGAGTACTTGTTGGATGAAAAATTTAATTCCTCATCCAAGGAGTACCCATTTTTCATATTTTTGATGGATCCTTCTACACGAAAAATGAGAAATACATGAAAAACGTGATTGCAATCAAATTTTTTCATGTATTTCTCATTTTTCATGTAGCAGGGTCCATCAAAAGTATGCAACATGGGTACTCATTGGATGAGGAAATAAATTTTTCATTCAATGAGTAATCCCACTCGAAATTTGAGTAAAAACGTTTTGAGATAAGTTGAAAATACGGGTTGAAAAGGTAGTTTTATTATTTTATTATTTTTTAATATTTTTACCCTTTTACTCAAAAAATAGTGAATCATCCCCCATGGTTGACATCATCATCTTGAATCCTAATTGTTCTTATAAAGTTTATTTTTGTTATACATTTTTCTTAGGAGGCCCATTTTAGACCTAAAAAATCCCCTAATGCATTCCAAGAGAAGAAAACAGAATGGAAAATTCACTCACAGTTGCAGCTAGTACTTTCAAGCCACCTATTAAACCAAAGATGACGTATGATATTGAGTTGAGGAATATACCCTCAATCCCTGATAATTTTAAGCACTGGCAGGTCTTTGAAGATGATGAAAAGATCAATCAGTTCCTGGAAATGATTGAAAACTTTGAAGATAGTGAAATAGATCAGGAAAGTGAATAGACTAATTAGAATGAAGACTTGAAAAATATTAAGCAATCTATAGGTGATAAAAAGATAATCTATTTGAAAGAAAATATATTCCCCAGAGGATTAGTTCCTCTTGAAAGACTGTTTGATTGAAATGATGTAGCATTGGATCAAAATAAGGTATCTCAAGAAGGTGAGATGGAGGATTGTAATATGGGAACTCAGCAGGAGCCCAAGGTTGTCAAGTTATTCAAAGGAGTCCCAAAGAACTATAAAGAAAGGTACATTGATCTTTTCAAAGAATATATGGACGTATTTTCATGGTCCTATGAAGATTTGAAGACATATGATTTGGTTATTATTCAACATAAAATACCATTGAAGGATGGGGTCAAGCCTCACAGGCAGAAACTTAGGCAGATTAATCCACTACTTCTTGCTCCAATTGAAAAGGAAGTGAAGAAATTGTTGCAGGCAAAAATCATAGTCCCACTTAGATATTCAGACTGGGTTTCTAACTTAGTTGCTGTGAGGAAAAACTATGGAGAGATAAGGCTATGTGTTGATTTTAGAAATCTGAACAGAGCCTCACTCAAAGTCAATTATCATTTTCCTAAGATGGACTACGTTTTACAAAAAGTAACAAGAGCATATAGATTTTTTATGGTTGATGGTTTCTCCGAGTACAACCAAGTAGCTGTTGAAAAAGAAGATCAGAAGAAAACAACTTTTACCACACCTTGGGGAACGTTTATGTATGCTAGGATGACATTTGGTCTTATGAACACAGGTGCCACTTTTCAAAGAGAAATGGACATAGAATTTGTGGGTGATAAGTTTGTAGTCATATATTTGGATGATGTCACTATTTTTTAAGGTTTTGATGATGAACACTTGGAGCATTTGCAGAAGGCTTTCTTGAAATGCAAAAAGTTTGGGTTGTCACTGAATCCCAAAAAATCCTTGTTTTCTTTGGAGGAAGGAAAGTTGTTGGGGCATATAGTTTCAAATCAAGGGGTGAAAATTGATACAGCAAGAGTTGAAGCTATACAGACCATTCCTTTTCCTAGGAGTAAAAAGGATATTCAGAGGTTTCTTGGAAAAATTTATTTCTTGAGAAGATTTGTCCCAAATTATGCTAAAATTATCAGGAACATAACAGATATGCTGAAGAAAAATGTTGAAGTAAAATGGGACAAGGATGCAAGAGAATCCTTTTCCAGGATTAAAGAAGCTCTTCAGGAAGCTCCTGTTTTGATCAATCCAAATTATCAAAATCCTTTCCAAATATTTTCATTTGCATCACCTTCTACCATTGCTATTGTGTTGTTGCAGAAGAATGAAGAGGGCAACGAAAAACCTGTGGCATTTTTCAGTAAAGTTCCAAGGGATGCTGAACTCAAGTATAACATTTCGGAGAAACAATGGAACTGCCTGTGAATGGGCAGTATCTAAAACATTATTTCCAACATTGATATTTTATGGTTCATCATTGTACATATTTGGTGTGTGTTGGCAATATGATGCGAGTGTTGTCATTATGGCAACCTTGAATGAAGATGAAGACATGAGATTGTTGACATGTGTTGTCCTTGATGGAAAACCACCTGATGAAGTTATTCTTGATCTGATGGACTTGGTAAATGATGTAAATCTAATATGAAAGGATGTTTGTTAGCAATATGATGCTAAGTGTTGTCCTTGAATGGCAACCCACTTGATGAAGATGATGACAACTTACTTGATGAAGTTGTGCTTGATAGAATATGTCTTGATGAACTAAATCTGATGTATCTACAGTGAGTACAGAAGGCAATGAAGAAAGGAATTCGGTATGTGCTATATCTATGATGAAAAAGAGAATGTCTCAAGGCATACGCGGATCGGTCTAGGAGAAGTCGCGTATGCACGCGGGAAACAACGTGCCAAGTCGCGTATGGGAAAAAGCGCTCAAAAAGTGCAAAACCAGGGGTAACCACCATGGTATTGACCCATTGTATTGGGTAATGATTCGTCTAAATGACCCCGTCCGGAAACTACCATCGGATGTAATGTGGTTTTGGCTCATGAGTATTGAAAAGGGTAAACCTATATAAGGAGAAGAAATTCATTGTGCAAATCATGGTGTGGGTGCAAGATGTCTGAATTTGAATGAATATAACTTCTCTACGGTATATCTAAATGGAAAGGGTTACGATTGAATGAAAGATCTGAATGTATGATGCACCGATGAAGGAGTGATGAAGAAGGGGATCTAGATCCTGAAATGCACTTGTATTTGCTAGATCTGTTTATGGAATGATTAGATCTGAGATAGGCGAACATCTATCTCGAGTAAAGGGAGTGAAAATCGTGTTATGTATGCATTACAGAAGGGTTAGAGACAAAATATTTGAAGAACCATACGCTTGTTTACGAAGTAGAGAAAGCGCGTATATACGGCCATTTTGTGAAGAAAAACGCGTATGCACAATGAAATTATATACGCAATGTGGGAAGTATACGCTTGTTTATGTAAACGGAAGCACGTATGCAAACTAGGGTTTGCTGAAGTCTGTGGTAAGAAATGTCTGATCTGTTCTGCTGGTTTACTGATATCTGTCAGTGAGTTATATGTATCAGTTTCATGTTTGACTATGCTTAAATGTATGGAGTGGGTCCAGTCTGAAAATTTGATGAAATGTGGCCTGCAAGTGGTGTCCTAAAGGAAGCTTTGGACCCAGTGTGAAAATTGATGAAACGTGGTCCATAGAAGTGCTGAGGGTTGTAGCCTTTAGTCAGGGGGTTGTAGCTCCCTTCCAGGTGAGGCTGGTAAACGAGATCAGGGGGTCGTAGCTCCCTTCCAGGTGAGGCTGGTAAACGAGATCAGGGGGTCGTAGCTCCCTTCCAGGTGAGGCTGGTAAACGAGATCGGGGGTCGTAGCTCCCTTCCAGGTGAGGCTGGTAAACGAGTCAGGGGGTTGGAGCTCCCTTCCAGGAGAGGCTGGTAAACGAGCGCAGGTGGGTGCCTGCGTGCTGGTCAAGTCTGCGCCAGCACATATGTTGTAAGATGTTTTCTCTATAATAAAATATTGAAGGCTGAGCAACTGCGGCGGTGGTTTTCTCCCGACTTGGGTTTCCACCTAAAAATCCTGGTGTTCATGTGTGATGCTTTGTGTGATGGTTTATTCTGTTGTTACTACACATGTTTACTGTTAACTTAACATCATATGAATGAATATTGCAAAGAACTAAGTTAATAAATATCTACATATTTAGATCTCTGCTAATACGCGAGTTGTATGAAGGATATCCGCGTGTATACGCGAGTTTACTAAAGGAAAGTAGCGTATGGGTTTTAGAGAGTGAAAAAGTAAAAATTTTTGAATATGTAGTAAATACTGATTCACCCCCCCTCTCAGTATTTTTCCCAACAATTGGTATCAGAGCAGGTTCTTCTGCAGAAGCTTGATCGCTTGAAGGAGATCCGTCGCAATGGGAAAGAAGCAAAAGAAGAAGGTTACTCAAGGAAAGAAGATGCCTCAGAAATCATGTATAGCAGAAATTGAAGGAGATGAAACAGGTATTGATCGTTGTTCTTGTATTTCACTTACCTGTATATGCAAAGGTTATGATAGTGAAAGTGACAGTATGGATCTAGAAGAAGTTGTCAAGATTAAAGATGAAAAAGATTTTGACCAAGCTCTACAAGTGCTCATGGAAAAGAAGCAAAAGAAGAAGGCTACTCGAAGCAAGGAGATGTCTCAGAAAACCTGTATAGCAGAAATTGAAGAAGATGAATCAGATAGTGATTGGGGTCCTAGTAATCTTCTTTGTGCAAACAATGGTACAGATAGTGAAATTAATGCTGTGGACCTAGAAGAAGTTATCAAAGATCAACAAAGAATATTTAATGAGAAGGAATCTGCCTCCAAATCTTTGATCTTTAGACTGAAAAGGATGTTCGATGATGTATACAATCGAAGTAAAGGACTTGAAGCTAAAATCATCTCTCTTAGGGAAGATTCGAAAATATCAAAGAAGAAGATTGCAGAACTTGAAGCAGAAATCATTTCCCTCAAAGAAGATCTGAATAAAACAAATAAGAAGAATGCAGGACTTGAAGAAGAAATCATATCCCTGAAAGTAAATCTTGAAGCGTCAAAGAAGAAGAATGAAGAACTCTTACAAACTTTTGAAGAACAAGGAAAAGGGTTGAAAGAAGAGATTCTAAATCTGAATGATCTAGTAGAAGATGGAAGAAGGAAAGAAGAAAGTATGACAAAGCAATGTCAAGCCTTGGAGGTTGAGGTAAACATTCTCAAGGGTAAATTAGAAGAAAAGGTTAAACTTTTGAGGTTTCAAGATAGTACTAATATTTTGAACAATATTCCGAGTAATCAAAGGTCTCCTGCTATCAAACTTGGTCTTGGTTTCCATGAAACTGTTAAAGGAGAATCTAGCTCACAAGGAAGTGCTAAAAATTCAGAGGATGTCAATACAAAACCTGAAGTGTTGAAAGAGACAAAAGGTCAACCAACAATGATGAAATCTCAAAGGAAATCAGTCAATAATGTTGAATTCTTTAAATGTCATAATTATGGGCATGTTGCAGCAAATTGCAGGAGCAGATCATTTCAGCCACAAACTAACAGATCCTACATAGAAAGGTACTCTGGTTTCTTCAAGGGATATTGTTTTTCATGTAACAAGTATGGACATAAAGCAGCTGATTGTAAAAGGAGGAAGATTAGAAATACTCATTATGATTCTTATGCTTATTTCTTTGGACACATGAGATGTTATTCTTGTAACAAGTATGGACATGTAGAAAAAGAATGCAGGTTGAACAGATATGAGAAATTGGATAACTTCCAGCACACAAATAAAAAGTTCAAACAAATCTGGAAAAAGATGGAGGACCGATCAGAAACGTAGGAAATTTTGACCCTACTGCAGTCATCCGCTTCTGAAGCTTACTTCTCTGATTGACTGCAGAAATGATGTGGGATACATTATGAGATTTAGTAATGTATCGTCACAGGGGGAGCAATGTATGATGACTCTCATGATTGATTTGATTCTTCTGGTTGTATGTATTTCTGACAGAGCATCTGATATGAAGAAGACAGGTATAGGAAGTACAAGTTCAAGGGGAGATGAAGGAATGTGAAAAATTTCTATGCTTCACTTTCCATACGCGGGTTATATTAACAAAAGTTGCGTATACACGCGAGTTCCAGTAGACACAGTCGCGTATGCATTGATGATAAGAGAATTTATATGATAGCTGAAGATCTGGAGCAGAGGTTCAGGGGGAGCATCAGTCTGACTGTTAATAACTGTATTATTGACTCAATATCAGCTTAGTTTCTTAGTTCTAAATAATGATGATATGATACATGGTTTCTTATGTTGAAGATTGTGGATGAGTCCTGTTTGCTTTTTGATGAAGAGTATTCATTGTTGAGATGCAAGTCTTATAATTCGGAGATAAGGGCAGTTCATGCAGAGATTGTTGCTGATGACTTGCTGATGAACGTATTCAGGTTGCACAAGTTAAGGAGGAGCACTGGTTCAGGGGGAGCAGCAGGTTGAATGCTAATGATTGCATTGTTGGCACTATGACTGCTTATTATTTGGTTATTGTGATACTCATGCTTAAATGATGATGAATTGGTACATGGTTTATTATGATGAGATTTTGAGCCTTGTTAGCTGAAAAGTATCTTTTGTGCTCACACATGGATGAATTGGAAGTCTTATGATTTAGAGATAAGAATAGAACATGTAGAGTTTGTTACTATGGTTGAGATCTTTTCCATACTTCATGGTGATATTGGACCACATGGATGATTGACACATATTTGAAGATGCTGTGATAATCTCTCTTGGAAAGATTGTATTGATGCTGCAAAGAATCTGAAGGCTTGGTTACTAATGTGCTTATGCTACAACCGTTGAATGACGCTTGAAGACACAACTACATTGTTCTATCTATCTGTAGTCCAGGGAAGCATTCAAATATCCCAGAAAGAAGCTGAACACTGTCTTTTTCTCACAGAGGATCAGATCTGGTTAAAATTTAGAAGATGGTATTGGATACGCGGGTTTCCTGAAACACAGTCGCGTATATACGCGAGTTCATGCACATAAAACCGCGTATGTCTGATTGCTGACAAATTTCTGTTTGGGGTCAGCTCTCTTCAGCACAGCTGCAGTGCTGTTTGGTATCTCTGGTATCTCTGGTGGTGTTCTAGTTCTTATAATATTGTTTCAATCTCTGATGTTTTAAAGATGCTTTGATGATTGGTTGAAAGTGTTCAGGATGCACAAACTAAGGGGGAGCCTTAGTCATATGGAAAGGATGTTCGGATGCACATTTTCAAGGGGAGCCCTAGCCTTGCTGAGTATAATGCATTGTTGGCATTATGGTGGTTCTGATATATGATATCTCTTGAGGTTTTTCTGGTATTGGTCATAAATGGTCATATTAGTCATTTGATGAAAAGGTTTTGTTGAGACCCATGATGTAAAATTGTAATATTCAGTCATGTAAGGACTTGTCAAATTTGCAAACACACTCGGATTGGTAGCTGAGTCAAATTTTGTAAACCCACTTGGTTGGGTAGCTGAGTTGAAATGTGTAAACCCACTTGGTTGGGTACTTGAGTCTCATATGTAAATCCACTTGGTTGGATATTTGATGTAAGTATGAGTCTTTGGTGATAGGAAGTTCATAGAGTCATGTACTTCATTGAAAAATATGTATGAAGATTCAGCATGAACTCAGGGGGAGCTTGGTCACTTCAGTATACATTAGATCTGCAGAACGCTTCTTCTACATGAGGAGAAAAGGGGGAGAGTATGTTGGTTTTTGATCCGCCCTTTTCCCTTGATGTCAAAGGGGGAGAGTGACATGGTGTTTGAATGAAGAGAAAGAATGGTGTCAAAAATGGAGAGAATGACATGATGCCATTGTATTCTTAATGTACCTATCTGTTGTAGTAACCAAACACCATCGTGGTTGCCATCAAGTCCAAAGGGGGAGATTGTTGGCAATATGATGCAGAGTGTTGTCTTTGATGGCAACCCACTGAATGAAGATGAAGACATGAGATTGTTGACATGTGTTGTCCTTGATGGCAAACCACCTGATGAAGTTATTCTTGACCTGATGGACTTGGTAAATGATGTAAATCTAATATGAAATGATGTTTGTTAGCAATATGATGATGAGTGTTGTCCTCGAATGGCAACCCACTTGATGAAGATGATGGCAACTTACTTGATGAAGTTGTGCTTGATAGAATATGTCTTGATGAACTAAATCTGATGTATCTATAGTGAGTACAGAAGGCAATGAAGAAAGGAATTCAGTATGTGCTAGATCTATGATGAAAAAGAGTATGTCTCAAGGCATACGCGGATCGGTCTAGGAGAAGTCGCATATGCACGCGGGAAACAATGTGCCAAGTCGCGTATGGGCAAAAGCACTCAAAAAGTGCAAAACCAGGGGTAACCACCATGGTATTGACCCATTGTATTGGGTAATGATTCGTCTAAATGACCCCGTCCAGGAATACCATCGGAAGTAATGTGGTTTTAGCTCATGGTATTGAAAAAGGGGTAAACCTATATAAGGAGAAGAAATTCATTGTGCAAATCATGGTGTGATTGCAAGATGTCTGAAATTTGACTGAATACTTCTCTCGAAGTATATTACGAATGGAAAGGTTACGGTTGAATGAAAGATCTGAATGTATGATGCAGATGAAGGAGTGATGAAGAAGGGGATCTCGTCAGGAAATACTGTGTTGCTAGATCTGTTTATGGAATGATTAGATCTGAGATGAGGCGAACATCTGTCTGAAGTAAAGGGTAAAAATCTGTGTGATGTATCTGTTCTGAAGAATTGAAATGAACTAAATATCTGAAGAACCATACGCTTGTTTGCCGCAGAGGAAGCGCGTATATACGCGGCTTCGCTGAAGAGAAAGCACGTATGCGCAATGAAATTAGATATGTAATATGTACAGAAGTATACGCTTGTTTATGTAAACGGAAGCGCATATATACGTGACATCAGAGAAAGGAAAGCGTGTATGCAAACTAGGGTTTGCTGAAGTCTGTGGTAAGAAATGTCTGATCTGTTCTGCTAGTTTACTGATATATGTCAGTGAGTTATATGTATCAGTTTCATGTTTGACTATGCTTAAATGTATGGAGTGGGTCCAGTCTGAAAATTTGATGAAACGTGGCCTGCAAGTGGTGTCCTAAAGGAAGCTTTGGATCCAGTGTGAAAATTGATGAAACGTGGTCCATAGAGGTGCTGAGGGTTGTAGCCTTCAGTCAGGGGGTCGTAGCTCCTTCAATTGAGAGGGGAAGCTGGTAAATGAATCGAGAAGTCGTAGCTCCCTTTGGGTGGTGATAAAACGAGATCAGGGGGTCGTAGTTCCCTTCTAGGAGAGACTGGTAAACGAATCACGGGGTTGGAGCTCCCTTCTAGGAGAGGCTGGTAAACGAGCGCAGGTGGGTGCCTGTGTGCTGGTAGGAGTCTGCACTAGCACATATTTTGTAAGATGTTTTCTCTATAATAAAATATTGAAGGCTGAGCAACTGCAGTGGTGGTTTTCTCCCGACTTGGGTTTCCACCTAAAATCCTGGTGTTCATGTGTGATGCTTTGTGTGATGGTTTATTCTGTTCTTACTGCACATGTTCTGACCAGCAACATCGGATGAATGAATATTGCAAAGAACTAAGTTAATAAATATACGCATATTTAGATCTACGCTAATACGCGAGTTGTATGAAGGATATCCACGTATATACGAGTTTACTAAAGGAAAGTAGCGTATGGGTTTTAGAGAGTGAAAAAGTAAAAAGTTTTGAATATGCAGTAAATACTGATTCACCCCCCCCCCCCCCCCTCTTAGTATTTTTCCCAACAATTGGTATCAGAGCGGGTTCTTCTGCAGAAGCTTGATCGCTTGAAGGAGATCCATCGCAATGGGAAAGAAGCAAAAGAAGAAGGTTACTCAAGGAAAGAAGATGCCTCAGAAATCATGTATAGCAGAAATTGAAGGAGTTGAAACAGGTATTGATCGTTGTTCTTGTATTTCACTTACATGTATATGCAAAGGTTATGATAGTGAAAGTGACAGTATGGATCTAGAAGAAGTTGTCAAGATTAAAGATGAAAAAGATTCTCACCAAGCTCTACAAGTGCTCATGGCAAAGAAGCAAAAGAAGAAGGCTACTCGAAGCAAGGAGATGTCTCAGAAAACCTGTATAGCAGAAATTGAAGAAGATGAATCAAATAATGATTGGGGTCCTAGTAATCTTCTTTGTGCAAACAATGGTACAGATAGTGAAAGTAATGCTGTGGACCTAGAAGAAGTTATCAAAGATCAACAAAGAATATTTAATGAGAAGGAATCTGCCTCCAAAGATTTGATCTCTAGATTGAAAAGGATGTTCGATGATGTATCCAATCGAAGTAAAGGACTTGAAGCAGATCTGGAAAAATCAAATAAGAAGAATGAAAGACTTGAAGCTGAAATCATCTCTCTTAGGGAAGATCCGAAAATATCAAAGAAGAAGATTGTAGGTCTTGAAGCAGAAATCATTTCCCTCAAAGAAGATCTGAATAAAACAAATAAGAAGAATGCAGGACTTGAAGAAGAAATCATATCCCTGAAAGTAAATCTTGAAGCGTCGAAGAAGAAGAATGAAGAACTGTTACAAACTTTTGAAGAACAAGGAAAAGGGTTGAAAGGAGAGATTCTAAATCTGAATGATCTAGTAGAAGATGGAAGAAGGAAAGAAGAAATTATGACAAAGCAATGTCAAGCCTTGGAGGTTGAGGTAAACATTCTCAAGGGTAAATTAGAAGAAAAGGTTAAACTTTTGAGGTTTCAAGATAGTACTAATATTTTGGACAATATTCTGAGTAATCAAAGGTCTCCTGCTATCAAACTTGGCCTTGGTTTCCATGAAACTGTTAAAGGAGAATCTAGCTCACAAGGAAGTGCAAAAAATTCAGAGGATGTCAATGCTAAACCTAAAGTGTTGAAAGAGACAAAAGGTCAACCAAAAATGATGAAATCTCAAAGGAAATCAGTCAAGAATGTTGAATGTTTTAAATGTCATAATTATGGGCATGTTGCAGCAAATTGCAGAAGCAAATCACTTCAGCCACAAACTAACAGATCCTACATAGAAAGGTTCTCTGGTTTCTTCAAAGGATATTGTTTTTCATGTAACAAGTATGGACATAAAGCAGCTGATTGTAAGAGGAGGAAGATTAGAAATACTCATTATGATTCTTATGCTTATTTCTCTGGACACATGAGATGTTATTCTTGTAACAAGTATGGACATGTAGAAAAGAGGTGCGGGTTAGACGACTGTCGATAACTTCCGGCCTGCAAAATAAAAGATCAAACAAATGGAGAAAAGATGGAGGGCCGTCGAATGGGGGTGAGATGCCAACTATTCATGATCATCAACACGAAGCTTACTTCTCTGATTGACTGCAGAAATGATGTGGGATACATTATGAGATTTAGTAATGTATCGTCACAGGGGGAGCAATGTATGATGACTCTCATGATTGATTTGATTCTTCTGGTTGTATGTATTTCTGACAGAGCATCTGATATGAAGAAGACAGGTATAGGAAGTACAAGTTCAAGGGGAGATGAAGGAATGTGAAAAATTTCTATGCTTCACTTTCCATACGCGGGTTATATTAACAAAAGTTGCGTATACACGCGAGTTCCAGCAGACACAGTCGCGTATGCATTGATGATAAGAGAATTTATATGATAGTTGAAGATCTGGAGCAGAGGTTCAGGGGGAGCATCAGTCTGAAAGGCTTTCTTGAAATGCAGAAAGTTTGGGTTGTCACTGAATCCCAAAAAATCCTTGTTTTCTTTGGAGGAAGGAAAGTTGTTGGGGCATATAGTTTCAAATCAAGGGGTGAAAATATATACAGCAAGAGTTGAAGCTATACAGACCATTCCTTTGCCTAGGAGTAAAAAGGATATTCAAAGGTTTCTTAGAAAAATTAATTTCTTGAGAAGATTTGTCCCAAATTATGCTGAAATGATCAGGAACATAACAGATATGATGAAGAAAAATGTTGAAGTAAAATGGGACAAGGATGCAAGAGAATCCTTTTCCAGGATTAAAGAAGCTCTTCAGGAAGCTCCTGCTTTGATCAATCCAAATTATCAAAAGCCTTTCCAAATATTTTCATTTGCATCACCTTCTACCATTGCTATTGTGTTGTTGCAGAAGAATGAAGAGGGCAACGAAAAACCTGTGGCATTTTTCAGTAAAGTTCTAAGGGATGTTGAACTCAAGTATAACATTTCGGAGAAACAATGGAGCTGCCTGTGAATGGGCAGTATCTAAAACATTATTTCCAACATTGATATTTTATGGTTCATCATTGTACATATTTGGTGTGCTCATTTTTCATATTTCATCAAATAGAATCTGAATCCATGCCCGAAGTGAAGGCACTAATCTTCAGCTCTTAGTGTTTCGTGGCAGAAAACACTATCCCTAGGTGGAGCCAGATGTTGTGGCTCATTTCCAATATCCTTTATTTTAAATTTCTCAAAAATACAAAAAATGGAAAACTATGAAAATGTATGTTAAAGTATAAAGTTTCTCATACTTTAGCATTAAAGATGTAATATTTTTTATATTAGTTTAAAGTTTAATGCTTTAGACTTTTCATGAAAGCTAGTCCCAACACTCAGTTAATTAATAAGTAGGTTCATGACTGGGATCTGATGATTCATCTGGCATGAAATAAAAGTGGCAACCTGCGGGCACTTTCAGCGCATGAGTTAACGAGGAGGGTGCCTCCGCAGTTGACCTTGTTGACTGTCGGGCTGATCCAGATTTGCAACTAAGATTAATTGCGGGGGCATGAACCTGACAAACTCTCCGTACTTTGAGACCTCCCGCAGTGACGTGAGCAGCTAGTTGGAGACAACTATTAGCCACATTAGGGTATCTTTAACAGTCTTTTGGCGTGTCAAATCAGCATTTAAGTCAAAATCCCGCGCCACCTATTTAAGATTGGTTCTCATTTTTACAATGCTATTGTTATTCTTCCGTATTTGACAATTTGTCTGTGTTGCACCTTTCCTTGTTGTCTGTCACCTTGTCATTTTTTGTCACTCCAAGCCAAATTATGGCCAAGCATTTGTCCCTTTCAGGTTCCTCCAGTCACATTCCTCTCATGGACACTGAGAGGGATATTTAAGACACTGTCTTTTCTTTAGACCACCTCTAGTTCTATCAACAGGTCTGTCTAAATGATAAAGCTTCTCCAATTTTCACTGCCATGGTCAAAACAGGCGTATTGTCTGCATGCATTCCAAGAACGCACCTTTTTCCTGAGTTTATATATTGGCTAGTGTCTGTCATGTACCCAGGCAAGTGTTTCGTAATGAATTGTCAAGGAGAAAATGTCTTGCATCTCTCAGCTCTATTAATTCTTCAAGCTCTGTGTTACCCTGAGTTAGAGTCCTATGTCCAATTAACTGATGATTCGTTGATAGCACATTATGATAGCCTTGCAGGTAAAGAATTCAATCAATTCATATTTTTCCTTAAGCCAGATACGAAGCAGTTTTTCCCTGATAGTAAAGAATTTTCCATGGAGGTTTTTGTTGAAGAAGTCCGACTAGTGCTGAGGCGCATTTTGAAGATATTAGGGAAGGAAGAAGACAAAAAATCAAGAGAATACAATAGCAGAAGCATCAGTTCATATTCAACAAATAGATTAGGATTTAAGTTTTATTTTATTTTTCTATTTTAAGAGAATGTAATTGTAATAATACATTTAGATGACATGTAATAGGTAGTTTACGAAGTCCTAAGTAGTTGAAGCAGTTAGGAGTAGTTTTAGCAGTTACAAACTGCTTGTCATTGTATTTAAAGAGATAGACAAGAAAGAAAAAAACTTCTGAGTTTTGGACCTTCAGACTACTGCAAATTTTGTACTCAGTTTTCAAATGATTAATGAATGAAGATCAATATTCTGGCATTCATTGATATTGATACGTTTTCCAATTTACATTATGTATTTTCTGTCTTTGAATAAAATGATGTAATGAAGCTGCAGGTCTCGTTTTACATATGTCAATAAGAGTTAAAAATCCTTAATGGGCACTCCTTCATTTTAATTATTCTTCTGTCTTAAAATTATTCTGAAGTTTAAAGTGATAGATACTATTTATCAGCATATCAGTTTGGGCTTCCCTCCTGCATTTTCTTCTAATCATTCCATTTAATATCAGCAGATAATGGCATTGTAAAGCATTGATTGAATTTGATTATTGAGGGTTTAATAAATAAATCTCTGAAGGTGATTAAGCAAAGACCATTTGAAATTATATTTCTGTGACATATATATATATATATATATATATATATATATATATATATATATATATATATATATATATATATATATATATATATATATATATATATATATATATATATATATATATATATATATATATATATATATATATATATGAATATATATATCACAATGATAGTGTGTGTGTGTGTGTGTGTGTGTGTGTGTGTGTGTGTGTGTGTGTGTGTGTGTGTCCTAAGCACTGATTTCTTACTAAAGCCAAGGGATTGTTTCTTAAGATACAACACCTTGCATGATGATGATGTAGGATGGAAACAAGAGTCTTGATTGTGTTGGCTTCTATTAGGAGAGTATTACCACCATACCTGGTATGATGATGGGGTGGTATGGAAGAAAGAGGCATTACTGCGGTAACTGTTATTGAGAGAGTATGGTTCGACATTTCACATGTCAACCCATATGTCTTTGTTTCCTATTTTGCATAGTTTTGAGATGATGCTTGGAGAAAGCAGGGCCAACAGGGCCAATTATGGGAGCATGGAGAGGCACATCCTACTCCATGTAGCATGGGTTGGAGAGATGGTCCACGAGTTGGGACTTTCCTTTGGGGGGAGGAACCACTTCACTTCATATGTCTCATGTAGGGAAGAGGCTCTAAAACAATAGATGGTTTCCACTTGGAGGTTCAGTGATTAGGAAAGGCACCTAGCTATACAGCTGGAATCCATTCTAGAAATTCTAGAAAGGAATCTTTTATTGAGATTCAACAAGAAATTTCAGCACACACGCCTAGTTCATTAAGCACCCAGACTAGGGTGGTGTCCACAGTGCTATTTTTGGGTTCATGTCTATTTTGGTTATCTCTTAATTAATATGGAAATTATACTGTAATCTATTCTCAATGTGGACTTCAGTGAGTTAACTGAAAGTGATAAATTCAGTTAGCTAGTGGATTTCGAGTTAGAGGTAGTTGGTGAGGCATGTAGAGTAATTATAGTTGTAACAAAGTTCAAAGTGCAGTGGTGCATTAGTTAACGCAAGCCTGTTGTGCGATGGGATATCAAATTTGATGAGGAGAAAGCCATGCAGTTGTCCCTTGAGAGGGAGATGGACTTGCATGTAGAGGAGGAACTATTGGTTCCTAAGGATGAGTCAAGCTATAGATCAGCCACATGAGGAGGTTCATGGAGTGGAGGAAAGAATTCATGCAGAGCCATCCATCATAAATGGTGGAAGGTGCACCATGGAAGCTGATAGGTTGAGACTTGATGCTGCAGAGAATATAGGAGCCTATACTTCACAGCGTAGACAAAGACAGTCTCCTGATTGATTTACTGGATACATGGCTCTTACGATAAAATGTATTGTCATTGAACCATGTTCCTTTCAGGAAGCAGTGCAACAACCAACTTGGGTTGATGCCATGGTGATGGAGTATGACTCCATTGTCAAGAACAGTGCATGTGAGATATTCCCAAGACCGGTCTACAAATTAGTGGTTGGATCGAGATGGATCTACAAGGTAAAGCAACCTATTGATGGGAGTGTGGAGAAATAAAAGGCCAGATTTGTGGCTTGAGGATTCTCACAGATAGAGGGGATATATTATGCTAAAAAAATTTCACATGTTGCAAGGTACTCTTCCATAAGATCTGTTGTGGATCATTTGCAATATCCTTTTACTTTAATTTTTAAAAATACAAAAAAATAAATATAAAACTACTAAAAGATATTAAATTTCATATACTTTAGGATAAAAATATTTCTGTTCATTATATTAAAGTTAAAAGTTGAAATAATTTTAAGGCTTTATGAAAGCGGGTCCCAATTCAAAGTTTAAATATCAATCACTTTATCGAGCAGGATTTGATGATTTATTAAGCACTGAGCGAAATGCTCAACCCGCAAGCACTTTTAGTGCATGGGTTAACATGGAGGGTGCCTCCGTAGTTGACTGTGTTGACTGCATGATTAACCCAAATGAATGGTTGAGATTGACTGCGGGGGCACAAGCCAAATGAATCCTCTGTACCTCGAGGCCCCCCGCAGTGACGTTTGCTGCTAAGTTGGTTACAGTTGTCATCCACGTCAGGATTTCTTAATGGTCTGTTGGCGTGTCTTATTAGCATTTAAGTTCAAAGGCATGCCACCTATTTAAGGGAAATTATCATTCTTTCTGAAATTATCATTGATTATTTGGTGTTTGAAGTTTGTCTATGCTGCGTCTTTTTCAGTTTTCTGTCACCTTGTCAATTATTTGTCACCATGTAAGTTTTCTACCATCCCAAAGTTAAACTATGGCTAAACGTGCATCCCTGTCAGGTTTTGTTAGTCACATCCCTCTCATGGATACCGAGAAGGATATCTAGGATACAGATTGTTCCGTTTACCACCTTTCTTTTTATCAACAAGTCCTCCTAAATGATAAGACTTCTCCAATTTACACCGCCATGGAAAAATCTGGTGTGCTGTCTACATGTATCCCAAAAACTCATCTTTTTCCAGAAATTATCTATTGGCTAGTGTCTGTTATGTACCTTGGGAAATGTTTCGTAATGAATTGTCAAGGGGAAAATGTCCTGCAATTTTCAGCTTAGTTAATCCACCAAGCCCTATGTTACCCTGAGTCGGAATTGTATGTCCAATTTTCTGGTGATTCCTTGATAGCGTATTATGACAGTATTGCAAGCCAGGAATTTAATTAGTTCATTCATTTTATGAAGCCAAATACGCAATAGTTTGTACCTGACAGTAAAGAGTTCCCTATGTAGGTTTTTGATATTGAATTCAAACCAATGCTGAGCTACATTGCGAAGATTTTGGGAAAGGACAATGATAGTACAATGGACAAGTCAATTCTGGGAATGTTTGCTATGATGATGAAGCCAGGAGTGGTGCTGGATATTCCATCTTACTGGAAAGAAGTTGTTAACTCTCATATCATGAGATTATAATTAATGGGTTCATTCAGGTTTCCCTCACTTATTGTTTACCTATTTTTATATCAAAATGTAGAATAATTCATGCATCTGGGGTTAAACATTATGGATATGAATAAGAGGAGACAATCAGTAATATTTTGGACATATATAGTGAGAAAAGAACATAATGAGGATGGTTTGTTTGATTTTGCTGGTTAGTTTATTTCTTCTGCATATAAATTTTTGAATGGAAGTTCTCCCCCTTGTTTTTTGCCCAAAGCTCGAGAGTTCTTGCATTTGGGGGCAAATTGTAAATTTGGTGATTGTTTTATTTTTGAAGATTATTTAGAAATTAGAGTTTATGGAGCTAGTGTAGAACCTTATAGGCTTCCTGTATTTGTGCTTATGAGATTATTTGCTATGGAGTTTATTAGGCAAAGTTTAAATGTCGACCAAATTCACTTTGTGCCTATGAAGAAGGGCATATATTCAAATTTCCAATGACTGTGGGTCCATTTATAGTTAATATGAGACAAGCATTTGATGAAGTTACTCAGATGTTAGATGGCATGCACTTACTGTTAGGATAAAAGTGGGCTTATGACCCTCATGGTGTCATTTCTAGTAGAAGAATTGATAATGGATATTCAAATTTCGTTCATGAGAGAAAACTAGATCTAGAAAAAGTGGCAAGTAAAGGTGTTGTGATTTCAGAAAGTTCAAGTGTTCAGACTCCTATTATATCAGAAGATTCAAATAAAAGAGGTAAAGAGGCTTTTGTTGATTCAGAGTACGAGGAACAAAGAGCTGAGAAGAGAGAAAAGCTCAATGAAGAGTCTGAAAATACTCAACCTGGTTTTTCATTACAGTTGGGAGATGAACGAAATGTCCCTGCTTCACCCACGAGGTAGGATAGCACACAGGATTAAGTGCATCTAATTAAACAAATGTTTGCCTAGATTGCAGAGAGAAATCAAAAGATGAAGGCAAGTATGGAAGCTCAAGCTAAGTATCAGATAGCTCTAGACCAAACAAGGCTTCTAACTGCAATGGATATAGAAAAAGATCAATTCAAAATTTCCCTTTCACATCCTTCTGATATGTCAATTGGTTCTTCTAACAATTTCAATAATGCAAATTTGACTATAGATGTGAAGAAAATCCCATTGATGGATAAAGTGAATTTACAGATGCAAATAGGTCAGTTCATTGTGAATGACCTAACAAAAAATAATGCAATGGAATTGAAGGCAGAGAATATGCTTGGAAAAGTGATAAAGCAGTTGAAGTTAGAAAAATCCAATTCAAGGGCTTCGACAATTTAGAACGAAGAGCTTAAAAAGATCATAGTGAAGATTGGAGTAGATCCCAATGATAGGTTTGCAGTGCAGAAACTTCTGCAAAGTGTTGAATCATAAATATCTGTACTAAAGAAAAAATTGAAATTGCCTACAGGAGAACATTCCATGGCAGCAGAGGTTGAAGAGGTGAAAAATGAAAAAGAAAAACTTCTTCAGCAGCTCATGCAAAAGGAAGACGAAGTCACAAAATTAAAGCAAACTGCACTGTCATTACAAAACCATATCGAAAATCATACTTACACTTTTGTTTTTCCATCAGGTAGTGAAGATCCATCAGCACAAATTTCTCAATTAACTACTGAATTGCAGATGGCAAAAAGAGATCGAAAAAGAGCACAAGTTGATTCAAAAATAGCAACAAAGCTCATAAAGGCTACTGAAGGAGAAGTCAGTAAGTATAAAATAGACTGCCAAACTGCTGAGGCTAAGATTAAAAATCTCAAAGAAAAATTGAAGGGAAATATATCCTTAATACAAGCTAAGGATATCATCTGGAGTGATATTATTGAAGGAATGAAAACAATATGGGATTTTCTAACTGTTATTGCAGAAGAAAAAAGCATTATCAGGGAATTTTAAGAGAAATTCACGATAGATAAACAAAATACAATCAATAGGGATATTTGGGCAAGAAATTTCATTAATTTCATTGATTCTAAAACATATCAGGAGTTGGAAGAAAATGAAATTAAAGATAGAATTTTATATGTTGTGGAAATTAATAAAATGATTTTAAAAATGATTGTAGGAAGTCTGCAGAAAAGAAGTTGATGGAGTTAAAGGAAGTAGTGAGACAGTTTGATAAATTATTTGATAAAATAGCAAGAGTAGGTTTGCCATCATGTTGGGGCCTTGGAGGTGGTCTTATGTCATGGAATTCTTATGAACACTTGCTAGTGTTGGCAAAAAGTAAGGTAGACAGCACTGATGCGAAAACTCAAGCTCTTAAAGGAGAAACAGTGATCAATTTCCTTCATAGACATTTTCAACTGCCGTGGGTAGTGAAAACTCTGTTTGTGGAATGACCATCTTTCAATAGAATCACTACTTTCAGATTGGAGTTTCATAAGCTGGTTCATTCACCAAAGACGAACATCAAAATATGGAAGAAGTGCAAAGCTTGGATGAAAGATTTACCAAAGGATCCCTCGACTGCAAAAAAGGATAAGTCAAGCAGTCAAGGAAATGTAGCAGCATCGTCATCAATTCATATTCAACATATAGATTAGGATTTTAGTTTCATGTTATTTCCTCTTTTAAAAGAGAGAATGTAATTGTAATAAAACATTTTTGAGGACATGTAATAGACAGTCTACAAAGTCCTAATTAGTTAAAGTAGTTAAGATCAGTTACAACAGTTACTAACTGCTTTCTATTGTATTTAATGAGATAGAGAAGAAAGTGAAAGGTTCTGAGTTTTGGACCTTTAGACTGCAATTTTTGTACTCGTATTTCATATGATAAATGAATGAAAAGCAATTTTCTGGAATTTTTTAATGTTTATATGTCTTCAAGTTCACATTCTGTGTTTTCCATCTCTGAATAAGATGAAGTAATGAAGCTGCAGGTCTCTTTTTACTTATGTTATTAAAAGTTAAAACCCTTAATAGGCGCTCCTTCATTTTAACTGTTCCTTTTCTTATAATTCTTTTGGAGTTTGAGATGATATATTCTGTATAACAACATATCAGTTTGGACATCTTTCTTACATTTTCTTCTGATTATTCCATTCTACATCAACAAATAATAACATTGTGGAACATTAATTGTATTTGATCTTTGAGGGTTTAATGATAAATATTTGAGGGTGATTAAACAAAGACAAATATCTCTGTGGCATAATGATATAAATGTCTTAAGCACTGGTTCCTTATCACAACTAAGGGATTGTCTCTTAAGGTACAAGATTTTTTGGCGTTGTTGCCGAGGACGAAGAAGCAAAGTTTTTTCCCTGGGTGTTGTTCATATTTCCTCTGGTTGTTCAGAGAGAAGGAATATTAAAGTTTTGTTTTAATTTTATAATTCTGGCTTATAAGAGGCCACATACGAGGTCAGATACCTCTCAACAGAAAGCTCTTATTCTCTCAGATCCAGAAACGTTGGTTTCTAAAAAAGGCTAGAAATCAAGAACGCTTTCTACACCTGATGCCACACTGCCTACACCAGGCAGTAGTTCTCATACCCTTTCATCCAAGGATATTTCCCAGAAACTCATTTTATTAGAACAAGAATCCTTGACTTCACTCATTCATTTCCAAGAACCAAGATTAGAAGAACAATCTTTGGAGTCTATTTCATTCACATTTACAAAAAATCAACCTAATATAATTGCCGGTTCTTTTGTTATTGTTCATCAACCCCTTCCCATATCATTTGTTTCACCTCAGCCATCTTCATCTAAAACTGATATACAATCCCCACCTACTCAAGGAGCAGTTAATCAAGGGATAAACATGGCAGCCCCTGTTTTCTTGATGAAGAGATATGCACCATTAAATCTTCCAGAACCAATGCATGCAATGCCTCAAGAATACCTTAAGTTGCTTCCTAGATTTACTGGTGAAGATGAAATAACTGCAGAACAACACTTGCCTTTTTTTGCACTTTTTCTAAAAATTTAAATGTTGAACATCTTGATGTAGTAATGAGACTTTTTGTACAGTCTCTAAATGGAGAGGCAAGAAAATGGTTTAAAGGATTACTAAATGGCTCAATTAATGATTGGGACGAATTAGAAAGAAAATTCATCCAAAGATGGGGTGAAAATAGAGATCATGGCTATTCATTGACAGAGTTTAATGCTATTAAGAAAAAGTTTGACGAAAACATGAGTGATTTCATTAAAAGATTTAACAAATTGTATAATAGTTTGCCTACAGAAATGAAACCCCCTCCTATTGGCGCAAGAGTTGTTTTTGCTGGGCCATTTGTATCATATTTTAGTTTTACTTTGAGAGAGATAAGATCTCCTACTCTTGAACAAATCCAAACTGATGCTTTGGAGATTGAAGCAAATATGATTGCTGCTGGAAAAGCACAAGAAAAGAAGCCAGTTCAAGATAAAGGTAAAGCCAAGGAAGAGTCATCACAGGATCAAAGGATTGATGACATGACTAAGGTCATCAAAAATTTGTCAAACAAATTAGTGAAGATGGAATGGGATAATAAGAAACCTACACAGCAAAACAGAGGGGTTTTTAATCCCCAATTCAGAAAGCAACCTTTGCAGATTTTGCAAAGGGAAAGAAGAGATCGGGACCAAGTTCAAGCACCCTTATATATAGAAGTAGCACCTTCATAGTCTGCTGATGATGATCAGAAAGAGGTTGAAGATCAAATATTTGTTGTTTATATGGAGAATAATGAAGAATAAGAGAAATGTGAAGAAGAATGTACAGAGGCTGATGTATCATTTGACCAGGAAGAAATGGATGATTATTGTAAGCAATTCACTGATTTTATGCAAGAAGAATTGCATAAGAAGTATGAATTGAGATCAAAAAAGAGATTGAGAACCCAGGATGATGAGGAAAAAGAACCAGAGTCAGTTCCTTCTCCAATGGCGACTCCACAACCAAACAACTCAGTAAAACAAAAACAACCGATGAATCTAGTAAAATAAAATGAGAAGCAGCAAACTGAGGCTTCCCAAAGTAAGTCTAATGATTCTAATATTTTGGAGAAGATTTTTACCGTACCTGAGAAACATGCTAATCCTAACAAAAATCAAGAAGAACTTGAGAAGTCTGTTAAACAAAATCAAACTTTCAGTTTGTCCAAAGAATTAGAAAAAGTTAAAATTCAAGTACCCTTTGCTTGAGTTAGCTAAGACACCTGGATATAAGAAGGAAATTGCAGAGTTTATTAATCTCTCTCAGTCTGATGATGTTGGTGATATTGTGAATTTGCAAGAAGAAAAACCCGTGGTCACCTTTGGTCCTCATGTTAAAGAGGTAGATTCCTCTGTCCCTCCTTTTTATATATCAGTACTTCTACATGATTTCATTTTTCATAATTGTATGTTATATTCTGGTGCATCACATAATCTCATGCCATTATCTATGATGAAAGAACTAAATTTACAAATCAGTAAGCCCTATATATACCTCTATTCATTTGATTCAAAAAGGGTGAAGTGTGTTGGGCTTATCAAATACATGGTGGTTTCCTTGGCCCAAATTCTAGCTAAGAGTATCATGATGGATGTAGTAGTTGCAGATATTCCAGCCAGATTTGGAATGCTGTTGTCCAAATCTTGGGGAGAAAAAATTGGAGGTGTCTTAAAATTTGACTTCACATATGCAATAATTCTTGTTTTCAATGGGGAAGAGAGAAGGTTATATAGAGAAACCAGATTTTTTAATACTACCACAAATAAGGATGCAAGTAATTCCCCTATCTATGGTCAAGAGAAGGAGGATCTCTCTTGTTTTATGCTGCATGAAGATGAAAAATTTGTTGAAGACTCACAGAAGCAACTCTCTTCAGCAAGTGTACATAAGGAGTTGAATTCAAATAAAATATGGAAGTGTTATTTTGATGGTTCCTACTTAAAGGATGGCACAAGAGCTGGGTTTTTATTCATATCTCGAGAAGGTAATCTCTTAAATTTTTCTTTTAATCTTGAATTTGAATCAACCAATAATGTAGCTGAGTATGAAGCGTTGATTTTGAGTCCTCAAACTGCTAAACAAATGGGAATTCAATGTATTTCCATTTTTGGTGATTCCGAGTTAATTATAAGACAGATTAAGAATTCATGTCAAACCAAGCATCCCAAACTGAGGTCTTATAGAAATGAAGTGTGGGATCTTATTGAAAATTATTTTGAAGCCTTGAATCTTTAGTTTATTCCAAGAGATGAAAATAGAATGGCAGATTCACTGGCAGTTGCAGCCAGTACATTTAAGCCACCAATTAATCCAAGAATGAGATATGAGATTGAGTTGAGACATAGGCCTTCAATTCCTGATAATGTAAAGAATTGGCAGGTTTTTGAGGACTATGAGAAGATTAATCATTTCCTAACAGTGATTGGAAATTTTGAAGATAATGAAATTGATCAAGAAAGTGAACAAGCTGATCAGAATGATGTACTCAAAAACTTGAAACAGACAATAGGTGATCAAAAGATAATTCAATTGAAGGATAATACATTTCCCAAAGGTTTGGTTCCTCTTGAAATTTTTTTTGATGCTAATGATGTAGTAGTGAACCAGAAGAAAGTATCTCAAGAGGGAGAAATGGAGGACTGTAATTTAGGAACTCAGAAGGAGCCGAAAATGGTTAAGTTGTTTAAAGGAGTTCCTAAGGATTATAAAGAAAGGTATATAGATATTTTCAAGAAGTATATGGATGTGTTTGCATGGTCATATGAAGATTTAAAGATGTACGATTTAGATATTATTCAACATAATATACCACTAAAATATGGGGTTAAGCCTCACAGGTAGAAGCTGAGGCAGATTAATCCACTGTTACTTTCCCCAATTGAAAAAGAGGTGAAGAAATTGTTGCAAGAAAACATCATAGTCCCACTTAGATACTCAGATTGGGTTTCAAATCTGGTTCCTGTCAGGAAGAAGAATAGAGAGATAAGATTATGTGTTGATTTCAGGAACTTGAATAGAGCTTCCCTAAAAGATAATTATCCTTTGCCAAAGATTGATTATGTTCTACAAAAAGTGACTGGAGCTCATAGGTTATCCATGGTTGATGGTTTCTCTGGCTACAATCAAGTAGATGTTGAAAAGTAAGATCAAAAGAAAGCAACTTTTACCACACCTTGGGGAACATTCATGTATGCCAGAGTGCCATTCGGTCTCATGAATGCAAGGGCTACTTTCCAGAGGGAAATGGATATAGATTTTGTGGGTGACAAATTTGTAGTCATATATTTGGATGATGTGACTATTTTTTCAGATTTTTATGATGAGCACTTGGAGCATCTGTAGAATGCTTTCCTAAAATGAATGAAGTTTGGGTTATCATTGAATCCTAAGAAATCTTTGTTTTCTTTGGAGGAAGGTAAGTTGCTATGAAATATAGTTTCAAATCAGGGGGTAAAAATTGATCCAGCAAGAGTTGAGGCTATACAAACAATCCCATTGCCTAAAAGTAAAAAATATATTCAAATATTTCTAGGGAAGATTAATTTTGTGAGAAGTTTTGTCCCAAATTATGTTGATATTGTCAGGAGCATAACAAACATGTTGAAGAAAAATGTTGAAGTGAAGTGGGATAAAGATGCAAGAGAATCATTTGCCAGAATTAAAGAGGCTCTTCAAGAAGCTCCAGTACTGATCAGTCCATATTATCAAAAGTCTTTCCAAATATTTTCGTTTGCATCACCTTCTACCATTTCTATTGTATTGCTGCAAAAGAATGAAGAGGGAAATGAGCAACCTGTAGCATTTTTTAGTAAAGTTCTCAGAGATACAAAACTCAAATACAATATACTGGAGAATCAGGTATATGCTTTAGTTAAATCATTAAAATCTTTCAGGACTTATGTACTTCATTCTCAAATAATAGCATATGTACCTAATTCATCTGTAAAATATGTGCTAGTTCAAAGTGATGTGGAGGGGAAATGAGGAAAATGGATTGTAAAAATCCAAGAATATGATTTAGATATTAACCCTACTAAGTTGGTCAAAGGACAAGGATTGGAAAAATTGCTGACATAATCTAATTTCCAAGCTCTGGGAATTAATCTGCTTGCACCTATGGATGAAGTAGTTGAGGAAATAAATCAAATTAACACAAAGTCAGCAATCAAGTACAAATTTCTCTGCTCAGATTGGTATAAGGATATTATTCATTATTTGTGATTTTTCTCTTGTCCTCCCTCAATCAACATAACAAATTACAGAGCTCTTAAACTCAAAGATCAACCCTATGTTATAATTGATGCTAAATTATATTGGAAAGATCCTGCTGGTGTTTTGTTGCTATGTTTGAAAGAAGGCGAATCAACGGAAGTTATCAAAGAATACCATGAATGTTTGTGTGGGGGTCATTATAGCTGGAAAGTTACTGCTCATAAAATCCTCAAATCGGGTTTTTACTGGCCTTCCTTATTTGCTGATGTAGACAGAGTGGTTAGAAGTTTCCAAAAATGCCAATTTTTTGTAGAGAAGAAAAGGTTAGCTCCTCTACCTCTTCTCCCTGTTTTTGTTGAAGAACCCTTTAGATAATGGGGATTGAATTTCATTGGAGAAATCAATCCACCATCAAGTGGGTAGTTCAAGTGGATTCTAACTGCCACTAATTATTTTACAAAGTGGGTGGAAGCAATACCTACCAGAAAAGAAAATGATCTGGAAGTAATGAAGTTTTTGGAAGAGTACATCTTCAGCAGAATTGGATGTCCAGTGAATATTGTAACAGACAACGCTTAGGTATTCAAATCAGTCAAATTCATTAATTTTTTCAAACATATAATGTGATTTCGTCCCATTCTATAGCATATCATCCTCAAGGGAATGGACTAGCTGAATCCTCCAACAAGACATTGGTGAATATTTTGAAGAAAACAATTAATGAGAATCAAAAGAATTGGGATTCAAAGTTGATATTTTCTCTCTGGGCAGTGAGAATTACTACTAGAAGATCTACTGGTAAGTCTCCTTATGAGTTAATATATGGTACACAAGCTTTGTTTCCCACTCAGCTAGCTAGACCAGTAATTTCTCTTCTTTAAGAAGCACAAGAAGAACCTAATGCATTGATAAGAAGACTAAATAAGGTTATAGAATTGAGTGAGAGTAGGAATAAAGTCAGGGAAAAATTGGTCACATATCAGGAGAAAATGAAGTTAATTTTTGATAGAAAGGCAAAGGATATTCTGTTCCAAACTGGAGATTTGGTATTAAGATGGGATACCAAAAGAGAAGAAAAAGGAAAGCATGGTAAGTTTGATCCTCTCTAGTATGGCCCATACCAAATTATTGAAGCCAGATCAAATAACACTTTTATGCTGGAGAATCTTGATGGAGAAATAGTAGAATTTCCTATCAATGGGCAGTATTTAAAACATCATTTCCAGCACTAAAGATTGACGGTTCACCATTGTACATATTAAGTTTTCTTCATTAGAAATTTTTCATCAAACAATATTTGACTCCATGCCCGAGGTGAAGGCACTAATCTGTAGGTTCTTAGTGTTTCGTGGCAAAAATCACTATACCCAGGTGGAGCCAGATGTTGTGGATCATTTGCAATATCCTTTTACTTTAATTTTTAAAAATACAAAAAAAAATAGAAAACTACTGAAAGATATGTTAAAGTATTAAAGTTCATATACTTTAGCATAAAATTATTTCTGATCGTTATATTAAAGTTAAAAGTTGAAATAATTTTAAGGATTTATGAAAGTGGGTCCCAGTTCAAAGTTTAAATATCAATCACTTTATTGAGCGGGATTCGATGATTTGTTAAGCACTGAGCGAAGGGATCAACCCGCGGGCACTTTAAGCGCGTGGGTTAACATGGAGGGTGCCTCCGTAGTTGACTATGTTGATTGTGGGAGTAACCCAGATGAACGCTCGATATTGACTGCGGGGGCACAAGCCAAATTAATCCTTCGTACCTCGAGGCCCCCCACAGTGACATTTTCTGCCAAGTTGGTTACAGTTATCGTCCACGTCAGGATTTCTTAATGGTCTGTTGGCGTGTCTTATCAGCATTTAAGTTCAAAGCCGCGCCACCTATTTAAGGGAAATTCTCATTCTTTCTGAAATTATCATTGATTAGTTGGTGTTTGAAGTTTGTCTGTGCTGCGTCTTTTTCAGTTTTCTATCACCCTATCAATTATTGGTCACCCTCTAAGTTGTCTACCATCCCAAAGTTAAACTATGGCTAAACGCTCATCCCTATTATGCTAGTCACATACCTCTCATGGATATTGAGAAGGATATCCAGGATACAGATTGTTCCCTTGAACACCTTTCATTTTATCAGCAAGTCCTCCTAAACGTTAAGAGTTCTCCAATTTACACCTCCATGGAAAAATCTGGTGTGTTGTCTGCATATATCCCAAAAACTCATCTTTTTCCAGAACTTATCTATTGGCTAGTGTCTGTTATGTACCCTGGGAAATGTTTTGTAATGAATTTTCAAGGGGAAAACGTCCTACAAGTGTCATCTCAGTTAGTCCGCCAAGCCCTATGTTACCCTGAGTCGAAATCGTATGTCCAATTTTCTGATGATTCCTTGATAGCGTATTATGAAAGTCTTGCAGGCCAATAATTTAATCATTTCATTCATTTTCTGAAGCCAAATACACAACAATTTGTACCTGACAGTAAAGAGTTCCCTATGGAGGTTTTTGATATTGAATTCAAACCAGTGCTGAGCTGCATTGCGAATATTTTGGGAAAGGATGATGATAGTACAGTGGACAAGTCAATTCTGGGAATGTTCGCCATGATGATGAAGCCAAGAGTGTTGCTGGATATTCCATCTTACTGGCAAGAAGCTGTTAACTCTCATCTCATGAGCTTATCATTAACGGGTTCATTCAGGTTTCCCTCACTTATTGTTTACCTATTTTTATATCAAAATGTAGAAGAATTCATGCATCTGGGGTTAAACATTATGGATATGAATAAGAGGAGACAAATAGTAATATTTTGGATAGATATAGTGAGAAAAGAACGGAATGAGGGTGGTTTTTTTTATTTTGCTAGTTAGTTTATGTCTTCTACATATAAAGTTTTGAATGGAAGTTCTCCCCCTTGTTTTTTGCCCAAAGCTCAAGATTTTTTGCATTTGGGGGCAAATTGTAAATTTGGTGATTGGTTTATTTTTTAAGATTATTTAGAAATTAGACTTTATGGAGATAGTGTAGAACTTTATAGGCTTCCTGTATTTGTATCTATGAGATTATTTGCTATGGAGTTTATTATGAAAATTCTAAATGTCGACCAAATTCACTTTGTGCCTATGAATAAGGGTCATATGTTCAAATTTCTAATGACTGTGGATCCCTTTAAAATTAATATGAGATAATAATTTGATGAAGTTACTCAGATGTTATATGGAATGCACTTACTTTTAGGAGAAAATTGGGCTTATGATCCTCATAGTGTCATCTCTAATAGAAGAATTGATAATGGATATTCATCTTTCATTCATGAGAGAAAACCAGATCTAGAAAAAGTGGCAAGTAAAGGTGTTGTGGGTTCATTAAGCTCAAATTTTCATACTCCTATTATATCAGAAAAATCAAATAAAAGAGGTAAAGAGGAAGTTGTTGATTCAGAGGACGAGGAACAAAGAGCTGAGAAGAGAGCAAAGTTCAATGAAGAGTCTATAACTACTCAACTTGGTTTTTCATTACAGTTGGGAGATGAAAAAAATGTCCTTGCTTCACCCAAGAGGCATGAGAGCACTCAGGATTAAGTACCTCTAATTAAAAAAATGTTTGCCCAGATTGCAGAGAGAAATAAGAAAATGAAGGCAAGAATGGAAGCTCAAGCTGAGTACCAGATATCTCCAGACCAGACAAGGCTTGTAACTGCAATGGATCTTGAAAAATATCAATTCAAAATTTCCCTTTCACATCCTTCTGATATGTCAATTGGTTCTTCTAACAATTTCAATACGGTAAATTTGACTGTAGATGTGAAGAAAATCCCATTGCTGGATAAAGTGAATTTACACATGCAAACAGGTCAACTGATCGTGAATGACCTAACAAAAACTAATACAATGGCAATGAAGGAAGAGAATATGCTTGGAAAAGTGATAAATAAGTTGAAGTTAGAAAAATAAAATTCAAGGGCTTTGACAATTCAGAACGAAGAGCTTAAAAAGATCATAGTGAAGATTGGAGTAGATCCCAATGACATGTCTACGGTGCAGAAGCTTCTGCAAAGTGCTGAATCAGAAATATTTGTACTGAAGAAAAAAATGAAATTTCCTACAGGAGAACATTCCATGGCAGCAGAGGTTGCAGAGGTGGAAAATGAAAAATAAAAACTTCTTCAACAGCTCATGCAAAAGGAAGAAGAAGTCACAAAATTAAAGCAAACTGCACTGTCATTACAAAACTATATCGAAAATCATACTTGCACTTTTGTTTTTCCATCAGGTAGTGAAGATCCATCAGCACAAATTTCTCAATTAACTACTGAATTGCAGATGGCAGAAAGAGATCGAAAAAGAGCACAAGTTTATTTAGAAACAACAACAAAGATCATAAAGGCCACTGAAGGAGAAGTCAGTAAGTATAAAATGCACTGCCAAACTGTTGAGGTTGAGATTAAAAAATCTCAAAGAAAAATCGAAGGGAAATATATCCTTAATACAAGCTAAGGATATCATCTGTAATGATATTATTGAAGGAGTGAAAAAAATCTAGGGTTTTCTGAATGTTATTGCAGAAGAAAAAAGCATTATTAGGGAATTTGAAGAGCAAGTCATGATAGACAAACAAAAGACAATCAATAGGGCTATTTGGGAAAGAAATTTCATTAATTTCATTGATTCTAAAACAGATCAGGAGTTGGAAGAAAATGAAATTAAAGATAGAATTTTATATGTTGTGGAAATTAATAAAATGATTGTAAAAAATGATTGTAGGAAGTCTGCAGAAAAGAAGTTGATGGAGTTAAAGGAAGTAGTGAGACAGTTTGATAAATAATTTGATAAAATAGCAAGAGTAGGTTTGCCATCATGTTGGGGCCTTGGAGGTGGTCTTATGTCATGGAATTCTTATGAACACTTGCTAGTGTTGGCAAAAAGTAAGGTAGACAACACTTATGAGAAAACTCAAGCTCTTAAAGGAGCAACAATGATCAATTTCCTTCAGAGACATTTTCAACTGCCATGGTTAGTGAAAACTCTGTTTGTGGAAAGACCATCTTTCAATAGAATCACTACTTTCAGATTGGAGTTTCATAAGCTAGTTCATTCACCAAAGACGAACATCAAAATATGGAAGAAGTGCAAAGCTTGGATGACAGATTTACCAAAGGATCCCTCGACTGCAAAAAAGGATAAGTCAAGGAAATGTAGCAGCATCGTCATCAATTCATATTAAGCATATAGATTAGGATTTTAATTTCATATTATTTCATCTTTTAAAAGAGAGAATGTAATTGTAATAAAACATTTTTGAGGACATGTGATAGACAGTCTACGAAGTTCTAAGTGGTTAAAGTAGTTAAGATCATTTACAACAGTTACTAATTGCTTTATATTGTATTTAATGAGATAGAGAAGAAAGTGAAAGGTCTCTTTTTACTTATGTAATTAAGAGTTAAAACCCTTAATAGGCGCTCCTTCATTTTAACTGTTCCTTTTTTTATAATTCTTCTGGAGTTTGAGGTTATATATTTTGTATAACAACATATCACTTTGGACTTCTTTCTTACATTTTCTTCTGATTATTCCATTCTACATCAAAAAATAATAGCATTATGGAACATTCATTGTATTTGATCTTTGAGGGTTTAATGATAAATATTTGAGGGTGATTAAACAAAGGCAAATATCTCTGTGACATAATTATATAAATTTCTTAAGCACTGGTTCCTTATCACAACTAAGGTATTGTCTCTTAAGGTACAATAAGTTCCATCCTTTCATTCTCATCGCAGATGGGTTGGCACATTCATTAGATGGACGTGAAAATTTCGTTTCTCAATGGGATCATTGAGGAAAAGGTGTACATAGAGAATCCTGAAGGTTTCCAGATGTTCAACAGTGAGTTGCATGTGTGCAGACTCAAAAGAGCATTGTATGGGCTGAAGCAAGAACCCAGTGCTTGGTACACTTGGAGAGACAACTATTTCACTAGACTGGGCTTCACCAAAAGTGAAGCAGATGCAAACATGTACTAGATTGTGGTTGAGGGTAAGCTATTGATCATTTTTCTTTATGTTGATGATCTAGTTTTGACTGGTGATGAGAAGTTGATACACTCATGAAAGGAGGATCTTGCAAGGGAGTTTGAAATGAAGGACATGGGACTCCTTCATTATTTCCTTGGATTGGAAATATGGCAGCGGGATGGTGAAATTTTTGTATCTCAAGGCAGGTATGCAAAGGATATAATGGGTAAGTTTAACATGGAGAGATACAAACCCGTGGATACTTCTCTTCTAGGAATTTGGAGGAAATAGGATGCTACTTCTGGAGAGGTAGTGGATGCTACTGTCTACCAAAAATTAGTGGCTTCGCTAATGTATCTAGTGAACACAAGACCAGACATTTTCTACGCAGTTAACCAGCTGATTCAAGCTATGGTTAAGACTACCAAGCTCTTTTGGAAGGAGGGGATGTATGTCCTGAGATACCTGAGTGGCAAGTCAAAGTATGTTCTATGGTATAGATGAATGGATGGAGTGAAGCTGCATGGCTTCACGGATGTAGATTAGGATGGAAGTCCATTGGACATAAAGATCACGTCAGGGGGGATATTTAGCATTGGATTGACAGTAGTTTCCTAGTACAACAGGAAGAAATGATATGTGGCACTCAATTTAGTGGAAGCAGAATATATGGTAGAAATTCAAGCTAATTGTGAGGCTACCTGGATGAGAAAGATCTTGGTTGGTTTGTTTGGTTCTCAGATGGATCTGAAAATGGTTCATTGTGATAATCAAAGTTGCATTAAACTTTCGATTAATCCTGTGTTTCATGATATGTCCGAGCATATAGATATTTGGAACCATCATCTCATAGATTGTGTGCAGAGAAGGATCATGTTGCTACAGTACATTCCCACGGAAGATCAAGATGCAAATATTCTAATGAAGGCTCTCACCAGGAGCAAATTCGAAATACCATAGAGACAGGATCAGGGTGAAGGATAATCCCTTTCTTGTTGAGATGGAGTGTTTAGATTCGACAAGAAATTTTAGCACCCATGCCTAGTTCATTAAGCACTTGGTTGCATTAAGCACCCAGACTAAGATGGGGCCCACAATGTTATTTTTGGGTGCATGTCTATTTTGGTTATCCCTTAATTAAGATGGACATTAAACTGTAATATATTCTCAATGTGGACTTGAATGAGTTAACTGAAAGTGATAAATTCAGTTAGCTAGTGGATTTCGAGTTAGAGGTAGCTGGTGAGGCATGCAAAGTAATTCTAGTTGTAACAGAGTTCCAAGTGCAGTGGTGCATTAGTTGATGCAAGTTGTAAATATTTTAACTCGGTTAAGTGAGTTAAACTCAATTGTGCTAGTTGTAACTGAAGATACACTAGTGAGAGATCTAGTGAATTAAATATTAATTAATTCACAATCAGTGATCTCACATGCAACTGAGGATTTACTATTATTAGTTGCATGCATGTTAGATCCAGTGGAGACACAGTTGATTTCCAGGTGAAAGGGAAGTTGACTATCAGTTGTAGGATTATTGGCTTGCACACTTGCAACCAAACACTCATTGGAGTGCCCATGATACTTGTGCAATCAAGGCAGGCAAGAATTTTTATCTTTTAGGTATCTTTGCCATCAGGGATTGTGCAAGAAAGGAAGGTTGTCTGAAGGCTGAGAATTGACTATGTGTTGGTTAGTTTTGCATATGATAGTGTGAGAAAATTAGCTGAGTACTGGAGGGCTCTTGTGAGAAGAGTTTTGTATGTAATTGTTTCATGATCCATGCTTAATATACAATAGAAGATATTGGGGTTTTTAGTTGTAATTTTTCCCCGGGAAATTATCTATGTTATGTGTGATTGATATTTCTTCATGTTCATGTGATTAGTGATTTTGTTTTTAATTCCGAAAAGGATTTGTAGAAGTGATTCAATATTTAACTTTAGTACATTGTTAGATCGGGTGAATCCAAGATATACATGCATGTTGTATAATTTATACAGCTTTGGAGCTGGGCATTCATTACACATTGGAGCAGATAGGGAGACATTCCATATGAGGATGCCATTTGGAGGGAGGAGGAATATTGTAGCATTCAATTTTGCAATTGCTTGAGGAAAAGAAACATTTTGGCGGGAAGGACTACAATATTCCCAATTTTCCATCAGTTAATTAGAATATTAGAATTCTTACTTTTCTCAATTAATTAAGTAAATAAAAGGGTGGAGGGGCCCTTAAACCCCATAGATGAATAAAATCCACTTTTTTTGTATGAATGTGGGTTAGTAGATAGTAGATCAACATCATGGAGTAGTGGAGCAGCTCATTAATGAAAGAAGAGTGGATATTATGGAGAGATAATGAGGAAGATGACAGAGATAGTGGAGGAATAAAAGAAAGATAATAAAGCATTGATGATGCAGTGATGGAGAAAGTGGTGCATTAAATGCACACATGATGGAGGCAGTGGAGGTTAATTGCAGAGATAATGGAGATCAGGAGAGACAACGCAGTCTTCATGGAGCCTAGTGGCCACATGTGCAACACAGTTATGAGGTGGGCTAAGGCTAGGGAAGGCTCACAACCATATAAGGAAGATGAGGGCGGCAAAGAAAATCAATCTGGAATTTGATATTGTATTGTCATTTGACATTCTTTGTGTTGAAAATGGCAACAAGAAACAGTGAAGGAGGCCTCCTGAAACATCTTTCCTGATCCTAGTTGGAAAGTGATCACCTAAACTAGGTGGGGACCACACATGTGATTTTTGTCGAAAAGTCTATTTTTAGACTATGTCTATTTTTAGTCTTAGACACATCGAATTCGAATTCTATTTTAATTACGTGCAAACACAAAAAGCTTGAATATTATTAACCCTTAATAATATTTAGACTATAAACAATATCTTTTCCTCTTGGAGCACTTCAGTTTGATGCTTGGATGTGGCACATGCAGCTGACAAAAGGAAATACGCTTTTCCTAAGAGTTAGTTGAGCTATTGCATGGTTGACTTCAGTTAGAACTCATGTGGCAGAGTTTGGTGGAGTTGATGAGACAGTTGGTGGAGTTGTGTTCGGTTTAACTTAGTTGAACTAGTTGTATTTAGTCTAACTGACAAATACACTAGTGATGAGTGGTGTGAATTAATTGTTAATTAATTCACTAATTATTAACTCATAAATCAACTAAAGAACACATCAGTTAACTGCAATGCATGGACAGTTGGTAGAATTGATGTTAGGGTTAGGTGAGAAAGGGTGGAGTCTACTAGGTTGTGACTATAGTGTGCATAGTTCACTACAATCATTGGAAGAGACCTTATTGAGGATTCTGCATTTGATTAAAGCCAAGGGGAATTCGAATTCTTTCCATTCCATTCATTCTCATATTGGATTGCCCAAGCAGTGGGCGGGCCAAACGTTAGGGGAGATTTGAACTTCCGTGACTTGTTCGAATCACGAGCTAGTTTGTGTGTAACTTTTGGAGATAGTACAGTACTTGTGAGGGAGTATTATTACTATGATTGTTACATGATTCTCTATCATTATAATATACAGATAGTTGGGGGTTTTGAGCTGTAAGCTTTCCCCATTACATACTGTGTTTATGTGTGTTTGACTATTGTGTTTATGTGCGCATACGACTATTTCTATTTCCGCATATTGATGATCAATTGTAGAAGAGGTTATGTATTATGCATGAAGCTCAAATAGTGAGTAATCAAGATAATATCGGTGAATAATTCAGCAAATTATTCAAATTTCTACATGGTATCAGAGCGAAATTGATCATAGGATCTATTACAGTGATTACAATTATTTCGGTAGATAGAGTCTGTAACGGGCTAGGTAGCCTCTGGATCCATCCTTTCCTTGAAAGGTGATATATCGAGTAAATGCCCCTATAGTTGATCTCTGTGCTAGAAATACTTTGTTCTCACAAATCTAGAAGAAATTGAGTTTTGAGCTTGGAATTCGAATTTGCAGCAGTGTTTTCTTGGTGTCTCAAAAGCAAAGATGTTAGTCAGATTGCGATTGGGAGTATGTATGGAAAGGTAGCTAAATTATATTTGCATGGAAAGGATGGAGGCAGTTTTAGATGACAATGGGCTGTTGGAATTCATAGAGAAAGAAATTCCAAAGCCTGCTTCTACGGATGCTGCTGTGATTGAAGCTTGGCAAAAGAAGACAGCAAGGTGTCGAAGGATTCTGTTGGAGGGCGTGAAGGATCACATAGTATCTAGCCTGCATGGTAAAGATTCTACATTCTTGATGTGGAAAGCTTTGACATAATTTTTCCAGAGCAAGAGCGACCAAAGGAAGTTGGTGCTCAAGGATAAACTCAGGAAAATAAAGATGGAGAAGAATGACACTATTTCGGTATACTTGACCAAGTTTGTCCACTTCAGGGATGAGCTTGGGAGTGTAGGAGTTAGTGTGGATGATGAGGAACTGGTGAGCTTGGATCTCCTTGGGCTTCTAAAAAGTTTGCATGCATATCTGGACAGTGTCAATGGTCGGGAGAAATTGCCAAGATGGGAAAGACTGTGGTCTGATCTTGTGCAAGAGGAGATAAGGCGGAGTACCAGGGATGGATCTTCATCAAAGGCATCTGATGAAGAAGATTGTGCTTTGGCTACCAAAGCAAGGAAGGAAGAAGGGCAGGGAGGAAGGCTTCTCAATCCGGTGCGGATGGTAAGCGTGGCATGTGCAAAGTGAAGTGTCTGCCTCTTGTCAGTCATGGAAATTCGCCACGAGTGTCCACGAAAAGAAGAAAAACAAGCGAGTGGAGAGTACCATTTGAGTGAGGCTCGTATTCTCGCAGTTTAATTTGGACTGTACCATTGATGCGCATGCATGGTGTCTAGTGCATTAGGATCGGGGTGGTACTTTGATAGTGGTGCTTCCTTTCACATGACGGGAGATGAGAAAATTTTCAGTGACTTGGAGAAGAAAGATCTCCAGATGCATATTGAGTTGGGCGACGATGGATGATACTGTGCGACCAACATTGGTACCATTACCTTTCAGAGGGCGTCAGGTAAAATTTTTCATTTAAAAGATGTTTTGCATGTTCTTGGTTTGAATAAAAATTTAATCTCAATCGCAATGTTAGAGGATAGAGGCTATGACATTGTCTTTAGTGAAGGAAAAGTTTTCCTGCGACACAAAGAAACAAGGCAAGCCAAGAAGGTTGGGATTCAAGTTAAGAACCTCTATGGACTTGAAGTAGATGGGATGTCTACGGAGCTTCCTACTATTGGGAAGTGCAAGAAAGACATGCAATTGATGCTTGAGAGGGAGCAAGTTTTGCATGCAGGTAATAGTGAACCTCGGGATGTGGGGCAGCCACAAGATGAGGATCATGGAGTGGAAGAAACCACTCATGCAGAGAAATTTCGTGCCAGATGGGCAGAGGGAGTGCATGCAGCTATACCACCAGGTGAGAGGTGGGGCGACATGCATGAATAATCCCAAGAGGAGATTTCTGGGCAGGATTCATGAGATTGTGTGGATCTCATGAATTGAACCTGGGTACGAGGTGCCCACAGCGCAACAGTAGAATAATCATTTGGATTGATGTAGGCAGATCAAAGTGACAGTGTCGGATAGTGGAGCGCAAATCAGAGTTGACAACAAGTGCAAGAGTGCATGGGTGCAAGAGTTCAACATCGCAGTGGTTCCTGATGACATGTGCAATTGGGCCCAGCAGAAGTTGAATACTTTGATGATAGATGCATGTGCGGTCAAGGTTTTGGGCGTATTCGGTTTCGGAGATGTTGCATGCGGGTGCATAGGCGCATGCATGGAGGTTATGGTGCATGCAAAGGTGCATGGGCGGGCTCACATGGGTGCATGTCGCATGCATGGGTTGCATGGTGCTTGAAGGTTGTAGGGTGAATGCATGGAGTTGCATGTCGCATGCAAAGACATTCCTTTCTTTTGAGAGGAGTGTTGAAAATGGCAACAAGAAATAGTGAAGGAGGCCTCTAAACATCTTTCCCGATCTAGTTGGAAAGTGATCACCTAAACTAGGTGGGGACCACACATGTGATTTTACAGTCTATTTTAGACTATATGCATTTTTAGACATATGGATCATGTTCTATGAGTTGCAGGATGCTATTTGTGGATGGTTGGTCAAGTCGGAAAAAATAGATGGACTTCTATTTTTAGACATACTGGGCGGAATCTATTTTTAGATTGCCAGTCTAAAAATAGATATGTCGAATATTATTAGCGCTTAATAATATTTGGACTCTAAACATTATCTTATCCTCTTGGAGCACTTCAGTTTGATGCCTGGATGTGGCACATGCAGCTGACAGAAGGAATTACGCTATTCCTAGGGTTTAGTGGAGCTATTGCATGGTTGACTTCAATTAGAACTCATGTGACAGAGTTTGGTGGAGTTGATGAGACAGTTAATGGAGTTGTGTTCAGTTTAACTTAGTTGAATTGTATTTAATTTTAGCGGCTAATACACTAGAGATGAGTGGTGTGAATTAATTATTAATTAATTCACTAATTATTAACTCATAAATCAACTAAAGAACACATCAGTTAACAGCAGTGCATGGACAGTTCAGTGGAGACCAGTGTTAGAGGTGGGTGAAAGGGTGGAGTCTACTATCAGTTGTGACTATAGTGTGCATGAGATTTTCACAATCATTGGATGAGATTGCCAATGAGGATTGCGCAGTTAAAGCCAAGGGAATTCGAATTCATTCCATTCCATTCATTCTCATCTTGGATTGCGCAGTAGAGGCAGGCAAACAGTGGAGGAGATTTGAACCTGTGACTTGTTCAGATCTGAGCTAGTTTGTGTGTAACTTTTGGAGATAGTACTGAGTACTTGTGAGGAGTATTGTACTATGATTGTTACATGATTCTCTATCATTATATTATACATATAGTTGGGGGTTTTCAGCAGTAAGTTTTCCCCATTACATACTGTGTTCATGTGTGTTTGACTATTGTGTTTATGTGCGCATGCGAATGTTTCTATTTCCGCATATTGATGATCAATTGTAGAAGAGGTTATGTATTATGCATGAAGCTCAAATAGTGTGTAATCAGGATAATCTCGATGAATAATTCAACAAATTATTCAAATTTCTACACTTTGCATGCTTCAGTTGTTTAGATAAGTCTGATATGTTTTTTAGTACATGAGTGTTCCCGAGCAGGAATCCCACCCTTACCCACGGGGGACTTCGAGTGCCTACTTTGGGAAGGTTATTTTGAGCACCTATTCATCATCTGGCATTGGTGCCACATTCAGCTCCTCTCTTTTTCATATACAACTTCAGGAGTTACGCATTCCCGTCTTAGGGTTTGAGAGGAGGAAGGTAGTTTCTATCATTTCAGATAGGAAACCAGTGGATAATGCATCCTTTCACCTTGAGATTCCATTCCAGTCTTCCAGGAGAAGCATTGTGATATCCGGCATCGGGCCATCATATTACACCTCCATGCAGTAGTAGTTCCTTCAGGAATTGTGCAGTCCAGCCAGGAAGATCTAAGGGAGGAAGGAAGTTCCAAGTATTTCAGCTTAGAATCTTGTGAAGGGACTTTCCCTAACTTTGGAGAGATCATTTACATGAGATATGAGCATTCTTTCATCATCTGGTAGCAGGTTACAGCTCCAGCCTCCTTAACAGCACAGTCTAGTCCAGCATTTGTGCAGTTTGTAGCTGCAACTTGAGCAAAGAAAGGAGGAGCTAGATCTCAAGCTTCTAGCTTGGAGATCAGGAGAAGGGATCAACCCTTCAGTAAGTGAGTTGAGTGGGTGCTATTGCAACTGATAGATGATTCTTTCAGCCCCATATCAGCATTTTTCTCCAAGGAGTGCATAACTCAGCCAACAGGGGTGTAGTGTGCCACCCAAAAAGGGCAGAAAATCCAAAGTTAAAATATAGCCAAACCATTTCTGGTTTTTTCTTGATTTTTTGAGTAGAGTGTGTGGTTAAAATCCCAGATTTTTATGAGCACTTGAGTAGCTTCCCACACATGTTTCTTCTTCACAGTAGCAGTAGTTTCTAGTAGCAGCAGTAGTAGTAGCACAACATTTTGAGTGCTAGTTTTCATTAGTGTATTTCAACCACTTCTTATTGGCTTGGGTGCATCTTCTTTGGAGCACTATGTAATTTATATTTGTTGTTGTTTATAATGATATGACTCAGCAGTTTTTTCTCATAGTTATAATGTCTTGATGTAATTTTCAGTTGCAACATATTTCCGGCATTTTCCAGACTTTAGCTATATTCCCGTTTTACTTTATTTGGAATGTTGTATATGTTCTATATTCCTATATTTTCCATTTTGGAATATTACATATATCATTGAAAAAGTATCTGATAGGATTATCCAAATTACCACTTCACACGTATTTAACCAATTGAGCTAAGAGAAAAACTTTCTTCAAAGATAGGCTACATTATACCAGTAACCATCATCAACCTCTCAACAAACTCCCCTTCACTTGTATTCACTTGCTCACTTGATATCAATAACAACAATTTTCTCAAGATATACTTTGTGAGAAAATTATATAGAAATATATACTATCACATCTAATTTTTATTTTTATGTAAAATATTTATGATCATTTACATAATTCTCTAAATACTAGTAAACTTCTTGATAATTACGCCGTAAGGCATTATTATTTGAAAACAACTCTCGTAGTTGCCACTGTGTATAGTTTTGCAACATTGGATTAAATGTTAGACGATTGGAGATTTGTATGCCTAATTAGTAGTTAGAAAAATAGCTACCCTACATTAACAATTAGAGAAAAAATACACAACCAATTATCAGTTAAACATGAGGCTGACATGCTGGGTGTGGAGAATTTTAAAACAATAATTCCGATTAGAGCACAAAACAATTCGCTTCCTCAAAAACTCGACCAGAAAGAAATTGCAGCTGAGAATAAGTTTGAGAGTCCAAATGGCCGCAGCAGCGACCAGATTATGCCTTGTAGAAGCGGCGAGACTGATGTGAGTTTAGAGAAAATCGAAGTCCTTTCACATCCTCCCTCCACCAGTAATGAGCGGAAGCAGCAGACCCGATTTATTGTGTTAGATCGTTGTCCTCTTCCTTGAAAAGCACAGTCGGCTAAGCTTTCTTCTCCTCTATTCCCTACTTAATAATCTTCATCCAACTTTTTAATGAAAATAAGGCATATTATTCCCTTTTCTGGCATCTTCGTTTTTAGTTTTACATCTTCATCTTTGATTATTTATCGATCACTAGTTCAAGATGAGCACATTGCTCATGTTCTTTTATTATTATTATTATTTCTTCCATCTTCTCACAGGTCAGGGAGAGAGATGAGAAGATTTGATGTTCAACATTTTTTTTTTCTGCGTTACCAAAGTAAGGAATTTTGTTTTTCTTCACTACCAAGGAAGGTTTTTTCTTGTGCTCTATTTATTACAACAAACATTCATAAATTGAGGCTCCATTAAGTAAGTCGTCGCTGTAATTATTAGATTTAGTGTGATTGATCAATGAACTAGGGGAGAGATTAATTATGATTTATATGTTTTGAAGTATTTTTAAGTTTTTTAATTTATCTAATATTTCATATTGTGTATATCCATATATTTTCACACTTATATTTTATTGGTAATTTAGTTGTAGTTTAATTTTAATATTTATAAAATTGTAAAAATAGCAAATTCTTTTTCTAAATTTTTTTTTTTTTTGAAAATTTATATTATAAATTTAAAATTTCACATATTTTTTTTATGGCTTGTGAAAATTAATGTTACAAATTTAAAAATTATTTATAAATTAATAATAGTTTCAATTTCAAATAAAAGTAGTACTACCATATTTTTTTTATCATTCTTTTTAGTAAATAGAAAAAGTCTAATTTAGAAATATTGATAAGCTTTAGTAAATATAAAAAGTTTAATTTAGAAATATTGATAAACTTTTGTTTTACAATTTGGGGTTTATTATTTTTATTTAGAAAAGTAAAATATAGATTATAAATATTTATATATATTTTATTTTTAGTTTTTATTGAAATTTTATTCTTATTTATAGTTATTAATTTAATTTTATTATTAATTAGTAATATTTACAATTTCAAATAAAAGTAGTACTATCATATTTTTTTGATCATTCTTTTTAGTAAATAGAAAAAGTCTAATTTAGAAATATTGATAAGCTTTAGTAAATAGAAAAAGTTTAATTTAGAAATATTGATAAACTTTTGTTTTACAATCAGGGGTTTATTATTTTTATTTAGAGAAATAAAATATAGGTTATAAATATTTATATGTCTTTTGTTTTTATTGAAATTATATTTTTATTTATAGTTATTAATTTTATTTTATTATTACTCTAATTCTAAATAATTAAAAATGATACACTATTTGGCATTGCAACAAAATAACATTATTGTATATTTTTCAAATTCTCTTTAACCTTTTCATTTTTTTTATAAATGTTTGTTTTCTATTTGTATGTGAGAAAAATATAATTTTTATTTATTTAGGAGCATTTCCTAAGGCAGACCACTTCTATCAATCAATACAAGGTGTGGAATACTCCCTTTAGGGTAAGCATCTTTGACCATGTACCTCGTCCATCAATATCTTAGAATCCCTCTATACTTACAAATGTTGTCCATGTTTGAGCCATTGGATCAAATGTTAGAGGTTTGAAATGTTTTAGGCCATTAGATCAAGTAAATATTTTTATATAAGTTTTTTATAATGTTAGTTTTTTTCCTTTTAATAAGTTAGATTGAATTTGGGTTTTTGTGACAGACAATAGTGATATAGAGACAATTTATTCATAAACAAGAGAAAGATAGAATTAAAACTCGAGATAGAGTTATGGGAAGAGAAACATTCCAATTGTAAGAAGGACTCAGAAAATACTAGACAAAAAACATTTACCTATTGCAATCAGTTGAAATAAAAGGTATCTCTAAAGGGTCACTTGGGGAGGAATCTATTATTTAAAAGATCGGGAAATTATTTCATTTCAAAAATAAAAATGTACTATCACTAGGGAAGGGAGTTATTACTACAAAATTTGATTGTTTCTTTTTATTTGATGGGAAAATAAATGATCTTTAAAAGGCACTAAATTCTTCAATTATGATCCTTAAAGAAGTCGCTAGCTTTCCTGATTATGAGCTGATTTTTTCATTTTACTTTTGGGTCTTCACGATGTTTGTTATTCTGATTGAGGTGAAAAGTTTCAAAGAAGTGGAATATTGGTTGTTTAAAGAGGAATTATGGAAATATGATTGTAGATAATTTATTAATATAAATTATCTGAACTGAGATTAATTAATCATCCCCAAGGGTTAAAAAGGGCCCAAATGCCTCTTATCCATAAAATTGATGATTAAGATAACTCTATGTTCTATGTTAAAATGATATGTGAAGGTGGATTTACCATACTTAAGCTTCTTAGTAGTCTCTTATGAAGTACAACATGTCATAGTGATAAGATTTTATTCCATTAAATAACTCTAGCTGTAGAGCGAAGTCAGAGTTCTAGGAGTAGTGTCATAGGAATTCAACGTTGCGAATGTGATAGAAGCAAATAATTTCATGGAAGGGTGAAGTATGCCCAACTTGGTCATAAAAACCAAGTGCACCCTTCATGTAGGAAAAAAAATAAACATGCAGATTTCGTCATATAGAGGTCTTGAGTACTTTGGCGAAAATGTCTCATCCATTATTAAAAAATACATCTTACATGCAACTAATAACACAGAAGTTGTTTCACATCAATTACCCAATATTGAATTTTGATTTGAGGTCCAGTAAACATAATTCTCCACCCCTTATTCTGGAGGATCAGTTGAAGCAGAGAAAGTTCCTACTACCGCTTCTTTCTTATATGTTATTCTTTCCTATACCACAACCTTACGGCGTTTCCTTTGCAACATGTGGTGCAATTGCTAGTTAACCTATCTTTAAAAAAAGTTCTCATTAATTCATTGAATTATATAATAACATCATCTTTATTATTAACCTAGGGTATAATATTTGTTGTCACATCAAAGATATATTAATAAAGTGATAAATTTAATAGATTACTAAATTATTTAAATATGTTAATAAAATATTTAAGTTTTAATTATTTAATTATTATTATTAAATAGTATATGTAATAATAATGAATTACAAAATTAATTTTGTAATATATATGGAAGAGTTGTTTCGATCTAAAGATCTTAAACAAAGGGGCTATTCTAAAAGTGTTTGATGTTTGTTAGTTACATCCAAACATGATATGCATTTGAAATTTGGTCAACATGCTTTATTATTATTTTTTTAATATTGTTATAAACATAATTTTTTAATAAATTAAATATGTTTTTTTTTTAATTAATTAAAATTGTATTTTGGAAAAGAAATATAAATTACATTATGACAAAATACAAAACTCATCTATCAGTTCGTGGTTCAAAAGTGTGGATATAAAGGCCGACATAAAACTATTTCAAAAGTTACTTCCACATCATATGTTTTGTTTATATTTAATTTCTACAACCCTAAACATAATTAAAAAATATATACATCACTTGTACATTGTTTTCGTCATTATTCTAAATGTTTAATTTAATATGTAGATTATGATTGCCATGAGATGCCTTCGAATATTCTCAAGTAGATTATTGGAAATATATTTTGTGACATTCTAGGGTACTTATTATGATTTGCACATTTTTCTAAATATTAATATATTCCTGGTGGAGAGTTGGCCTAGTTTGTGGAAATTGATACATAGTATTGGTTGATTATTTGAATTATCCAGTAACATCATATGCGACTAATATATGGTATAGCCTTTGTTGTAGTGAGAATGACAATGATGAGGACAGATGAGTGGTAAATTATCAAAATAAAATTAGACATCATCATTTCAGACATGGTACTCATGATGATTTGCACATTTCTTTAAACGTGATTATACTTCAGGTTAAGAGTTAATATAACTCGTTGAAATTGTTCCATAATATTGATCACTTGTTATATATATATATATATATATATATATATATATATATATATATAAAATGATGAGGTTGATTGTGAAAATATATATCATTGATATATGGGGAAGTAGGGGATTAGGATGAGGAGCGTCTGGGTCTTCACAGGGATTGTAACTCTTGTCGTCGCTGTCAAGTTTCAACTCACATTTGAGGCTTTTGATGATCATGTTTCTCAAGAACCAATGATCTGGCGTGAAACTAGTCATGTAAATGTTTGCGCTAGATTTCTTTTGAAGTGTTCTCAGCCTCTCTCGATATCTCAAACACCTAAGATCCTTTTTGACAAGGAAAGGGTAGTGGTTTTTTTTCATATCACAACATAATGATATTCTAAACTTCTCTGTGCAGTCTTGAGTGTGTTTTGAATTTACCAGGTGCATTTTTGAAGGCATAATTCCACCCAACTGATTCGGAGACTGATGAACGAAGTCACACATGATGTATATCCTTTCTATATCCCCACGAATATAATAGAGAAAAAAAATAAAACCATATATCTGGAGAAATTTCTTCATAACACCCTTAAAACTTTGAAGAATATCCTCCTTTCCATCTTAAAGTTGCGTCTACATGGTTGGATATTCGAAAATCTTGAACTCCGTAGGGATGGAGGATTTGTAGAATTTTTTCTTGATCATCATGAAGATTTGGTTTTGAATTATTACAATTCACAACCTCATTATGGAACTAGATGAGGGAACTTGACCTAGATCAATTCCAAATCTCAGATGTGGACTCCTCCCCTTATTTTTTCTCAGAGGCATATTGTTCAAAATACAATTTCGGATTGGGAGGAGTTTTTTCAAGTTTTTGTGAAAACCTTAAATGGGAAATTTTCTCTTTTAGGGGTTGGGACATTAGATATAGTGAGAGATATAAAAAATAATGTCCAGTATAAGTTGGGGAAAATCTTCAAAATTTGATTTATGCAAGTAAATCGTTACAAGATGTCAACCGGTTAAAATACTTTAGCATCGAATGTAACTCCACTATTATCATAATTTTGAGCCTACGGGGTGGTGCTCTAGGAATGGGTATCCCATCTGGGTCAACTTTGTCAGCTAAAAATCCTAAGGGTCCCACATCTTTCAAGGCTTTTGTGAAAGAAAAAGGCAACATACTAGATGAACAAAACCCAAATTTCTCAATCCCAGGTCCTTACATTGTTGAATAGATGGAAAAAGTACTAGTTATGCCAGTAAATTTTCTAGAGGTAAGAAATATTTTCACAATCCTCCAATCTAGAGCTCGCATATGTATATTTAATGGCTTTTGGCCCAAATCAGAATATCTACATCAGTGGGTCTTCACCAATTAGACCAATAAGTGTGGCATTTACTTGTGTGCAAAGGGATTTTTTTTCATATAGTTTGATAATCAAGCAGATCTAAAATATGTTTTAAACAAGAGACCATGGTTCTAGGGTAGGACGGGCCTATCCATAACTCTATGCTTTCCATATTTTGATGATACCACAATGGTGGTCATGAAGATGTTGGTGCTATCACTCCGTAATTTCAAGGCCGAAGAGAAAACCACAGAGGTAACATCGAAATGGCTTTGGAAAATGGGATGTAGCCTTGCTAGCTTCAGAGAGGGATCTCTCTGTAATATTTACCTATGTTTTATCTGAATTTTAGGCTAGTTAATAGGCTCAGAGTTTGGTTTTTGAATTGGTTTGGTCGGAACAAAAACGGAAGGCCATTGCGCAATGGAGTCAAAGAGGCTTGGGGTGATCAATTTGCAGAAGTATCAAGCTTGAGTGAAACAGGGCAAGCTAGGTTGCACTACTTTGGATATTTTATTGTTTTAAATGAATTATGAAATAGAAGAAATGTAAGGTTCAGTAGAAAATAAGGAGCAATGAAAAATTCCTTAATTTGACCTCATAAGAAAACATATGAATTACAAACAACCAAAATAGGGTGCTCTTTATAACATATCCTATTCCTCACAATTTCTGTTATGAAATTAAGATTTTCAGGAATGATGGAGAAAGAAAAATAATGGATAAAAACATTAACAGAAGAAAAACATCACCATTTCGTACACCACATGAATCCTGAAACAACTAGCTTGTATTACTTGCAAATGGTCACTTGAACTTAGTGAACAACTTTAAAATGAATGGTAGTCTTCCTCATTACAAATCCCGACATCTATTACTTCAAATGATGAAGTATTTATACAATTTCAAATTAAAATATCATAAAAAAAGATCAAGATTTATTACAAATATCTCTAATTTTGTTACACAAATAAAGCTGAAATATAGGACATTCAAAACTAATGAATCTACTTGGCACTATCTTTGTGGATTTTTGGTGGTGACTAACCCTCCAAATGTGCAATGTTGTTGCTTTGTTAGTAGAAATTCTTTGTCGTCCCCCTATTTCACTGTATTTTGTTTATGACTGTTCTTGGTTTTTCATCATTTCATTATTGTCACAATATATTTTGGTAATATATATATATATATATATATATATATATATATATATATATATATATATATATATATATATATATTCCAAATTTTTTGTTTTTGCTTTTTTAAATTTGGTAGTTCCTTGCTATTTTCTATTTATAAAAAGGGTAGGCTGCAACATATAAAAACCGGTGACCTCAACCTGCCCGAAGGAAACTAGGTCTGTTGGCCACCTCAAAGCATTAAAATCCATCCAAAATTGATATTGTTTCTTTCTTATACTAGTCGCTATGTCCATTTTACTGTTTAAGACAAAGTCAAATTGACAACATAAAAAATAAAAGCTATCCGCAAAAATCATAGGAACTTGAGCTTGATTTGCTAGTTATCAGAAGAGGGAATTAGTGTCGGATCCTTTGCTGTGGAACTAGGCATATATACTTGCTGCATCTGTTGAATCTGTGTTTCAATTCTACCAATTCAGGTTGTTGCATGGTAATGTGTTCATGAAGTAGTGAGATCATTGCAAGACTGCCATCTATTGGCTGTAGACTTTGCAGTGATTTTTCCAGAACACATTTCATAGTCCAGTATGTATGGATAGTTTGATTAAATAGAGAGAGGCATCCTCTAGTATTTCTAGGATCATTTACAAAGTCCATACTTTCCTCCTGTTCCTCAATATCTTCTTCATTACTGTGGCTTTCTCTCTCCCATCCCTGGATTACATTTCTGATTTGTGGGGGATTACCAGTAGAGTAATCTTCCAAGAGATTCTCCATTATCTCTTTCTTTGTCTTCCTGCCTCGCTTGCTCGGATCGGTTATGTTTTTTACGAGATGCTTCTTCCCTTTATCTCTAGACTTGGTCGGTCGCTTTGTAGATTGTTTTGTAACCATTGTTCTGGTCTTGCTGAGTTGAACGTGTTGCTAAGCTAAACCTGTATAAATTATCTGAGAGCCACTGGAGCTCAAAACCTTTCCACAATGCCTTTGAAACCTCCAGGGAAGGCATGTTCTGCAACAGCTCATCCCAATTCTTCATTGCTACTCCTGCCAAAACAATTAGTTTTCTTATTTCCCGGAGCTTGCTTCCTTAAACTCCTTCTCCTCCGCTTTTTCCAATGTCATCCTGACACTATTAGTTGGCATTCCATTCGTATCATTATGAATCTGTATGTTGCGTACCTTTCCTTAATATTTTTATTAAACTCTTGAATGAAATTTATAACTGAAACTTCAACATATTTATATATAAAACCATCATGTGTTTCAAATCCATGTGTTTCTTTCCCTTTCACCTCCCTCTGTAAATTCACCTGTAAATTCCATTTACCCCTATAGAATATGTGGATAAATTTCCAAAACCATGTGTTGTTATCTTTGTAAATTCATGGCTAGTAAACTATTTATATTTTGAATTTTATCCCTATAAAAACAAAAATATCTTTATTCTCTGTAAAACTCATTTTTACTTTTCCTCACCTATACACAAACATATGATTGAAAAATATTCATTGTATTTTCTCTTGTAATTTTCCTACATTAGTGAATTTCATTTCACTTGCAGCTGTAAAATAATTTTACACCTTAGGTTGTAATTTCATTTCACCCACTTAACCTTCCATTAGTGCATTAATTCCATTTCACTTGTAGCTGTAAAATAATTTTACACCTTAGGTTGTAATTTCATTTGACACACTTAACCTTTGATTAGTGCATTAATTCCATTTCACTTGTATCTATAAAATCATTTTACACCTTAAGTTGTAATTTCATTTCACCCACTTAACCTTCCATTAGTGCATTCCCTTAAAATCTCGTTTCACCTCATCTTTTCCAATCTGCTTCCCATCCACATAAAAATTATTTCATAAACATATCAAACTCCATTCCCGCCACATTTTATAAAATTAAAAACAATATAGTTAATGGTTTTCAGAGAGGGGGTTTAGGTAGTAAGTGGTTTTAGGAGAAGGGTCAGAAATAACATGAGGGTGACAACTGGTAAAAGGCAGTAAACAATGAAACAACTTTTACCCCCCTTCAGTTAAATTGTCGGAGAGGCTGGGTTTGAATCATATTCATGATCATTGATTTATTTATTCATGACCATTGATTTATTTTTCTTAGTTTGGCAATGCATGATAAATATGTTTTTAATGATTCAGAGTTTGTATTTATTTATTTATTTTTGAATTAATTTTAATAATTCAAAATAAATAATTTCTCTTGTTCTGATGTTCTCAAGAGCAGATTTCAACTTTCTGGATATTTTGATCTAGAAGTCGATTTGACGCACTAGATATACCATTGGAAATATGCCTCTAAGCACTTTTTTATGGGAACACCTGCAACATGATCTGATCCAACCATTCCTATAAAATAATCTCTTTGATCTTCAGACTTGGATTCTCCTTGGAAACAATTTGAAGGATGAAATATTATTTACAACATCTCAAACATAATAATCATCAGTAATCATCAAACGAACCTATAAAAATTATAAGACCCTAACATAGGCTCCAGATAGGGATGGCACTCTCCTTGTGAGGTTCCAAGAACACCATAGCCTAGTAGCCTGATCTATTGGGCTGATCCTGAATCTGCAACCTTTTATGTCATAAAAAACTTTGTGACTGAAAATATTCAAACTGAAATCCAAACCATTCTGCGCATTTAAATGTGAAACACACTGAAATGAAATCTAAAATTAAATCTGAAGTTGAAATTGGAAAAATTCTTGGAAAAATGCTCAAAGCACTGAGTTTATTTGCACATTTCTACCTACCCTATATTGCTGAAAATCATGTTGAATCAAGTAGTAGAAAAATGCCAATGAAACTAGTTAAGTAGCTGTTGAAACAAGTGGACTGCTTGACTGCTTGTTAGCATAATCAAAAGGAAAACTTAACTATTTGTCCAAAAAATCAAAGTTGTAACATGTAATTGCAACTGCTAATGGATCTAATCTTTAAAGTGAAAACATGGTTGAACACTTAAGCTAAAAAGAACCTCCATGTAGTCTGCTATAAGTTCAATAAAAACATGATTTGTTATGTTAGCTTTCAGGCCTTCAATGACCAGTTGATCATGGATGATTTTATCAGTTGCATCCTCAAGATTAAACCCCGATCCTACAATTTCAGTCTTGTACTTGAAAACATGATTCTCATCGATCTGCAAATCAAAAGGCAGTAGAATATCTTATTTTTTTGGAGAAGGAATATTTTCCAAGAATTGTTTAGGATCTTGAAAATTATATGACTGAATTTGAAAATCCAAAAGTTAAATATCCTTCTCAAATATTTCAACAACTAACTCAAGAAAAAAAAAATTACCTTCAGGGGAAAATTTGTTCGATTTCAAAAATGAAACACAGCTGTTAAAAAATCTTGATCAATTTGAAACTCTGCTAACTTATTCCTCAATTCTTTTAAAAATTCACAAGATAGAAGATTTTCCACATACAATGTCATCTTGTTTAGCAAGAAATATGATCAACAAGTAGTGGAGTCACCATGAATGCTCTAAAACCTGGATTCTTTGAATCATGGAGTTGCGAAGTGAATAATTCAGTCTTCTTGTGTGACATCACTTTCAACCATCAGTGATCAGATCTGGAACTTGATACACTTTCTGAGTAAGATAAAATGTTTTTCCTAGTATGGTTGCCACTATGTTATCACTCTGTAATTTCAAGGCTGAAGAAAAAACCACGGAGGTAACATCAAAACCGCTTTGGAAGTTGAGATCTAGCCTTACCAGCTTTAGAGAGGGATCTCTCTGTAATATTTAGCTATGTTTTATATGAATTTTAGGCTATTTAATGTGCTCAGAGTTTTGTTTTTGAATTGTTTTGGTTGGAACAACAAGGGAAGGCCATTGGGAAATTGAGTCAAAGAGGCTTGGGGTGATAAAGTTTCAGAAGTATCAACCTTGAGTGAAACAAGGCAAGCTAGGTTGCACTACTTTGGATCTTTTAGGGTTTTAAATGAATTAAGAAAGAGAAGAAATGTAAGGTTCAGTAGAAACTAAGGAGCAATGAAGAATTCCTTAATTTGACCTCACAAGAAAACATATGAATTAAAAACATCCAGAATAGGGTGTTCTTTATAACATATCCTATTCGTCATGGTTTCTATTATGCAATTAAGATTTTTAGAAATGACAGAGAAAGAAAAAAAATGAATAAACATATTAACAGAAGAAAAACATCACCATTTCGTACACCATATGAATCCTGAAACAACTGGTCTTGTATTACTTGCAAATGGTCACTTGAACTCGGTGAACAAATTTACAATGAATGGTAGTCTTCCTCATTACAAATCCCAACATCTATTACTTCAAATGATGAAGTATTTATACAATTTCTAAACTAAAATATCGTGAAAAAAATATCAAGATTTATTACAAATATCTCTAATTGTGTTACACAAATAGAACTGAAATATAGGACATTCAAAACTAATGAATCTACTTGGCACTATCTTTGTGGATTGTTGGTGGTTCCTGACCCTCCAAATGTGCAATGATGTTGCTTTGATGACATAAATGCATTTTTTGTCCCCTTATTTCATTGTATTATGTTTATGTATGTTATTGGATTTTCACCATTTCATTATTATCACAATATATTTTCCAAAATATTTTGATTAAACACTTGAATGAAATTTATAATTGAAATTTTAACATATTTATTTATAACAACATATTTATTTATAAAACCATCATGTATTTCAAATCCATGTGTTGTTTTCCCTTTCTTCTTCTTTTCTTTCCTTTTCTTCTTCTTCTTCTTCTTCTTCTTCTTTTTTTGTGCTAGGAAAATCGGCAACGGCACTGATATCGTACTGGCGTGACATGGGGTCAAATCCTGTTGGATACCACTATACTCCTAAGAGGAACTGCCGAGCCCGCCACAACAACCCTCGGGTTATCTGAGACTTGAACGTGTGACCTTCACAACGGCACGAACGCCTTAGCAATGCATCCGCTGGCCACTAGACCAAACCCCGACGGGCATGTTGTTTTCCCTTTCACCTTCCTCTGTAAATTCCTTTTATCCCTATAGAATATGTGGATAAATTTCCAAAACCATGTGTTGTTTTCTTTGTAAATTCTTGTCTAGTAAACTATTTCTATTTTGAATTTTATCCATGTAAAAACAAAAATACATTTCTTCTCTATAAAACTCATTTTTACTTTTCCTCACCTGTACATAAACATATGATTGCAAAATCTTCATTTTATTTTCTCTTGTAATTTTCCTACATCCGTCAATTGCATTTCACCTATAGCTATAAAATCATTTTACACCTTAGCTTATAATTTCAGTTCACCCACTTAACCTTCCATTCATGCATTCCTTTAAAATCTCGTTTCATGGATCTCAAGGATTTTATATTTGGGAATTTTAATGCATTAAATGTCGGGTGGGGACATAAATTAAATTTTACTTTTGGTTTTTTTTTACTTTGGCTGACGCAAAATAAATATGTTTCTAATGATTTAGAGTTTGTATTTATTTATTTATTTTTGAATTAATTTTAATAAATATTCAAAATAAATAATTTCTCTTGTTCTGATGTTCTCACGAGCACACTTCAAATTTCTGGATATTGTGATCTAGAAGTCAGTTTGACGCACCAGATATACAATTGGAAATATGCCTTTGAGCACTTTATGATGAGAACACCTACAACATGATCTGATCCAACCATTCCTGTAAAAAAATCTCTCTGATCTTCATACTTGGATTCTCCTTGGAAACAATTTGAAGGATGAAATATTTTTTACAACATCTCAAACATAGTAATCATCAGTAATCATCAAACGACCCTATAAAAATGATAGGACCCTAACAGATGGTATGGGTGAGACTAAAAAATCTTCCTCTTCCTTTCTAACACCACCAAGTTTTAGAGGGTATTAGGAACACATTGGGGATATTTTTGAAGATTGATCAAGAAATAATGAAAAAATGTATTTTTACTTTTGCCAAGATTTGTGTAGAGGTATAAATTAGTAAAGTTTTAACATATCACATCAATATGGCTCATAAATATTTTGACAGGACTCAAGAATTAGATTTTTAAGACAAGACATTTAGGTGCTGGATTTTCCCCAAGCCAAAAAATGTATAAAGAAAAGACCCAAAAATTTGAAGGGCTTGCAATTTCCAGATCCACATCTTTCTGAATGATCTAGGAGGATCCTTAAAAGGACTAAAAATAAAAGTCCTTGAATCTTAATGAAACTAACATCAAATAGAATATCTCGTTGCAATGAATCCAATGGTGAAAACAACGCCTCAATCCAAGTTCATATGTGAAAGTTATGCCCAATCAAATTTATGGTCAAACTTGGAAAAATGACAAATTTAGTTAGTGCCAAATAAATTTTTCATCACCAAATTGGTAGTCAAACCAAACTAACAGCTAAATTTAATGGAGCCCACATAAATCTATTGACAGGTTTAGTTGTAGCTATTTTTGGCATAACCACCAAGTTTGGAGACACTGGTTATAAATACCACAGCGGTTTTAAACTTTGTTTTAAAAATATATATTGGTCGTTTTTTTTATATACAAAAAAGTGTTTGCAGGGTTTGAAACTGTGACCTACCAACCCAATAAATATTTTATTTAAAACATGATAGCCAACCTGCTAGCCATCGAAATTTGTGTAGTTTTCCCTCCAAAATATATTTAAATCTGATCCTTTTATTTTCAACATGACAACTGAGAGCAAGCAAGAAAAGAAGGATTGACGGGCGAAGCAGAACAAAGAAGGATGAGGGAACTAGGAGGGTCATGGAACCCTACGATGGAACACTGTAGGTGCAAATATCGAGAAAAAAATTCTCAAGGTATATTCCCTAGAATATTCTTAGGAATATTCCCAAAAAATTCTACTATGGAATATAGGAGATTCTTTGGGGCGGTCCAAAGTTTATGGTGTCAAAATCTAGTTGAGTTTATACTCATTTTAATTATAATTTCTTGAAAATTTCACTGGTGTAGTAAGATTTGGGATTTGAGCATCCCATTTTCAGATCACTCCCAAAAGTGAGGTATAATGATGTATTTTTCCATGTACTTTCCTTTATTTTTACTGAGATGAATGAAGAGGCATCTCCACTTTTAAGTTGGGCCTGGAGACATAGCCCACATCGGGTGAGCTCTGTTATCAAACATTTATACATTGTATTTATGATCTCTTTATGTGTTGGTTCTTCTTAAAGTGTCATATTTATTGTTTTACATGCTCTTTTATGCAATTCTTATAACATCGTCGAAGAAAAGATCCTAGATCATGTTGGTCTCAGAGTGGTATTCTTGTTTATGTGAATTGCGAGTGTGGATAATAACTAGGGACAAAATCAAAGAGGACGAAGGAAAACTCAAGTCTTTTGACCCCAATATTTGGCGTGCAACACGAAGAACAAAAATGGAGAATCACGATTTTCATAGCAAGAATGAAAAATATTTCCATAAATATTTCTACAAGATGGAAGACATGGTAGATAAATTGTTTGCATATTATGGGAAGAGAATAGCTAAGAAGGAAAATAAGAAGAAAGAGAAAGAAGAGGACAATGCTTCGGTAAATCATGGAAATGGAGGAGAACCTCTTGATTATCCATCTCCATCTCCTAGTGAATGTTCTTCTTCTTCTTCTTCATCTTGAGACAGCCACGCAAAGAAGGAAATGATAATAAATAAAAATGAATAAAATCCCTATTACACTCATTGCAATAAAGAAGGGCATGATGATGAGAATTGCTGGAAACTCACCCAAAGTTAAAGCCCTTATGGTGCCAAAGGGAAGAAAAAATTTGTTGCTACAGTGCAACATGACCTGGGTTTTGATTGATGTGATGAGATGAAGATAATAGCTATTAGGATTGCAGGTGTTGGACCAATGATGGGTAGAGCATCAAAAAGTGCATGGCTCCAGGAACTCGAGGAGATCAACCAGATCATTCAGGCAGATAATGTTGAACTGAGAATGTTACTACAAGAAGTATAAGAGGATAAGCAGGGATTGCAGCTTCAATTACAAGCCACATAAGAGGCCTTGGAAAGTTGAAGTAAAGTGAAGGCTTAACAAAGCCATCATCACCCGCTCAAGAATTGGAAACTGAGGTAAACATTGTCAGTGATTCTTCAATTTCATGTTCTCATTATGATGATGATTTTGGTGCTTTTGAAAAGAACATCAAGGGGATTGGTTTGAAGCTAATGAAGAAGATGTAATATGAAGGAAAGGGCATAGGATTGAATGGCTAGGGAATTGTGAATCCAATACAAGTGGTGAACTACCTCAATATGCAAGATTGGGTTATGTCAGATAGGAAGCTAAAAGACACTCCAAAACCATGGAGACGAGACAATATTCAAGCAACAAGTTTGACTCAATGTCAGATGCTAAGATCACATCGCAACCTTCCAGCAGGGAACATTTTATGGATGGAAATTTATCCTAAAGTTTAGAAGCATTGGCGAATCTTACTAGTCCTTAATATGAAAATTGCAAAATGTTTGCGGATATTTTTATAAAAATACTTAGATATATAATAATTTCATAATATTCTATATAACAATTTGGTGATTTTTAGGTAAAATAATTTTATACTATAAAATTTGGGCAAATAAATTTTAGAAAAAAATGGAAATTGGTGAATCTATTTTTTGGAAAAAAACATGGAAAATTAGCCCACTTGTGAATATTAACCCCTAAAATTTTGCCCGCCTTCGAGTGATAGTGATAATTTCAAAAGGAAGATCTAAGTCAATCTTTCCTTACCAAAGCCACACCAAATATAGTCGTTCAAGGAAGGTTATGTTGCCCAGTAAGGAGACACAAAAGAAGGTCAAGAAAGTATGAAGGAAGAAAATCATTGTAACAAAGGGCAAAAATCCACATGTTGGAAGCTCCATCTAGAGCTATGCCCAAAGGACCAGAAGCCTATAGAAGCACCTGTGAGGGAACCAATCGATGAATCAATTAAACAAGGAATACATCTACAAAACGAAATCCCATTAGCTTGGTTAGGTAAGAGATGGGTATCCTTTTTAAGTAGTTGAGTATGGCCACCATTGTAAATCACATGTCGCTTTTTAAAAACCCCATAGATGGGAAAAAATTGTAAAAGTGATGAAGTGTATAACATATCTTAAGCATGCAACATAGTGATATTTTGGCCTTTAGTTGGATAGCAAAGGATATGGATTCCGTTGTAAATCAATGTAAAAGTTGACCATGAGTGTTTAATAAACTCTTGGCAAGTAAGTTCTTGTTTGGAATCTTGCAAGTTGTGATAAATGCATTGGAAGTTATAGATTTGCATATGGATATAGGTGTTTGTTATGTATCATTTTGTCACTATCCCTGCAATCCCCATCCTGCACATTGGAGGCTCATTTCTGTGACCAAAATAAAGTGTCATGCCTTGCAAATACCATCATTGCATCCCTTTCCATGAGCTCAACATTCCTTATGTTGACCATTTCCTGAACAAACCATCAGAAACACCTGTTTTTTCCTTGACGTTGGTAGCCTATTATGCCCTCGCGCCGATGAGGAAGATTAACACTGGCCCCAGCACCAATTGGCGCTCTGTCTCAGTTAGCTTCCTGTTCCAATCTATTTATGGAAAGTTTTTTAAAAAAAGAGGTGAAGTTTCCATCATAACAACTTCGTGGGCAAGTCATAGGGAGTGGTTTGACTGAATAACCATGGCCTTCCTCCTTTGGCCTCTTGTTTCCACCTTTTGGGGAAACCTCCCATGGGATAAGGCCTCCCTTCCACTATAGTAGGGATGCCAATGCCCTCCTCTCCCTCTTTAAATACAACCATATTCCATTGATGTGGTAGCTGAACTGAAGATATTATAGCGGAAATGCTGGAGAGATTTTTATTCACATTGCTAGGAAAGATAGAACGAAAGAGTCCCTTATTGAGAGAGCTTAGGCTTGTGCCTTCATCCCGTCTGAATTCCCTTACATTCGTCGAGACACGCTTCAACCGAACCTCACTGAAGGAGGCTGCAACGTCAAGGCTTCGTTGTAATTCTTTCTTCTATTAATACATATGTATAGCTATTGTCTGGTTCCCATTTTGCGTTGATGTGTTTTATTTGATGCAATATGCTTAACCCTCCTTGACTGGTTAGTAGTTATGAATGAAATTTATGTTTCGTATGCTGCTCTTGTTTGTTGATCTTGTGCAGGTATCCAAGCATCACTGCAAAAGGATCGTGACTTGCCAAGAAAGGAATCGAGAGGCCACCACTACAACAGCCACGAAAATAGCATTGGACTCCAGGTAGGTTGATCTACCTCATCTATTTCATTCATTAATTAGGAACCTACACTCTAGTTTGTCCTTTTGTTACTAGACCCACTCTAGGGCTAGAGGGATCATCTTTGTCCGCAGAGAGGATTTACCTTCAAAAAAAATTGGCAACTCCGCTTGGGATCAGTGTGATTTTGTCGTTTTTTCCTTGTCAAGTCGACTTCGGTCGTTTGCTTGATTATCTATCTTTTCTGGCCTGTTTGCTTGTTTAGAGTCCTATTGTTCAGCTCCAGATTGTCAAGATTGACCTCTACTCATTAGATTTCCCATTCTCCCATAGATATCCATCTTGGCGCGCTTTTTTATTGAACAATCATGCCAATTGGCACATGTTGCTTGTGTTGCAGTAGCGCCAACCCCTGTTTAGCGCAGATTACCACCTTATAGTCGCGCCGAATCCTATAGGATTTTTTTTTACTTCTGTTTTGAGTTTTTAGTCAGTTGTGCTTGCCTTTGGGTTGGTTTTCTTATTTGCAATTTTTTTTTGGGATTTTTTTTACTGTCGTAGGCTTGTTCCTCTCAGTTGTACATCCATTTTCTTATCAGTGCAGTTTATGGCCTTAGGGTTTCTAAGTGTCTTAACTCACTGCGCCTTCTGATTGGAAGTCATATCTTTTGATTCTTGTCAGTCTCATCCTTTGATCAATTGCGTTAAGTCTTTATGGATCCTTTGAGTGTTTGTTTTGGTTGAATGATCATTTTGATTTTCATTTGATTCTTCTTCTCGCCGCTCCAAGCATAGATCACATTGCTTGTTTGGATTGTTTTGAAAGCTCTCTTTGTTTGGAAGAGTGCATCATTAGTTTGAGTGCATCTTTGTGTTTGTGTTGCTTTCATCAAATCATTCGGATTAAATCTTTACATTCGCAATCCTCGAACTAGTGTTTGTTTTGTTTTTCATGTAATTAGTGCATTGCGTGCTTCATCTCATTGAAAAATAAATAAAATGCATTCTTTCGTTTGCATGAAAAAGAAAAATTATTTTGCATAACTAGTGCTCGATAGACTAGGAAAGAATTTTTCGTTTTTCGCTTGGTTGAATTAGATGCATTAGCGGATTTTTTCGTGTGATTTCATTGATTGCTATTGTTTGAAAGATCTCTATCCTTCTCTTAACTAGCATTCATTGAATGGAAAATGGTGTTCATTTGCATATAATTTGCATTTAGGAAATTCGAGATCGACATTCAATAGGGCCTTGAAACTGAAATACTAATTCAAGATCAACTATAAAATCAATTGAATTAACCTAAGGAAACATTGGAACCTAATGCGAATATTTTAGTGGTCTAGGCTAGAGACGTGTTCTGGCGTCTTAAATCCTAGTAGCTGTCATTCACCTTCTGGCTTTAAACAACACTAGTATGGAATTTTTCTCCTTGTACCGTCGAGTATATAAAGGGAGACACCTATAGGTTTAAATCCTTTATCCATAGGAAGCCGAGTCTGCCGCCCTATAACCGTGATACACCGAACACAGCATTCAGGGAGACTACCTGCACGTAAGTTAAGTCCTTGGTCATTTTTCTTTCATTTGATCACCAAGGTGTATATGGCAGTTCATGAAAACTTGGTACACCCTCTTTCTTAGATTACCAGAGTAGTCATTTTGATCTTTTCGTGACTCTTTAAAAGAGAAGAGTTCATCGAGCACTTGTCCTTTCACGCTCATTTAAAATTGAAAGTGACTAGAGTCATCTTTTGTCTGTTTCTCAACTCTTAAAACATGAAACAACAAAGTCCGGTTTCAATGTCGTAAAATTAATTACCTACAATTACATGCCCGTTAAAAGTTTGTTACTTAGCTTGTTTTTGTTTTTCCTTAGGCCTTGGTCTTGAAACCTTTGTTTGGCTATCTCTTTTTCCTTTCTGTTCTGAAATACTGTCACAGTGGTGGAACCACCAGTTTCTTCGTCTTCTTCACTGCCTCCTAGTGGTAATTCCTTTCATGAATTTTCTTACGAAACCCCTCAGTCCACTAGGTCTACCGAGTTTTTGAAGCCTATTCTCCCGACTGTCTTACCTCTCTCTACCCGATCTCCCCTTGAAGAGTCAGTTGAGTTCAATTGGCTTCCTCCAGGTGCTTGGTCTGGTTTTGGAGATGAGGAATAATTTCCTCCTCTTACTTCCAGATCACCATTTATAGCTGCTGCTATACCTTTGAGTCCTCTTCGTCTCTCTGAAAATCTTATGACTTCGTCAGATATGGATTCTTCGAGTCATGTTGGCAGTGAAGGAATGCCTGTTTCTACAGGAGAATATCAACTTTTCCCTGAAGATCTCCTGCATGTTTCTGTTCAATCTTCTCCTTAATCAGTGCCACTTCTACCCGGTTACCGGACTTTGAGTCTGATTATGTTTAGTGTTGCATCCATAACACAGTCCAGTACATCAACTCCCCCAAGGAGTTCGTTCCTCCCTTCGTTGGGACTGGAACCTTCGACACTGAGTTCATCGATCATTTTTACGTCTGTACCGGTCCAACCTATCGTTTGTGTGGCTTCTTTTACGCTAGTTGTTACAACTTAGTCGTCGAGATATTTTCACACTCGCAGGTCTATATTTCTTAATCCCATGTGGCCTGTCAATTAGGTTCCGAGCATATCACAAACTCGCACTTCGGAGATTGCACCTGCTGGTGTAGCTATGACTACCCCTATGGTTTATACCTATACTTTTGATGAGCACATGTTGGACATTCACCGAAAATATGCTCCTTCTCCAGATTCTCAATCTCCTGAGGTCGTGTCTACTTCTAGTATGACTTCAACTATCCCTATGATTCCTAGCGGCCTTACATTTGAAGAGTATTTTTTGGTTGTTCAGCAACAGAACTCTCAGGGTTTTCAGCCACCCCAAGTTCCTGTTAATCCTCCCCAACACTATGATGTTGTTGGCAACCCCGTTTATTCGTTTCCTGTCGATCCCAATCAGGCTGTCTATATTGTTGAAAATGGCAACAAGAAACAGTGAAGGAAGCCTCCTGAAACATCTTTCCTGATCCTAGTTGGAAAGTGATCACCTAAACTAGGTGGAGGCCACACAGGTGATTTTTGTCGAAAAATCTATTTTTAGACTATGTCTATTTTTAGACATACGAAGCATGATTCAGAGATTCCAGTTGGAGATTCTTGAAGTATGCGACATGTTGGTAAAAATAGATGAGACCCTTATTTTTAGGACCCAGGCTATTTTTAGACTGTGTCTCCTAAAAATATGGAAGTCAAATATTATTTACCCTTAATAATATTTAGACTATAAATAGCAGTTTATCCTCTTGGAGCACTTCAGTTTGACCCCCAGAGGTGGGGCATGCAGCTGACATAAGGAAATTCGAATTTCCTATGAGTTAAGTGAGCTATTGCATGTTAGACTTCAGTTAGACTCATGTGGCAGAGTTTTGGTGGAGTTGATTGAGGAGTTAATGGAGGTGGTGTTCTCGTTAACTAGTTGAACTAGTTGTATTTAGTTTAACTGGCTAATACACTAGAGATGAGTTGTGTGAATTAAATATTATTTAATTCACTAATTATTAACTCATTATTCAACTAAAGAACACATCATTTTAACTCAGTGCATGGACAGTTCAGTGGAGACCAGTGAAAGAGGTAGATGAAAGGGTGAGTATAGCTATCAATTGGAGGATCAGTTTTGCATGGGATTTGCATAACACTTGGAGGAAATTACCAATGACAATTGCGCAGTGAAGCCAAGGAGATTCGAACCTTGGATCTCTATTTAGACCAGCCTTGATTGCGCAATAGAGGCAGAGAAGTAGTGGGTGTGTTTTGAACCTGTGACTTGTTCAAAACCAAGCTAGTTTTTGTGAAGCTTTGGGAGATAGTACTGAGTACTTGTGAGGAGTTTGTACTATGTATTTGCCGCATGTTCTCTCCATTTATAATATACTATAGCTGGGGGTTTTCAGCTATAAGCTTTCCCCATACATACTGTGTTAATGTGTGTGATGATTTGATGTGCGATCGCTTCTATTATTTCCGCATGTGACAATTAATTGTAGAAGAAGGTTATGTGTTATGCATGCAATTCGAAATTGATGTATGATCGGGTTAATCTTCATTGAATAAGTGATTTATTCAGCTAATTTCTACATATATTCCTCCGAAAAATCCTTATCAGATTGTTGCTCATCAAGGACCTTTGTTACAGGGAAAACCCTCAGGCTTACAAGGACAATCCTTACAAGGACAACCTTTAGCTCAACAGGGACAATTCTTTGGTCCTCAGGGACAACCTTACAGTCTGCAAGGTCAACCTTTGGTCCAACATGGACAACCCTCCGATCTGTTAGGTCATCCTCACCCAAGAAAGTCGTATGTTGTTGGAGGACCAATGTATCCACCACAAGGACAACCTCTTATACAACAGCAACAGCCAGGGCCAAAACTTTGTGTAACAAGGACAACCCTACGGTCCTGCTCTAGGTCAACCTGGTCATCAGGGACAACTTGGCCCATCTGCACCATCGGGCCAACCTCTTCCACAAGGGCAATTGTTATAGCATCATTTTTCACCCTCATGTGATTCATGATTGTCTCTTTGGCCTTGGGCACCCATTCCCACAGACTTGAACAAAATTCATAAAAAACAATGTTAAAAATCCCATACGCGGGTATTCCCAGAATTTTTCGCGTGTATACGTGAGTCCATACAAAATTTTCCGCGTATGCCATTAAAATCATTAAAAAATATATAAAAATTCCCTATTTTCGGGCTGCGTTGATGGTTACTCCAGTAGTTCAACCACCCCAGCACGTGGCCAACTGTTTCCAACTGATTGAAACTACTTTGAGGGAGCATAAAAGCCCCTCATGTGCATGGCCTAAGGGAGGGAGAAATTATAGATATTATACTCTGTTGGAACCCCAATTCAAGTCTGATTTCCCGTGCCTCCTGCACTTTCCCAGATTTTTACAAGAAACCCTTGTTTCCTGGAGATGTTCATCAGTTTATATGTCATCTCGTATGCACAAGTCTTGAAAGTATCCTAGCGAGGCAAGGGCGGGACGGATCCGGACGACGGTCTGTTTGAAGATCGTGGAAGGATTCAGGTGATCTCTCCACTTTTTATTACTGTACATGCTGTTCGCAATAATGAAGAACCATCTTGTTCCTGAACTTATGTGTTAATATCTATTTGCATATGTGAAAAGATTGATTATTAAGAATTTATTATTGTTTATATGATGTTTCACATGGATTTCACTGACATTTAGGAGAAATATATGTTGTACAATTAGGTTTCCGTGCATTTTCTTTCTTGTTTTCCAGGTTGAAGAGGAAGAAGCATTGCTGGGGGTTTGGACCCCGCAGGATCTACATCGAACGTAGGACTACGGGTGAGTTCTACTATCGATGTCATCTATTTTTTAGCATTTAAGTGTGGTTTTGTGTGAGTCCTTCTGAGTAGCATGCCCTAATCTATGGAGGTTTTGACCCAACAAACCTCTAGGGAGTTATTTCCCAAAGCATTCTTGTGATTCCCTTGTTGGGTGGTTTTAGCTGTTTGAAAGGTTTCCAACAGTTTTAATCATTATTTCCAGTCCAGTTAGCTTTTTCTCAGTCAGACTGAAGACCTGGTTCTTTATCCAGGCTTGATCTTTTTTATTTTTCATTATTTGCTTTTTCATACGCGGGTTTTCCTTTACACAGTCGCGTATACACGCAGTTTGTTTCAAAGGAAGTCGCGTATACTCGTGTTTCCTTTGACACAGTCGCGTATGCACGCTTGTTTCAAAATTGTTAAAGCGCGTATGCCTGGGGAAAAATTTTGAATTTTTTGGTTTTTAGCTTTTCTGGTCTTGTCTGCCTATGGTGACCTGTTTCTACAGTGTTTTTTAATCTCTGGACTGTGTTTAAAGTGTTTATATGTCTATTTCTCTCTCCGTGTGAAGACTCTTTCGGTTGGTGAAATTTTTGGTTGTTACGTTTGCAATTTTGGTTTGAGTACCAAGGTCTTTTCTTGAAGATTCTTGGCTATTTCAGAACAGAGAGCTCCTGCTCATTTACTCTTTCCTTGTGTGTTGCTGCGCATTTTGATTTTTTACCTATTTGGTGCGTTTGGTTTCCTTGATGTTCAGTAGACTAGTTTTGTTGCAATTTTCGAAGAGTCTCTTTTTTATTCTTTGAAGTTTTTTATTGCAAGTTTATACTATTGTACTGAGTTGACTTATTGAGTTTCTTGTCTTCCTTTTTGCTCGTATAAAGTCCCACTGCTCGAGTGGCATGGTTGGCTTTGAGCATTTTGTTGAAGTTATACTTGAAATTCAAATTTTATTTGACTTAGTTACCGGATAGTTCAATTGGTCTTCTTGAAATCTCTTTTTTATAAACTAAAACTGGCATATAGGTTAGGAAATCCACTTTTCCGTTGCATTTTGCATACTAGCCTCCATTTTGATCACTTTCCATAGGGTCGATCCCATCAGGTCATGAGTAGGCACTTTACATGGGCTTCCTAGTTAGTTCCTCGCTATCACTTGTTGCCCATGCTGCGTTTTTTGTAGGCTCGGGAGTCCTCTTTAGTCCCACCATGAATTATGTGTTGAAGCTTCATTCTTCTTCTTCTTCACTATCTTTTTTCTGGCCATTACCCTAGAGGCTCCCTGGTGTTCTGAAGTTGTATTATTGCATTGCATATTGGCCACTTGTTTATCCTGGCCTTTAGCCGACTTCATTCTGGACTAGATGTATAAGCCAACTTTTGACCTTGACTATCTATACAAGTTAACCATTGCATGCACTTAGCTATCGCGACTTGACACCCTTTTACCCATGGATGGAACATTCCTCTGAGTATCGCTTACCAGTTTCCACCACCTTGCATTGAGCATAGGATTGTTCCTATCCCAGGAACTAGTGCATCTGTTTCTTGATACTCGTTCTATCCATTGTACTATAGCATTCTTTTATTCTTTTTCAGGATTATTATATGAAAAAGACAAAAAATCAAATATAACAAAAAGAGCGGGAAGGGGATGTAACTTCGTAATTTGATGGCAGTACAGTGTCAGTTTGTCGCCCTTGAACAAAGCACATACACTTATATATTTCCTTCATTTTGGGATGGTTTTAGTTCTGACCTAGGTTCAACCTTTGCCTTGTTTCACTGGTCAGTCCTCCCCTGGTTGGTTATTTCTTCCAATCATATGGAGAGTTTGTTTTTGCCTCCTGCATAACAGACTTATACAGTGTCACTTTTCACTGCCATGGTCATCACGAGTCATGCTTTTGTTCAAGGGAAGTCTAACCAGAGTCGACCATTCTGCGGTGTCTCTTGACTCATTATTCAGTCGGCCTTCCCGTTCTTATCAGTATCTTGTTCTATCACATCAGATGTTTTGGTCTTCTGCTCGTGCTGGTTTGAGAAGGTCCCCATTGAATTCTTGCCAGCGGGTTTGTCTCTCATTGACTACGACACATTGCTCTGAGAGTAAACCTAGAGCCACACCCTGGCCCTATTTCCATCATTGATAGGTGACCTTGTGCTCAGCATTTAATCATCATTATGGGTCTTTGACTGAGTGGTTTCCCCTGTGTTCGACATCAGCATACATTATCACACTTGGGATTCGTGCAGTACCTTGATTTCCATTTTACCCTATCGGTGGATATCTCGCCTCTGTGTCAGCGTTCATTATTGGTTAGTTCAGAGGGTTTCTTCCGTGCGCTAGCTTCATCTTGTGCATGTCGGAAACGTACTTCGGTTTGGTTCCGTCACTCTGCTTCGTCTGATTCCTTCCAAATCTTGGCCTGCAGGTTACACTCGCGCTGGACTGATGTGGGATGCCTTAATGCCTTACTTCTAGCAGATCTTTTCCCATCGACTCCGACTCATTGCTCTGGGAATAAGATCTAGAGTCTTTTTGTCAGTACCTTAGGGTTTGCAGTCATCAGTGGTAGACTCTTCGCTATCGACAGTGGGGATTCATCATTGCCTCCTGATTGGTAGAGTCTTCCAAGTGTTCGACTTCAACTCATTCATTCGCACTTGTTAGATTGTACTGGGGCACCTTGACACTCATTTTCATTATTGGTGGGTTGTCTCGTGTTGGTTAACGGTTTACATTATTGACTAGTAATCCAACGATTTCTCACATGGTTAAATTCAGCTCATTTATTCCCATTGTGTAGAATTGTGCCGTCGAGATCGGTGAAGACCTCGGGTTGCATCAGCATTTTTCGGTTCACTTTTGACAGTCCATTCAGTTTCTGCCAGTGATGCCGTCCACCCTTATATGTTGCAGTTTTAGTACAATAGCATCTTATATGTTGGCTCCCGAGTTGCGTGATTGTACCATGTGTTCCACCCCTTATGATTTGGTACTTGGAGATTTAGTCACTTTTATGATCATACATCCAGTTTCAGCATCATTGATCAGATTTCTATATGTGATACTTGGACATTGATTCCGACTTGTACTTCCGGGCCATGCTCAAATGATTCATTGTGTACTTTCAGTTCAGCTATACTTGTATACATTCTGGATTTATCATGTACTTTCTATATGATATATTTTTTGATTGAGCATGGGTATGCCCGCCTCAGCATGAGTTGACTCTCTGTTTTCTTTCATTGGTTTTTGGCAGGCTGAAATCTGGTGAAGTTCTCTCTTGTCCTTGTGAAGTTATTTCTATGTGCATAATACATTTTGGCCATCATGTACCCCTTTTGACCTCATATATTAGGGGGCATCTGTTATAGCATCATTTTTCACCCTCATGTGATTCATGATTGTCTCTTTGGCCTTGGGCACCCATTCCCACAGACTTGAACAAAATTCATAAAAAACAGTGTTAAAAATCCCATACGCGGGTATTCCTAGACTTTTCCACGTGTATACGCGAGTCCATACACAATTTTCCACGTATGCCATTAAAATCATTAAAAATATATATAAAAATTCCCTATTTTCGGGCTGGGTTTATGGTTACTCCAGTAGTTTAACCACCCCAGCACGTGGCCAATTGTTTCCAACTAATTGAAACTACTTTGAGGGAGTATAAAAGCCCCTCATGTGCATGGCCTAAGGGAGGGAGAAATTATAGATATTATACTCTGTTGGAACCCCAATTCAAGTCTGATTTCCCGTGCCTCCTGCACTTTCCCAGATTTTTACAGGAAACCTTTGTTTCCTGGAGATGTTCATCAGTTTATATGTCATCTCATGTGCACAAGTCTTGAAAGTATCCTAGCGAGGCAAGGGCGGGACGAATCCGAACGACGGTCTGTTCGAAGATCGTGGAAGGATTCAGGTGATCTCTCCACTTTTTATTACTGTACATGCTATTCGCAATAATGAAGAACCATCTTGTTCCTGAACTTATGTGTTAATATCTATTTGCATATGTGAAAAGATTGATTATTAAGCATTTATTATTGTTTATATGATGTTTAACATGGATTTCACTGACATTTAGGAGCAATATATCATGTACAACTAGGTTTTCGTGCATGTTCTTTCTTGTTTTCCAGGTTGAAGAGGAAGAAGGGTTGCTGGGGGTTTGGACCCCACGGGATCTACATCGAACGTAGGACTACGGGTGAGTTCTACTATCGATGTCATCTAGTTTTTAGCATTTAAGTGTGGTTTTGTGTGAGTCCTTCTAAGTAGCATGCCCTGATCTGTGGAGGTTTTGACCCAACAAACCTCTAGGGAGTTATTTCCTGAAACAGCAACCCAGTGGCCCTCATTATCCAGGCCAACCTGCTCTGCAGGGACAGCTTGCTCGACACCAGCAACTGATTCAAGCTGCTCAACCAGTTCAACAACTGGTTCAACCTATTCAACAGCCCATTCAATCTATTCAGAAGCCTGTTCAACCTGCTCAGTATTCAGTTCATTCTGTTTATCTGACTCAGCAAGGTCCACCTATTTAGCAGCCTGCTCAACTTGCTCAATAGGGTCCACTTGCTCAACCCCAAGGTACTTATTACCCCCAAGGTCAATATCAACTGGTATATAGTGCACTCCAAGGTTTTACTTATTACCCTCAAAATACATCTCAGTTGGTGTATAATCCACCTCAAGGCCATGCTTACATTCTGCAACAAAATCCATACATTGCTCAGCAAGGACCTCAATGGTATGCTCAGAATCAGTATCCTGGTCCTCAAACCCAGTATCAATAGAATTTTCAGGCTTATAACCCCTATGGTCAGAATCCTCCCGGACAAAACATATGGGGGCATAATTTCTCGCAGACTGGGTGGAATGTGTGACACCGGTCCTTATCAGAGACCTCGAATGTCTTTTAATCCTCAATTACCATTTCTCGCTACGTTGGAACTGCCTGATGTGTCAAAGCTTACGAATGATCCGATTCTTCATAACCCGTATTGGCCTCCGGTTCCTACTAAGATTCCTGGTGATTTTCCTAAGTTTGAGGGCAAGCCCGGAGAAGACCCCCAAGCACATGTTATGACTTACCACTTGTGGTGCTCCTCTAACTCTTGGGTTGATGATTCCATCTGACTCTGTCTTTTCCAACGAACTCTTACAAGTGCCGCTGCAAAGTGGTACATTGAGCTATCTCGTGGCATCTTTCAAGACTTCAACTCTCTCACCATGGCATTCCTTATGCATTTTCAGTTACCGGTTCGTTATGAGACTGGGACACACCTCCTTACATCCTTGAAATAGGACCGAGCTACTCATATCTCAGATCATATTCATGAGTGGAGACGTCATCGTCGCTTGATCAAGTTTGATATTCCTTATCAACTTCTAACTGATTGGTTCACTACCTCCTTTTTCAATCAGATCATGAAATACATAGCTATGGGAGCATGTGTAATAAAGGAACAAGCCATTGCTCATGCCTAGTATCTTGATCTTGTGTACTCTCAGTCTGGCACATTGTACGATATCTTGCCTGATGCCCCATGACCTGGAACTTCTAAAGCACCAGTGACCCCATCTGTCGACAGTATTATTGGTTCCGTGTCTCAGACTTCTCGTAAGTCTTCTTCTTCAAATCCTGGGAAGCAAAAGTCTAATCCTTCCAATGATGCTACTTCTCAGCCCACTATGAATCCTGGTAAAACTACGGAAGTCAATGTCGCTCAGGCCAATCCGATGGACAAAACTTCCAAGGGGAAAAATAAGGGTAAAGGTAAGGCCAAAGCTGATTCCCCGAAACTAGATTTGTCCAAACCTCGTGTTGATGATGGTTCACAGCGCAAGCCGAAGTACCCTTGTTTGATCTGTGACGAAGAGCACTACACAAAGGACTGTCCTCGACGAGCCAAAGTTAGTATATTGCTCAAAGGCACCCGTGGAACTACGGTTGTTCTTAAAGAACCTTTTCCATCTCAGTAGACCCAGATGGTAGAGAAACCTCAGTCCTCTGCCCCATTTAGCTCTGAGGTGTTCATGATGAATGGTTCTACATCCATTTCTATTACCACTCAATCGAAATATTATATCGAATCGTGTCAGGCAATGGGGAAAGAGATCGCTGATGGTCCTCCATCTCCACCTGCTTCTGGCCCTCTTTAGATTGAAAGGCCCAGTACTGAGCCCGTTGTACGGACGCCTTCCAAAGGTGTACTCCGCAAGTCTTTGTACAATCCAAACATCCATGCTGCTCAACATTACATTATTGTTGAGAATTTGGCTCAGGCACCATCTGCAATGTCTGCACTAGAAGTACTTTAGAGTTTTTCGTCTCAATGGAAGGCTTTGTTATCTGCAATTGGCGGGGTTGATCCTGCTGATACTAGCCTTCTTGCTTTCGATTTAGAGAATTTCGTTCCACGATTACTGCACCAAATTGCACTCATTATACAAGTCATCATTAATGGTCTCGATATTCATCGAGAAGTGGTGGACAAAGGTGCGTCAATGCGCATTATGTCATCATATTGCTGGAAAGCCATCGATTCTCCAACCTTGAACTCATCACTAAATTCCCCTGAAGCATTTGATGGAAGGGAATCAAAACCTTTGGGTGTTCTTCCTGTTGAACCCTTAGTTAAACTGAGAGGGGGGGGGTGAATCAGTTTAACACATACATGGACTTTTAAAACTTTTCTCTTAAAACTTATTTACACCTTCACTTCATGATCAACTTTAATATGTGAGCAATCTTTATTAGTGAGCAGAAAGTATCAAACATATTTTTTAATGTAACAAAAATCTTAATATGTGAGCAACAAGTATTAAGCAGATTAGATAAACCACATCAACACATGCAAAAAGACACCAGATATAAGTGGAAACCCATAAAGGGAGAAAACCACATCTTATTATTGTTGTGATGCAAAGGCAAGCTCCAACTCCCTCTCACCACTGATTTTCTGTAGGCACCAACCTAAAGGAGGCTCCTACCTCAATTCTGCAAGCTACAACTTGCAAGGAAGCTCCAACTCCCATTAATTTTCTGCAGGCACCAACCTACAGGAGGCTCCAACCTCAGTCAGCTACAACTGACATTTTATCAAGCTACAACTTGATGTGGAAGCACCAACTCCCATATATTTTCTGCAGGCACCAACCTACAGGAGGCTCCAACCTCAGTCAGCTCCAACTGACATCTATCAAGCTACAACTTGATAGGGAAGCTCCAACTTCCTTACTCTTTCAAAAGACAAACACTTGCTGATTTACCTTGAATATCAGCTTTGTTCTGTTCCATCTGCTCTGATGTTCATCTATTCTCATATCTACCCTGTATCATCTCTGCATCTTCTCAGATTCTCTATTAGCTTCTCCTTCTTCTCTACTCAGCTCCTCTTTCTTCTCTGCTTCACTGCTTCATTTCTGCATTCTCTTCACTCACTCTCTCTCTCTCTTCTAACTCACCTTTTTCATATCAAAATGACATTGCTTATAGAATTTCTTGATGACTGTTTGTTTTCCTCTAGGAATTCGAAATGGATGGTCATACCCCTTGGTCTTCTGCCCCCTCATTTCTTTATCCAACTCAATTTAAAATCATAATAATATGTACACAATTTCATGCTACAGTGGGATTTTTTCTTTTCCTTAGGATGCTTGCCTTTGCATCACAATCAATAAAAATTAATTACAACATTTACATTCACATTCTTAATTACATATTTCAATATCACTTATCTCCTCTTCTGAACTTTGGCTTTACTAGATTTTTTCTTTTTCTACTGCAGTTAAGAAGCTGTTCTGCATCTTCTTTGTTTACTGTCATCTGCACATTTCACCTGTTCACTGCTCTTTTGAATCCCTGTATTTTTCTTGTTCACGAACTTTCATCTCTGTGTTTAATCACCTGTTCACTATCCCAGTACCCACAGTCCCAGTAAATTCCAATATTTCACTTAACTGTGTGTAAATGCATCCCAAACTCATGCCCAATCATTTTCCCAATCCAGGCACTCTCGCATGTTCTCATTATTCTACGCCGGCAATATTTAATAAAAAAAAGTCTGCTCATTTTAATATCTCAATTCTTCAGTTATAATCTGACAGTCCATTACATGTACATGTATTAGGCCCCATTCACATATTTCATATTTCATATTGCGCCAATTAACCATTATATGCACACCATAGTATCTCAACACATATAATATATGAAATTCGTCCATATGAATAACCCGACATCCGCATATTTAAATTATATTATAATTAATCAAATGTCAAGACCGTGGTAATATATAATATAATTACAAGTTCAACTTTATTGTCGAACATGATCACCAAGGTTGCCGCCTTATATTAATACCCAGAGTCCATTGCACGTATCTCCGACTTTTATATTACCTCCGGACCTTATATTAAGACCATAAAACGTCGAAAACCATAATTAAACCAATTCATTTATATATATGACTCCGCCAGGCCCCACAATTCAGTCAAACGACCAATCCATGGAACGCACCATACCTGGCTTAATCTTCGTGCACTTTTATTAAACCTCGCGCATCTTCATTCAATGATCTCCGTCCGATGCTCCTCCGCCAGATCGACGGTTTATATCCATTTCGCTCGGCATCTTTGGTCAGTGTATAACGCGCGAAATTGCAAGTTAAACAGTGGATTCCAATACCGCCTATGCCACGTGTCACGAAGTCTATGGAATCGCTGCAATTTCTGCAAAACCACCTTACGGTCGAAAGGTGGTGCGGAATTGGGAAATCTGCCTCTGTGAACCCGCTCGTGGTTTCAGTCCCCTCACGGTTCCTCTGGTCAAGGTTCCGGCTCTCCCTGTGCTCCAGGTTTCGTTCTTCATTCAATTATATATATATATATTTTTCAATTATGGTTCCGTTCCATTCACACTGTACATTCGACTGTGGTTCTGCCTCCACTCTTACTGCAGTCAATACACGGTTTCTTGTTATAAAAGGTTCTTTTATATTCTGACGCAGAGTTCCACCATACATAACCCTTGCAGAGTTCCACCATACATAACACGGTTTCATTTATTCTTATGCAGAGGTTTCTTATGCATTTCTTATAAATTATCTGCTACAGGGTCTCATTCATACAGAATTCTCGTCACAGGGTTTGTATATCCTCCCCACAAGTACATACAGTTTGGACACCATTTCTACACATTATCATACAATCTTCTTCCTGAATATATAGGCAGATTCTTAGCTTGATTTACAGGGTCTAGCTTCTACAAGAGCTTAAGGGAATTTCGCGCAGGAATTTCACCAATAAATGCACAATTACAAAGTTACTCTACATACAGAATTTAACAACAAATGCACAGTTACACTGGGACAATTTCCTCATATGATTCGACCAAGAACACATAAAGTCACACATGGAACTTATTCACAATTCTTCAAAACAGATATAAGTATATATACAGGTGGTAGGTCTCAAACAAATTCTTACAATTTCATAACAGCCAGATATTCAACTCGGTGGCCATTATTCTCCTATTCTGTTACTGAAGAGGTTCTCTGCCTCTCTCCAGCTCTCGGGCTCCCTCTCCAGCCCTCTTCTACCATTTAAGAAATGCTCCAACTCATCCCCAAGCATATTAAGTCTTTACCACAGGGTTTTAGTCTTCAATCAAAGTCTATGCCCTACAAACTCAATTAATGAATAATTTCTCAATAATTCATCTGCAAACTGTATTACACCCATAGTTCATGAATAAACCTCTGTATTACACCCCTAATTCATGAATAAACCTCTGTATTACACTCCTTTAGGCCTTTTCAACTCCACTGCTCTGTCTCTAATTCCTTTGTTGCTTCTGCTTCAATTCCTCGGTTTCTTCTGCTGCCTCTGCTACCTCTCTGTCTCTTTTGCCTTATGGATAGTTTAGGTGTTGCTCCTGTCTTTACCTTTGCCATCTCCTTTGCCATCAATGACAACATTTCCAACACTTCCTAGTTTACTGATTACCTTGAAAGGGAAGATAGTTAATGTCGAGTTAGAAGTAGTTGACACCAATCTCAATTACAATATTCTCCTCGGTCGCAGTTGGACTCACGCTATGTTGTGCCTTCCGTCCACTCTCTTTCGTGTCTTGAAATTCTCGCACGAAGGAAATATTGTTACTGTTGATCAAATTTCATTCTTAACTTCTTCTTCCGAGAACACTGTTCTATATGTGGATCAGATTCCTACTCCCTACGAGAGCGTTGGGCCGGGTCTTTTCAAAGATCTTGCCCTCATGGGTATTTTTCCTCTTTTTCCACCCAACATTGTTCAGATAAATATGATCTCTCGGTATGATGACCCATGGATCATCCTTTTGCCTGAACAGATGGATTCTTTTGGAGATTTGATGCCTTTCAGTCCGATTGAGATTGATTATTGTGAACATCTCGTGGCTTTGAATCCTCCACCTTCTGATCATGCTCCTTTGATCATGTCTCTCGACACTTATTCTCAATCCCCTTGGCTTGGCGATTTGGATTCATCCAACCCCTTGAAAAACATATTTCCCTCTGATGAAGCCATCATGGAAACTATGTCTCTTGAGGATCTGCCATGGGATGATGGTCTTCATCGTTCCTCGTTCATGCCCGGCCTTGGGGCCATGTCTACGTGTCTTGATAGGTTTGGATCTCAAGTTCCTTCTCCTCTGATTAAAATGCCTATTTTGACACATGAAGTTTTTACAGAGGGTAATTTGAGTAACATTACACAAACTATTCCTATTGACATTTCCGTCAAATCAGGAATTGTCGAGAACATCCATGTTGGGGTCACCTATTCTTCCGATGAAGTTCAGGTTTATAGTTCCTATATGCCTTCATCCTTATATCCTTTGTTTGATAAACACCTTCAACTTGTTTAATGACTAATTATGAATCTCCAAAAACAGAAATGTTTTGAGCATTCATTCTTTTCAAAACCTCTAAGCCCAAAATCAAGGATTCATACTCAGCCATGTTATTCGTGCAATCAAAGTTCAATTTATAGGAAAAGAACTTATTCTCATCACTTGGACTTGTGATACAAATCCCTGCTCCTGCTCCTTCTCTTCCTACTGATCCATAAAAATGCAATGACCACCAACCTTTTGCCTCCTGATCACTGACTTGCTGATCTTCTATTTGCTGATTTTCAGACTGCTGAATTTCAGAACTTTGATTTTCTGCTTTCTTCTCATCTTCAGCTTCATTAGTTAACTCATTGAAAAGAATAGCAGATCCAAGTTCAGTATCAAGAGCATAAATTGGAAAATTTTGGGATTTGTCTTTAATACTCACCATGTAGGCCATTCTTGTCTCTCAATACAGTCTTCTTTGCTCACCAAAAATAGGAATGGTGGCATAAGTAAGGTCCATCTACATTGTACCTTTGATTTTCGCTACCCATGACCTTGATAATAGCATACCAAACTTTGCTGGAATGTCTACTACCACGATTTCCATGACCACTATCTTAGCAAGAACTTGTTTTAGACCAACAACAACATCCTTAATTAAACCAATGCATTGAACTCTTTTCGAATCGAAAGAAAACAAGTCCTTGTATGGTCTAGTTATTTCTAACCCCATTCTTTCCATGATTACTTTGGGCATAAGATTGTGAGAGGTCCCTGAATCTAACATAGCATTATGCAATTTCATGTCATGAATGCTAAGGCTCACATAAAAAGGAGGCACCTTGTAATATCCCAAAATAGGGAAATTCCACAACAATGAGAATATCTTAAGATATTCTAAAGTTGGAGCTACATCAATACATGAACACAAATGAAATTACTACAGAAAATGATCTCATAAAATTGGTCTTAAACACCCTTTCATCAGATTATGAACATATCAACAAAAGTATGCCTTTATACACTGTCTCCAAGTGGGGAAAGGCAACAAAATAAACCCTAAAAAACGTTATTCCCAGGTGACTGCATGATAATAAGGGGAAATAATGGTTGTATCCCTTAGCATATAGATTAAGTCCCTTACATACAAAAGGGGATCAGAAATAAATCCCTTCTGATATGTTAGACAGGTCTCCCGACCTTACAATGACTTAAAAACACCCAAATCCCATGACTTAGACTATGCAGAAAATACTGAAGCATGTACATCGTTATTTCATGAGGGTTTCTACAACATTACAATATAAAATCATATATCTGGAGATTTATGGAACAATATGCTAAGAAAACAGATATCTGGCCTCCTTATTGCATTATAGATATAATCCGGCAAGAGTTTCTTGAGACACATATACAAAAAGAGCAGATCTGAATATTCAACTAAAAAATAATGCAGTCTCACTGCAACATTACATGAACATGGCTGAATAATATATGAGATGGATAATAATCCCTTGTGCTAGCTTTTCGAGAGAAGGGTTGGCCCTTTCCCTAGGAAACTAGCTTAGAAACAAGGCCTAAAACCTTGCTGCAACAAATCTCTGGAAAAGGATGAAGTTCCTGCAAGGGACTGCACTATAGGAGAGAAGAGGTGCTTTCACCAAGTTCCAAGATATGAAATAAGCTCAGAAATATCCTTTTCTGATCTCTCAAGAGAAGGAAGGCACCCTCTACTGAGAAACAGACCCGGGAATGGAGTGATCAATCTTCCATTGCAACACCCTGCAACACAACATTAAAATGATACAGAAATAATGTTGTGACTGAATTCTGCTGCTTGGCATCAAGCCTGGATGTGGAAAAAATCAGTACAATACTCTCCTAAGAGGCCTCTCAAGGGAAGAGGTGGGATTCCCGCTCAGGAACACCCGGTGCTCAACAGCACTGCAACCTTGCTAAACAGCAAGAGGAAGCCAAGTCTAAGTAGACAAATGATAATATAAAACATGCATAAAAAAGGCTCCCATCCTCTCCATATATAGCAAGTGAACCTCTCCTGATCGGGTCCCATCCATATTTTCCTCCAAGCTCATGCAAGTTGTCCTCCACCAAATCTGCGTAGTTTATCAAGGAGATGCAATGTATCTAGAAAATGTATGTTGATTTGGTCAAAGATGACTAAATCAACATGATATAATCCTTGTTCACACCTAAATGTGCTCCTTCCAGCTGCTTATTCTTCCTCTTTTCACATGAGGAATGTTATTCTTTCTTCTAAAGAGGTTAATGGGCCTCCCTACCCATTTATTCATCTATCTAAAGATAAAACCAACTACAATATTCCATTTAGATGAGGTCTAAATTTTGGGAATATTACAGTCCTCCCCCTCCAAAATGTTGCTTGTCCCCAAGCAACTACAAAGGTAGAGAAAAAATTCCCCCTTCCTCTTCTTGTGGCCTCCTCATCAATAGATGCCACCATAGCTCAACAATAAATCTGTCCTCCAATGATTCCTCCCAAGTGTGTAAAATATGAGAAAGTGGAAGGTGCAAGTGGAAATATCCTTGTTTTCCAATGGCCTCCTCAAGGTAAGAGTGATTACCAACATGGGGAATCTCATTCCCAATGAGTGATTCCATCACCCATGCTATCATCCAAATAAAATGAGCCATTCTAGGTAGCTCATCAATTCCCTATTTGTGCAATGTAGTGGGGATGCATGGAGAGATTAGTCTTCCCCTTTTCATTTGTTTCTCTCTCCATTTATGATAAGTATGGGGTTTTTTATGTCCTTGGGCTGAAACAACATGGCCTCAAAGAATGGCCCAAGCTACCCCATCAAAAAATTCTGCCATGAAGTGCCTCCTCCAAGCACTCAAGTTCTTCAAATGGCTCACTCCATATGAAGAAAAGAGTTGTGATGTGGCAATCATGGTTTTCCCATTTCTCCTCCTGAAACATACAACATTAATAGTAGGGAGAATCATAATCCCAATGGAAATCTCCATCTTATATCCCACTCTCCAAAAAAATCTTCCCATGAAGATATAAATATCAGCAATACATGGAAGCAAAAACCAATGAAAACAAGTTGTCACATGACAACCAGAAAGTGGATCATATTTCCACACATGGAACAAAAGTAGTCCATCCTTTGCTTGCATCAAATAAAACAATAACAAGTGCTTTTCCAGCCACTTGTTTGCTGCCAAAATCATTCTACAAGATAGCCACATGAAAGTACAAAGTGGTGTCAATGGTGCACACCAAAAATCATGTGGCTTCCCCCACAAACCAACAATGAGATAGCCAATCTCAATGCTACAAATGGCTTCAAGTACATCATTATACAATATGCAAGAAGGAATAACCCTCCTTGGTACAATATGCTGCTCATATAAAGTAAATAAGTACAAAAAATAATGTGGAATTATACATTCTCCACCATGTACTTGGGACCTTGAGCTGAAATGGCTCAACTGGAAACTCTCCCTCACCTCCAAAGAGTAGGGAAGTGGCTATGAAATCCTCTCTATCCCCATTCAAGCTATGCATCTCTTCATATGCTGATATATATTCTGTTGGATGCCCTCCCAAATGAACTCCTCTGCCAAGGAAAGATATGCATCAAAATGCATGGAAAACAAGTCCTCATGTGCTGCATGTAGCAGCTTCTCCTTGAGCTTAGAGGCTCTAGTCAAGAAGACTCTGCCATAAGAATAGATGACCATATCATCCACCATATATCTATCATCTCCATCTAGGTCATCAAGAATCATGCAAGCACCAATATCCTTAGAGTACTCTACCAAGAGTTGAGACCTCTAATATGGATCAATCCTCCCAAGAGACAGCGCTGGTAATCTAGCATGTGAAGCTCTCCTCATGCTGCTGCCTACTACTTTGACATCCCCCATGCCAAGGTCTCCCTCCAAACTCTTCACCTCTCCAAAATCCAAGAGTGGTGAATCCAAAGAAAAAATTTCTCTCATCAACTCTAGATCGGGTGGCCTCCCAGGTGGAATGCCTCCATGTAGTGAGACATCAATGTCAAGAGTAGACTGTACACATGGTTGGGAAACTTTTCCCTTGCTCTTGCAGCACAGATCAGTCTACCTCCCTTCTGCATTAGCTCTTTGAAATGGATAAGGGTGTGTGCCACTCATCAAGTGATGTTTCCTTTCCTTCCTACCTTCCCCTTCCATCGACAATGCTTCACAATCATGTTGCTCACTGATTGTGCTTTGACCTCCATGTATGAGATCTTGGGGAACTTCTTGAAAGGATACAATAATTCCTCCTATTGGAGCATGTGCTCCTCCTTCCTCTGCATGAGGTACTAGATGTGCTCTAGATGTGACAGTGTTTTTTCCCTCATCTTCATCAATGTGTATGGGAAACCCTCCAATAATTGGATCCTCTTGTGAAAAAGAGATCCCCATACCCTCTTGTTTAGGAATATGAGATAGAGGTCTTGCCTCTAACAATGTATGATGCAAGATGTCAGCTTCTCCCATGGTTTTCTGAAGTGGAGTGAGGTTTATAGTTTCCTCCATCACATGCAAGATTTTTGTTTTCTTAAGTTTTCCTTGCTCTGATACATGTGTCTTAGGAAGTTTCCCATCAAACCTTCCAACCAATGTTTAATTAATCTTGCATAAGAGGAAGTATTTGCATTTTTCAAAGAAAAAGATTCAAAAATCCACCATGCATAGGCCCTACCTCCAAAATGCAGTGTTGCAATTCTGATGGCTTCATCTTCAGAAATGTGGTGCTGCTGCAAATAGAAGTCTAGCTCCTTCATCCAAGCTCTAGCTGAACATGTAGGTGAGCCATCAAAGTAGATATAAGAAATCTATCCATGTTCTTGCTTCTCTTCACCTATATCTTGCAAAACTCTTGGAAAGTGGTATGATCTCTAAACCCCATAGTTTGAGATTCATACTCCTGCAACAAATCACTAAGAGTTTTCCTCTCAGGAATTCTTCCTCCTTTCATCCATCTCATGATAGATCTGGGCATTTGACTGTGCTATGCATCATGGTGTGTAGCTGCATTCTCACACTTACCATGTGAAAATCTAGATCCAAACTCTTTTGGAGATTCCATCTCCATTCTTATTTTCTTTAGATCTTCTTGAAAGCTCTGTATAGATCTTGGAAGAAGCTTTGTAAGCCTATCTTGCTTTCTGCCTCCACATAATGGATTCTTCTCTTTTATGTACATCTCCCCTTCTTTTAATGGCATAATGGCTGAAATCCACAGGCCGTGCCAAGAAATATGCTTTGATACCACTGTAATATCCCAAAATAGGGAAATTATACAACAATGAGAATATCTTAAGATATTCTAAAGTTGGAGCTACATCAATACATGAGAAAAAATGAAAGTAATACAGAAAATGATCTCATAAAATGGGTTAAATACCCTTTCATCATATTATGAACATATCAGCAAAATTATGCCTTTATACACTGTCTCCAAGTGGGGAAAGGCATCAAAATAGACCCTAAAAACGTTATTCCTAGGTGATTGTGTGATAATAAGGGTAAATAATGGTTGAATCCCTTATAATATAGATTAAGGCCCTTACATACAAAATGGGATCAGAAAGAAATCCCTTCTGATATGTTAAACAGGTCTCCCAGCCTTACAATGACTTAAAAACACCCAAATCCCATGAATTAGACTATGCAGAAAAGACTGAAGCATGTAAAACATTATGTCATGAGGGTTTCTGCAACATTACAATATAAAATCATAGATATGGAGATTGATGGCACAATATGATAAGAAAAAAGAGATCTGGCCTCCTTATTGCATTATAGAGATAACCCGACAAGGGTTTCTTGAGATACATGTACAAAAAGAGCAGATCTAAATATTTAGCTAAAAAATAATGCAATCTCACTGTAAAATTACATGAACATGGCTGAATAATGTATAATAGGGATAAGAATCCCATTCCCTAGCTTTCCAAGAGAAGGGTTGGCCCTTTCCCTTGGAAACTAACTCAGAAACAAGGCCTAAAACCTTGTTGCAGCAACTCTATGGAAAAGGACGCAGTTCCTACAAGGTACTACGTTGTAGGAGAACAGAGGTGCTTTGGCCAAGTTCCAAGATATGAAATAAGCTTAGAAATATCCTTTGTTGATCTCTAAAGAGAAGGAAGGCACCCTCTACTGAGAAATAAACCTGGGAGTGGAATGATCAATCTTCCACTGCAACACCCTGCAACACAACATTACACTACTACATAAATAACGTTGTGACTAAAGAATTCTGCTTGGCCTTAAGCCTGGATGTGGAACAAATCAGTACAATACTCTCCCAAGAGGCCTCTCAAGGGAATAGGTGGGTTTCCCGCTCGGGAACACCCGGTGCTCAACAGCACTACAACCCTGCTAAACAGCAAGAGGAAGCCAAGTCTAAGCAGGAAAATGATAATCTAAAACATGCATAAAAAAGGCTCCCATCCTCTCCATATATAGCAATTGAAACTCCCCTCATCAGGTCCCATCCACATTTGCCTCCAAGCTTATGCAAGTTGTCCTCCACCAAATCTGCGTAGTTTATCAAGGAGATGCAATGTATCTAGACAATGTATGTTGATTTGGTCAAAGATGACTGAATCAACATGATATCCTCCTTGTTCACACCTAAATGTGCTCCTTCCAGCTTCTTATTCTTCCTCTTTTCACATGAGCAATGTTATTATTTCTTCTAAAGAGGTTAATGGGCCTCCCTACTGTTATAGCATCATTTCTCACCTTCATATGATTCATGATTGCTTTGATGGTTTTGGGCACCCATTCCTACAGACTTGGACAAATTCACTTAAAAACAGTGTAAAAATCCCCATACACAACTATGCCCGTACTTTTCCGCGTGTATACGCGAGTCCACATGTACTTTTCCGCGTATGCCATTAAAACCATTAAAAATATATATAAATTCCCTATTTTCGGACTAGGTTGATGGTTACTACTGTAGTTCAACCACCCCAGTACGTGGCCAACTGTTTCCAACTGACTGAAACTACTTTGAGGGAGTATATAAGCCCATCATGTGCATGGCCTAAGGGGGAGAGAAATTTTATAGACATTATACTCTGTTGGACTCCCAATTCATGTCTGAATCCCCGTGCCTCCTACACTTTCCCAAATATTGCTGTGAAACCCTGGAGACTTGAGATTCTCATCTCCCTATATGTCATCTCGTATGCACCAGTTTGGAAGGAGTCTTAGCGAGGCAAGGGCGGGACGGATCCAGACGACGGTCTGCTTGAAGATCGTGGAAGGATTCAGGTGATATCTCCACTCGTTACTTTTGTACATGCTATTTATAATACAGAAGTACCATCTTGTTCCCTAAATATACGTGTTAGTGTCAGCTTACATATATGAGAAAATTGTTATTTAAGCATTCATTATGGTTTATTTAATGTTTTATATGAATTTCACTAACATTTAGAGTAGATATATGCTGCAACCATTCCTTCGTGCTTGTTTCTTCTTGTCTTTCGCATTAAGAAGGAAGGACGTTGCCGGGGGTTTGGACTTCGCGGACTGCTTCAACCGTAGGACCTACGAAAATCTCTCGATCTACTCTATTTATTTTTTCTCGAACATGTATGGTTGTGTGAGTCCTTCTTAAGTAGCACGCCCTCGCTTCCGTGGAGGTTGTAACCCAACGAACCTCTAGGGTGATATTCCCCGAAATAGAACTGGCGACTCCGCTGGGGATCACATTCTTGTGATCCTCCTGTTGGGTGGTTTCAGCTGTTTGATAGATTGCCGACAGTTTTAACTTTCATTTGCAGTCGAGTTTACTATTTCTCAGTCAGTCTGAAGTCCTGGTTTCTTATCCAGGCTTGTCCTTTTTGTTTTTTTCATTATTTACCTTTGTATATGTGCTTTTTTCTGCACACAGTCGCGTATACACACAAGTTTGTCTAAAGGGACCCGCGTATACGTGAGTTTCCTTTAGCACAGTCGCGTATGCACACTTGTTGCTAAGCTGTGAAGTAGCGTATACCTAGGCAGATTTTGAATTTTTGGGTTTCTTGAATTTTTGGTCCTTTCTGGCTGTGGAGACCTGTTTCTATAGTGTCTCTGTACTCTCTGGATTGTGAAGAAGGTGCTTTCTTGTCTTTTCTCTCTTTCATTTGATTGAAAACTAGTCTTTTTGGCAAAGTGTTGTTTCTGGTGCTGGCACTTCTGGTTTGAGTACCAAGATTGCTTTTTGAGCATTCTTGGTTGTTCTGCTTTATCAGAACAGAGAGATTCTGCTCGTTTACTCGTTCCTATCTCTGTGTTGTGCTTCGCATTACGATTTTTTCTCGTTTCTTGATTGGTTTTCTTGAGTTCAGTAGGCTAGGTCTTGTTGCAACTTTTGAAGAGTTTTTCTTGCTTCTTCGGAGTTTTGTTTGCGACGAGTTTGCACTATTTTTCTAGGCTGAGTGGCTGAGTTTTCTTGTCTTCTTTTGCTCTTATTGATCTTGCTACGAGTTAGCCTTATAAGGTTTGGGAGCATTGTTGAAGTTTGTGCTTGAAATTCAGTCTTGTTTGGTTTGGATGTTGATAGTTGTGCTTGGTCTTTTCGAGCTCTTTCTTTGTAAAACTAAAAAGCTCAAAAAACATTTGCTTTGCTTTTTATTTTTTCATTTCAAAGGCTTAAAAAACATTTTTACTTGTTATTTTGTTTTGTTGTTGCATTTTCGTTTTCGTTTGCTATATCTTTTGAAGCTTTTGTGAGGTTTCTTGCTTTTAGTTTTGGCTTGATTTTGGGGAGGAGTTGTCTTTGATTTCTTCTTCTTGTTTTTAAGTGTTTTTGGTGTCTTCATTTTAAGAGTTCTTGATTTCGAGAACTAGCTTTCTGGGCAACCAAAGACGAGTTAAAACTGAAGGACTTTTAGGGAAATTTCACTTTGCTTTAGGAGATTTTTGCATCTTAGGATTTGCATGCTTGTAGTGATTTGCATTAGGTGAATTTAAACATTTAGTCAATTTCATAGTTTTTGTGAGTGTGAGTTTGCTATTTGAAAAGAAAAAATAAAATTTTTAGTCTCGTAGAACCTGTATAGAGATTGCTTTTCATCGAAAGACAATAACTGCATTTGCATGTAGTTAAGTTTTTATTAATTTCTTTCTACGTCAAAAACATCATAAGTTTCACCTCCATATCCTTGTGACTTAACGTAACATCCCATTAAAATAAGCGATTTAATCTAAAATCAACTAGCAAGTTTTCTTAGTGTCATACACCAACTAGCTAGGTTGTAGGGCCTTGGATTAGGTGAGTGGAGAGTTAACTCTCCAAGGCCGCTCAAACAAAACATAGAAGTTGATTAATTGAGCGAAATCCAACTCCGTTAGGTGGACCCAGAAAGATCTCCTCGACGCAGAGCCGGGCGAGGGGGAAGTGAAGGTTGAGAAGAGGGATACCCCTCCGATTAGCTGAATCTGACCTCAAGACCGTTCCGCCCGGCTTCTCACACGGATTGGTGCCCATAGTTGCCACTCCTAGGTTCCGCTCAGGTGACCGCGGGGGGAATACCCGTGGTACTCGAGGCGGGACGTTGTGTTTACTTTCGCAAAGATTTCCGGTTTGCCTCGCGAAGCTTGGTGCTTGAGCTGCCAGGGCCGTCGTTAGGAGTGGCCTGCGAATCAAGCTTCGATACCTTCGCTAGTTTTTCCGGGCCCTAATCATCCTGCATCGCTTTCGGGAGGTCCTATATTTCGCTTTCCTGTATTTTGGTGTCCGGTCCTCATCACCCGAAGCGGAAATACTTGGAGGCTGTTTGCTTGACTGTATCTCGTGGATTTTTATTTTAGTGAGTGCTCTTTTCTCCTAGCTTGCCTAGATTTTCACTTTTTGAGTCTAATTTAAAATCTATAAAAGTGGCTGATCAAGCGCCTCATCGATCGAGGGGAATCCGGGGGTTATCTCGCGAGAGTCTAGAGCCTTCTTCGAGAAGGTGTAGGAGTGATTTAGCAGGTGGTTACCACCCTGTGGAGTCTGAAGCAGTGGAGAGAGATCCTCCACAAAGGCTTGAAGGTTTCATAGCTGATTCTGGTGTCGGTCCTGAGAGGAGCGTTCCGCTCACCTCGCGAGTTTTGTTTCCTCAGGAAGAAGATTTTCAAATCGAAGACGTACCCGAGCCTCCTGCAACAGGTCCATCTCCTCTTCCTCCTGACTATTCGTTCGTTGTTCAATACATCGGACCTGAGTCTCAGAGACCGAAAGATCTTCCGTATCATTCATATCTTTCGATGGCCACGACTGGGAACATGGCTTCTATTGTGAGTGCTGCAGGCATTCAGACTCCTGCTTCTGTTGAAGCAGGGGGCACTATTGCTTCATCCTCGATTGCTTCTAGTGCTGCTGTGTTTGGCTCTGGTTTCACCCAGGCACATGCTTCTCATTCTGGTCCCTTTTGTTCAGGGATACCCTCTAGTGGGAATCCCTCTTTTTCCTTTTCCGTTGCTTCAGCTGGATCTACGCCCATGTCTAACATGGCTAGTGGATCAGCTTCATTTCAGGGTTTCCCCTTTGGAACTGGGCACATTCCTAGTTCCAATCCTTCTTTAGGGTTTTTTCCGTTTACGTCCCAGACTCAGAGTTTCAACCCTTGGTCTGGGGGGCAAAGTTCGACTACTTTTACAGGGTGGAATCCTGTGTTTACTACGCCAGCCGGGGGCGCGTGAACCGCCTTTACGCAGTCATCAAGGGAATGCGTTTCCCTTCGTCAAGTGCTTACTAGACCTTTTCTCCTCTTCTAATGCCCGGAACCCCTATCGGGGCTCTCTTCATTCAATACTTCAAATGGGAACCGATCCGGGCTTTGCACCTCCACTGGGGAGGAGGTTCTTCTCCTTTTTCTACGAGTCCTTTCTGGCAACCTGGTGCCTTATAAAATCCAGGCTATTCTTTTCAGAATGTTGGGAATCCATCCCATCAAGGATGGAATCCTCAGGCTCCTTCTCGCTTACCTTTTCTGGCAACGTTGAACTTGCCAGATCTGTCGAAGTTGACTAATGATCCGATTCGTTATAGTTCGAGGTGGCCTCCGGTCCCGACCAAACTTCCTTCAGATATTCCAAAATTTGAAGGTAAGAATGGGGAGGATCCGGCTGACCACATCACCACTTTCCACTTATGGTGTTCTTCGAACTCCCTGACCGATGATTCGATTAGGTTGAGATTATTTCAACGCACCCTAACTGGAAACACTGCCAAATGGTATATCGAGCTAACTGGGGGAAGTTTTGCTACATTTGGATAACTGGCTGTCACATTTCTAAACCATTTTCAGGTTCCTGTCAGATATGAGGCTGGGACGGAACTCCTGGCTAATTTTAAGCAGGATGAGGCAACTCACATTTCTGATCACATTCGGGAATGGAGGAGAAGAAAGAGGCTTATTAAAGCTCATATTCCTGGAGAATTCCTTCTCGAATGTTTTCTGAAATCTCTGCAATCAGACATTTCAAAAGATGTATCCCTATCTGGGATATTTTCTGAGGAGCAGGCCATTTTTAGGGCCCACCAGCTGGAACTGATCTATTCTCAGTCTGGGGTCCTTTATAAATATTTTCCTAATGCTCCTCGCTCCAAATTAGATTTATCGAAAACTAAGCCCGGTCTGCATGGTGATGGGCTTGTCGGATCGATCAATAGTGGTGCAGCCAGCCTGCTTTCGCAACTGCAGCAGTTGTCTTTGCAATCTGCTCCTTCTAGTCAGGCTATGTCTGCCGAGTCGTCGCCTTCCCAGTCTTTGTCCATAAATGATGTCCAAGCTTCCGATCCCAAAGGAAATAAACAATCCGATGGGAAGAATAAGGGATGAAATAACAAGAATAAGGGAAAGAACGGGAAGGGTAATGCAAATAAAACCAACGAGCGTGTTGTTGAGGGTCAAAAGGAGAAGAAGAAAGTGAAGTTTCCATGCAAGCTGTGTGCTAGAGACCATCTCACACACCTTTGCCCTAAAATTCAAAGACGCTACGCTGTTAGCTCAAACCAGGTTCTTCTAATTCTGCCATGTTAACAAACCCTTTTCCCCAAGGGAAACAATTAGTTGTTGGCGCGAACCAAAATCCTGGGGCTTCCTCTGGGGGCACCCAGGAAGGGGAAATCCCATCGAACATTTTTATGATGAGTGCTCATGCGGATATCACTGCGAGATCCCGTGATTATGGCGGAGAAGTGTCTTCGAAAGCTAAGGAAGTTCCTGATGCTACTGAGCCGCTTCACATTACGAAGCCTACTGTTGAGTCTATGCCTCGGATGCCAAAATCATCTTCTAAGCGGTCAACGATTAATCCAAATGCGAGGGCTGCCTAGAACTACTTGATTGTAGAAGATCTGGCGCAGAGTCCTTGTGCTATGTCAGCTTTAGAGGTACTCCAGTCTTGTCCGGCTCAGCGCAGTGCTTTGCTCACTGCCATTGGGGCTATTGATCCGAAAAATTCTCTTCCGATTACTTTTGATATGACTAATTTTAAGAAGAGACTTCCTCATCACATGGCTTTTCATATTAAATCATCGCATCGAAGTTTCCGATCTTTTCGAACGGTTGTTGATGAGGGTGCTTCCACATGTGTGATGTCTCTCGCATGTTGGAAGACACTTGGATCTCCCAAAGCTGTTCCATCTAGCACTGTTCTTACTACGTTCGATGGTCATTCTCACAGACCCCATGGTATTGTCCCGACTTTGCCCATCTGTGTTGGGGGAAAAACCGTCAATATAGAGGTTGAGGTAGTGGACGCAGCCTTGGACTACAACCTTATGTTGGGGAGGAAATGGATTTATGAGATGGATGCCATTGCATCCTCATTATTTCGGATTGTATGTTTCCCCCACGAAGGGAGGATCGTTACAGTGGATCAACTGTACTATCCTCCTGTAGACCTGAATGCGCCTTCTGACTCATCTGTTCCGAAGTTGGATAATACTAAGGTGCCTGTTGAGAATTTAGGAGTTGGAATGTATTATTCCTTGATGGGTACTTTCGATCTTCCTCCTTCTACGGTGCATATAAATGCTATTTCATCCTACAAGGCTCCTCTTCGAAGAGAGTTCTTCAGAACTCATTATTTTTCGGACCCTTGGACTTTACCTTCCCCTACTGCCACATTAGCGGAAGGTCAAGTGGGTGGAATGGCATTTCCGATTTCTGCAGCTGAGATTGCATATCAGTCTATTGTTGACACTGCAGAATCTATTCCAGCTCCTCTTTCACCGGAAGATTTGGATGGTGATGTGGCTCCGGCTTGGACGCTTAGTTCTTCTTCAGCCCAGGATTGCCTTGATACCACTCTTCCATCTGAAGAGGCCATCCTAGAAGCCATGACAGGTATAGATAGACCGTGGGATGATTTGCATCATCGGTCTTACTTCCTACCTGATTTGAACGAAGTTGAAACAAGTTTTCCGAGTCCTCCGTCTCCTGGTCCTGTTCACCCAGTCTTGAACCCTTTGGCACCAACACAGGTTTATGCTGAAGGGAACATGGTTGTGATCTCTCCTACTATCCTGGTGAACATTTCCAGGGATCCCAATATTGTCGAGAATGTCTTCATTGGAGCTGAATGTTCCCGTGAAGAGATTCAAATTTACACCGAGCTCTTCAAAGAGTATAGGGATGTATTTTCTTGGTCTTATGAGGAAATGCCTGGCATAGACCCATCTATAGTCCAGCATGAGATCAAGACATATGAAAACGCTAAGCTGGTGAGGCAAAAACTTCGTCCGGTCAATCCTAGGAAGGCAACAGCTATCAAAGCTGAAGTTGAAAAGCTGCTTAAGGCGGGATTCATTTTCCCTATTCCTCTGACTGAATGGGTTTCAAACCCCGTTCCCGTAGATAAAAAGCAAGGAACAATTCGAGTGTGCATCGATTTTATAGACCTAAATAAATCATGTCCTAAAGACAATTACCCCACACCATTTATCGATCAGATCATTGACGAGTGTGCCGGTAATGAGATTTTCTCCTTCATGGACGGTTTCTCTGGATATAATAAAATTACTATCCGTCCTAAAGATCAACATAAGACTGCATTTATTTGTCCCTGGGGTACGTTTGCATACAAGAAGATGCCGTTTGGTCTTAAAAATGCTGGGGCTACCTTTCAGCGGGCCATGTCTTACGCCTTCCACGACATCAAGAAGATTATCGAGGCATACTTAGATGATCTAGCTGCTCATTCTCGAAAGAGGATGGATCATCCTGGTCACCTCCAACAAATATTTGAAAGATGTCGTTTTTATAAAATTCGATTGAATCCGAACAAGTGCGTTTTTGCGGTTACATCCGATCAGCTATTGGGATTCATTGTGTCTAGGGAAGGGATAAGGGTAGATCCCTTCAAGGTTGAGGCAATACTTCGGTTGCCTCCCCCGTTTTCCATCCGTCAGCTTCAAAGTCTTCAAGGGAAGTCTAATTTTCTTCGGAGATTTATCGTCAATTATGCTGAGATTACAAAGGGATATATGAGACTGTTGAAGAAAGGAGTTCCTTTTCTTTGGGACGACTACACTTAACGCTCATTCGATGCTTTGAAAAAGGCATTGACCTCTGCTCCTTTACTGAGTCCACCTGATTATAGCAGAGATTTTCTTTTGTATCTGGCAACAGCAGAATCTACCATCGGTATGGTTCTGGTTCAGGAGGATGATGCTCTTGCAGAGCATGTTATTTACTACCTAAGTCGAGGACTGGTAGGACCTGAACTTCGATACACTCCGATAGAAAAATTAGCCTTAGCAGCAGTTCATGCTGTGCAGCGACTCCGGCATTACATTATTCTTTGCAAAACTTATGTTTTGGCAGCTTCCAATCCATTTCAGTTTGTCCTCAGTAGGCGAGTGATTGGGGGAAAATATAATAGATGGATTGTGATTTTACAGGAATTTAATCTTGAGTTCATGTCTGCAAAATCCAAGAAGTCATTAGTTTTTGCAGAATTGATCTCCGAGTTTCCCTGTGGAGAGGAGATGATCTATGATGAGTCCTTTCTGGACGAACACTTGTTTCTGATCTCTCCACAGGATCTTTGGTACAGGGATATCATTGTGTATCTCCAGACTGCGAATTTTCCCTCTACTTTTTCGAAAGATGAGCGTCGTAAACTGCGTCACTTGGCCAAGAATTATTTGATTATTGGTGATGCTTTGTACCGTCGAGGGGTTGATTCAATCCTAAGACGCTGCTTAACTTTCGAAGAAGCTGAGGCTGTGCTTAATGATTCTCACGGAGGAGCTTGTGGGGGTCATTTATCAGGGCTTGCTACAGCCCAAAAGATTTTGCGTGCTGGCTACTTCTGGCCTTCGATTTTCAAAGATTGTATTGAATCGGTCAAGAAGTGTCATCCTTGTCAAGTGTATACTCGAAAAATGTGCGCTCATCCAGCTCCGCTTTTTCCAGTCGTTACTGTCGGACCCTTTACAAAGTGGGGTATGGATTATACTACTTGTAACCCGCCTTCGGCAAAAGGTCACAAGTACATTATCGTAGCAATAGACTACTTTACGAAGTGGGTCGAGGCTATGCCTACTTTTGGGAACGATGGTGAGACTGCAGCTTTGTTCCTTTTCAACCAAGTTATCGCTCGTTTTGGTATACCTAGAGAGATTGTCACTGACCATGGCAGTCATTTTCAGAATAGTATGATGGTTGAGTTGGCTCTCAAATTGGGTTTCCGGCAGGAGCATTCATCTCCATATTATCCTTAGGCCAATGGGCAAGTGGAAGCCGTGAATAAATCCTTGAAGACAATTCTTCAAAGGAAAATTGATAAAGCTAGATCCAACTGGCATATTATGCTATATCCTACACTTTGGGCATACAGGACGTCAGTGAAAACTGCAACTGGCTTTACTCCATTTCAGTTAGTGCACGGGGTGGAATCCGTATTTCCTATTGAATGCGAGATTCCTTCTCTTAAATTAGTTGTTGAGCTTCTTCCTGACACTTCTAGTCTGGCAGAACGGCTTCTTCATCTGGAACATCTCGATGAGTAGTGTCGAGATGCCGCCATGATGAATGAAGCACATATAAACCGAGTAAAAGTTCAGTACGATAAGGCGGTCAAGCCTAGGGTCTTTTCGGAAGGTGACCTTGTTTTGGTCTATGCCCAAGAAAAGGATGCCCTGGGGGCAGGGAAGTTTAATTCTATGTGGTATGGCCCCTATATCATTAAAACAATCCTTAAGAAAGGAGCATATACCTTGGTTGATTTCGAAGGGAACGAGTTGCCGGAGCCCCGAAATGGGCTCTATTTGAAGAAGTATTATGCCTAGGCTTCGGCCTGGCATGTTGCTTTTGTATATAGTAGTTTTTTACTTTTTACATATCTGATTGATTTTCGATTTTTGATGAGTTGGTGATGTTTTTGATCTGCTTTGGCAGGTTGTGTTGGATGTCATGAGTCATTTTGGTTTCGCCGATGGTGCTAGTAGACACACCCAGAACTTAGCTTCCGTGGCTTGGGTGCTTCATTATCCATCCGGTCAGCTGTTAGTATCAAGAGGGGTCTGCATTGGTCCTGCTTCCAATAATATAGCAGAATACACTGCAGTTATTCATCTACTCTCGGAGGCAATATCTTTGGGTGTTGATTCATTGGTAGTTTTCTTGGACTCCCAGCTGGTGGTGTCGCAGTTGAACAACACTTATCGGGTACGAGATCCATTTTTATTACGATTGTTCTTGAGGGTACGTTTGTTACAAAGGTCATTTCAATTTTTAAATTTCATTCATATTCCTCGAGCTGACAATTGGTTTGTTGACTCATTAGCTAATCAAGCATTAGATTGGCATATTAATAATTCCATACAATAAATTTTTAATCATCAAAAACATCATACATTTGATACATTTATCACATCACATCAAATATCGTTGTATATATATCATCGGAGTGTCAAAAAAAACTTTACAAAATTTGGATCCATAATGTCGTACAAAACTTGGGCTTATGCCCCCATCATGTTCAGTCTCAAAAAGAATATACAGTCATCTAATACATAATATCTATCTACTCTTGAGGTCCCTGCCCAAAAGTCGTGTTCCTATAGAACGTGACTGCGGTGGCAACTCGGCGGAATAATCTAACCCAGTCTCGGGGTACTCCTACCACCCATCTCTGGATGGCTTCCGGTAGGTCCTCCACAGCAGCCATAGGTATTTGGTGGGTTAGTCCCTCCAAATTCCTCTGCACGGCCTGGAGAGTCCTATCTGAATCCACAGTATCCGCTTCGGCCCTGCGGCGCTTGTGGCGCAGGAGACCCTCAGGTCAAACTGGTCCAACATCTGAATCATGATCATTTTAAATTGTCAGTCATTATGAATCCAATCAAAAACATGTTTGTTTTTCATTTTTTCATACATATTTAAAAAAATCCAAAAAAAATTATATAAGTCAATTTTTTTTTGCAAACTTACCGACTGTGCCCCATGCTGTGCCTAGTGGAAGAACTAGATCTGGATCTCCACGGAAGTCCATCCCGGCATAGGGATAGTCGTCCACTGCGATGATTTGTTCTCCCCACCAGCGGAAGAACTCATTGTCCCATGTGGTCCGGGGTACTTCACTACCCCCCAGTCTCTTCATCATGTCCGCCCAACGGGCAATTCTTGGGTCCCGCGGGCTAATGATGGTAGAGATAACTCTGGGTCTCAATGTTGGAATCTTCTCAAAGAAGAATGTTGTCAAAATGGTACCGTAGCCAAAGTGTTTGGTCTTTGCTTGGCGGATTGAGGTCAACTGCTGTTTCATGTTCAGTAAAAGGGTTGTGCACCAATCATACACATGAGTCAAAAATTCTACTGCTATGCTCATTTGCGTCCTGGACGCCTGATGTAGGGAGGCAGATCCTGCCACTCTGCCGATGGTGAAAAGGAGGATTTTCATGTGCAAATCCCTCACATCTTTAATTGCAATCTGAGTTCCAACCTTTTTGGAACCCCCTACGCAATACACGTGGACATAATCTTCCATGGTTAACCCTCCAAGGGGCTTCCCGTGCAAGTCTACTGGTTCTCCTCTCCGGGAGAGTCCAGTAATAAAGTATATGTCTTCCACTTCAATGCGTAGTGGCATCTGATCTATCACGAAACAGTCTTGGTCTGGTTCCCAGTAATTGACGAGCATTTCTAGCAACCGAGGATTGCTTTTCATATTTGGCATTTTAAAGAATTTGAACAATCCGCAATTCCGAAGGATATTTTGAGCTGCTCGATCTTGCATGACCTCTTGGTCAATTGCGCTATGCTCACGTTCTCTCCATGAGATTGTCATCTTGTCGAATTTCATAAAATCATGCATTAGCCACGCTTTTTTGGATTCGGACCTGCGCATACGCGACTTTTTCTTTGCACAGTCGCGTGTATACGCGAGTTTCCTTTAATGAACCCGCGTATGCGCAAGTCCGCATTTTTTAGCAAGGGTTTTAAAGCTAAAATTCACTTAATTTTAATTTCCAAATGAACAAAATGATTTGCAAGGATGATTTAGGAGCCTACCTGAAATTTCGGCGCGATTCAACGGTCGGTTGTTCCTGATTTGACGAAAGAATTTTTTTGCTCCAGAGCACTTTTTTCCAAATCAGCAATGCAATAATGAACCAAATATGAGGTAATTTGTCTCTTTATGGCTAAAAAGTTGAAAATTTTCGCAAAAATTCCTTATGCTTATTTTTTCGATCTGTCTTAAGCTGCATAACTCGAATGCTTGGAAGTGCCCAGTTTGGTATGTTTTCAGGTACATTTTGACGATTTTGAGATTTTTTCTGGTTTTTTATCCATGTTTACCGACTCGTCGCGGCAGGTATATGATCTTCACTGGCATATAGGTTAGGGAAATCACTCTCTGTTGCATCTTGCATACTAGCCTCCATACTGATCACTTGCCTTAGGGTCGATCCCATCAGGTCATGAGTATTACACCCATTTCACTCGCCGATTATTTAATCATGACTTGATGGTAGAGCCTTTCTTTACATGGGCTTCCTAGTTAGTTCCTCGCTATCACTTGTTGCCCATGCTGCATTTTATGTAGGCTCAGGAGTCCTCTTTAGTCCCGCCATGTCTTATGTGTTGAAGCTTCATTCTTCTTCTTCATCACTATCATTATTTCTGGCTTTTACCCTAGAGGCTCCCTGGTGTCGTTAAGTTGTATTACTGCATTGCATATTGGCTACTTGTTTATCCTGGCCTTTAGCCGGATTCATTTGGACTCGATGTTTAAGCCAACTTTTGACCTTGACTTTCTGTACAAGTTAACCATTGCATGCACTTAGCTATCACGACTTGACACCTTTATACCCATGGATGGAACGTTCCTCTGAGTATCACTGACCAGTTTTCGCCACCTTGCATTGAGCATAGGATTGTTCCAATCCCCGGAACTAGTGCATCTGCTTTCTTGATACTCGTTCTATCCATTGTACCATAGCATTCTTTTATTCTTTTTCAGGCTTATTATATGAAAAAAGACAAAAAAATCAAATATAACAAAAAGAGCGGGAACGGGATGTATCTTCGTTGTTTTGATGGCAGTACAGAGTCAGTTTGTCGCCCTTGAACAAAGCACATTTACTTATATATATCTCCTACATTTGGGATGGTTTTAGTTTTGACCTAGGTTCAACCTTTACCATGTTTCACTTGTCAGTTCTCCCCCGGTTGGTTATCTCTTCCAATCATATGGAGAGTTTTTTCTGCCTCCTGCATAACAAACTTATACAGTGTCACTTTTTACTGCCATGGTCATCACGAGTCATGCTTTTGTTCAAGGGAAGTCTAACCTGAGTCGGCCATTCTGCGGTGTCTCTTGACTCATTATTCAGTCGGCCTTCCCGGTCTTGTGTTCGACGTTAGCACACATTATCACACTTGGGATTCGTGCAGTACCTTGATTTCCATTTGACCCTATCGGTGGATTTCTCGCCTCTGTGTCAGCTTTCATTATTGGTTGGTTCAGAGGGTTTCTTCCATGTGCTAGCTTCATCTTGTGCATGTCGGAAACGTACTTCGATTTTGGTTCCGTCACTCTACTTCGTCCGATTCCTTCCAAATCTTGGCTTGCGGGTTACACTCGCGCTGGACTGATGTGGGATGCCTTAATGCCTTCCTTCCAGCAGATCTTTTCCCATCGACTCCGACTCATTGCTCTGGGAATAAGGTCCAGAGTCTTTTTGTCAGTACCTTAGGGTTTGCAGTCATCAGTGGCAGACTCTTCGCTATCGACAGTGGGGATTCATCATTTCCTCCTGATTGGTAGATTCTTTCAAGTGTTTGACTTCAACTCATTCATTCGCACTTGTCAGATTGTACTGGGGAACCTTGACACTCATTTTCATTATTGGTGGGTTGTCTCGCGTTGGTTAACGGTATATATCATTGACCGGTAATCCAACGATTTCTCACATGGTCGACTTCAGCTCATTTATTCCCATTGTGTAGAATTGTGCCATAGTGATCGGTGAAGACCTCGGGTTGCATCAGCATTCTTCGGTTCACTTTTGACAGTCCATTCAGTTTCTGCCAGTGATGCCGTCCACCCTTATATGTTGCAGTTCAGTACAGCAGCATCCTATATGTTGGATCCTGAGTTACGTGATTGTACCGTTTGATCCACCTCTTATGATTCGGTACGTGGAGATTCGGTTACTATTTGATCAGACATCCAGTTGCACCATCTTTGATCAGCTTTCTATATGTGATACTTGCACATTGATTCAGACTTACACTTCCAGGCCATACTCAGATGATTCATTGTGTACTTTTAGTTCAGCTATACTTGTATACATGTTGGATCTATTCACTACTTCCTATATGATGTATTTTGGACTGAGCATGGGTATGCCCGCCTCAGCATGAGTTGACTCTCTGTTTTCTTTCATTGGTTTTTGGCAGGCTAAAATCTGGTGAAGTCCTCTCTTGTCCTTGCGAAGTTCTTTCTATGTGCATAATACATTTCGGCCATCATGTACCCCTTCTGACCTCATATATTAGGGGGCATCCGTTATAGCATCATTTCTCACCTTCATATGATTCATGATTGCTTTTATGGATTTGGGCACCCATTCCTACAGACTTGGACAAATTCACTTAAAAACAGTGTAAAAATCCCCATACGCGATTATGCCCAGACTTTTCCGCGTGTATACGCGAGTCCAACTGCACTTTTCCGCGTATGCCATTAAAATCATTAAAAAATATATAAAAATTCCCTATTTTCGGGCTAGGTTGATGGTTACTCTGGTAGTTCAACCACCCCAGCACGTGGCCAACTGTTTCCAACTATTGAAACTACTTGGAGGGAGTATAAAAGCCCCTCATGTGCATGGCCTAAGGGAGAGAGAGAATTTATTGATATTATACTCTGTTGGTATTCCCTATCCAAGTCTGATTCCCCGTGCCTCCTGCACTTTCCCAGTTCATTACAGGAAACCCTTGTTTCCTTGAGATGCTCATCTCCCTATATGTCATCTCGTATGCACCAATTTGGAAGGAGTCTTAGCGAGGCAAGGGCGGGACGGATCCGGACGACGGTCTGCTCGAAGATCGTGGAAGGATTCAGGTGATCTCTCCACTCGTTACTTTTGTACATGCTATTTATAATACAGAAGTATCATGCTGTTCCCGAAATATACGTGTTAGTGTATGCTTATATGTATGTGAAAATTGTTATTTAAGCATTCATTATGATTTATTTAATGTTTTATATGAATTTCACTAACATTTAGAGTAAATATATACTGTACAACCAGTCCTTCGTGCTTGTTTCTTCTTGTCTTTCAGATTAAGAAGGAAGGACGTTTGCTGAGGGTTTGGACCCTGCGGGATCTGCTTCAACCGTAGGACCTACGGGTAACTTCCTCGATCTACTCTATTTAGTTTTTCTAAACATGTATGGTTGTGTGAGTCCTTCTTAAGTAGCATGCCCCTGCTCTGTGGAGGTTGTAACCCAACGAATCTCTAGGGTGATATTCCCCGAAACACCTACCCATTTATTCATCTATCTGAAGATAAAACCAACTATAATATTCCATTTAGATGAGGTCTAAATTTTGGGAATATTACACACCTCCTCATCCTGTTCATCTTATAGTCTTGGACCCAAGTATATGGTTGGATGATCTTCTAGTACATTCAAGATATCAGTAGCTCCTGGTTGTGTATTCAACATTTTGACAATCCTGCTTCTATATTCATTTACCTTGAGAATCTCACCAAAAGGGACTGATATTTTAATCTTAGAAATTTCATTCTCAATGCTGAAAACAGAAACATATTTTTCAGGTTCTTTGATAGGAGGAACAGTTGGTGTATCTTTCTTTCCTTCAACGACCTTAGGAGCATATTTCTTGCCATCAAAAACCTTAGGTGTATCTTTCTTAGGTTGTGTTTTGTTTGCAATTATAGGTACATTTCTAGTTCTGAGATTATATTGTTTCTACATCTCAAAAATAGCATGTTGATACCCCTTTAGATAATCTGATGTTTCCTCTCCACGATTACATTGGTCTGATTGATCATATTCTTCTTTAGTTAAAAAAATTCCAGACATTTCTTCATTTAAGCAATGAATAGATTCTTCAGGAATTTCAGGATCATCTTCTTCATCAAGCAAGTTCTACTGGAAATGAGGTCTCACTGGAGGATCAGGCTGCTGATTTATATTTTCCCTTGGTCTTTGCTGATTCTGAGGTCTCCTGAACTGATGATTACTAAATTGAGGTTCATATTGTGCAGGAGGAGCAGAGGTATTCCCAAGGGCCAACCTATCCATCAACTTTTCCATTGTTTTCATCATTAAATCAAGATTATCCTGAGAGGTAGAGGAGGAAGGCTTCTCTTCTTCTTTCAACTTAGTGTTACCCATTTTTTACTTTTTAGCTGCTATCAAATTAACCTCTACCTTCACTGCATCATTTTTCATTTTATTAAGTGAAGGAGATTCTCTTTCTCTCAGCAGTATAGAAAACTCATAGTCAAAAGCTTCAGCATATCTCATCTGAGCTAAGATTTGTGGCGGTTTCAAATGGGAAGGAATAGAGTCATAAACCTTATTAAATCTTTTTGAGAATTTTTGAACAAATTCATCATCAACTCTTTTCAAAGTGCTATACTCGGTGAGGGCTTGTACTGGATTAGTTCTATTTCCCCATTTTCTCAAAAAATTATCTTCAAACTCATTCCAATTATGAATAATTCCAGGAGTAAGGGATTTATGCCACTTCCTAAATTCACCATTAAAAATATGAGCAAACAACCTCAACTTAACATCTTCATCATCCACCTCCTCCCTCTCTATAAAATCATTAAATTGATCCACATGTTCTTCTACTGTAATGTCTTCATCACTTCCCCAAATTTTTATTCTAGCATCATATTTGCTAAGGAGGTCATGTAAAACAACTAGAAGAACAAGAGGGGCATATCTAGCAGGTGCAGTAGGTGGAGGAGGTACATTTCCAGCCATGGTTAAAGGAACTGTGGCAGCTTTAGGGATGGAAGAAATAGAGGATGAAGAAGTGTTATGAGGAGGACAGTTTGGTCTTTGTGGTCCACTAACAATTGAACTCCAACTTGGAAGAGGTAAACCAACTTTGTTTTTCAACAATACTTCAAAAAGATCAAGCTCTTTCAATTTGTCTAAAGACTCTCTTTCCAACAACTACTCAAAATTTATAGCTTCCCAAAAATATTCTTTGTCTTCTTGTGTTACTAGAGCTGAGGTATCAATACCTCTTTTATGCAAGTCTAAGATAATTTCAGTTAGCTCTTTTTCACTTTCTGATCTAAATAAAACCTCTTGACTTTTATCATCAACTCTTTTATCTTTAGTACTTCTTAAAATTTCAGAGGATAAGGATTTCGAATGTGATGGAGTACCTGATATTTCAGAAATGCCTTGACTACCTTTGGAAATGGTGTTTGGATTGTCCATGATGGTAGGTGGATTTGGGTCAGGATTACTCCTCGTGTATCTCCTTCTCTAAGCCACCTTTGATCATCTAAATTTTGAATGGAGTCACCAAGGTAGATGCAGCCTCAAAAAACTTGTTGAGCTCCTACTACCTTCAGAAGTTCAGCTTCAAAATCTCAGGAAAGTATAATCTTCAGACTCCCAGCAGGCGCACCAAAATGTTATCACAAAATTGGATCTGATAGGCTGCTTAATCAGTCAACTTCATGTAACTATTTCAAACCTAATATTTTAACTGAGGCTTAGACTCCTTAGCCTGAGAGGGTTCTCTCAAGGATTAATGATTTAGATAAAAATATAGATGGCTAACTCTATGTGGGGTAATAATCATATAAATGATAAATGTAGGTTGAAAAATCACATCAGCAAGTACACATTGGGCTTATGGAGTCAAAATAGTTTTAGTAAACCAGTAAATCTACTTAACATGGAAGCTGAGGCATATCAGAATTTTAGTCAAGAGATAAACACATGTGAAACTGTAAAAAACATAGTCAGTTCATTTATATAGGAGGTCAGAGCATCAAAGATGAATTTTGAGTAATATAGACAAACTCCACTACAATGGGATAATAGAGAGATGCAAATAGAATAAGAACACACTAAAAATCCTTATGAATCTCAAGTTGGTTAAGTAGAAATCTCTTGTATTAGTTGAAAACCAATCAATTACAATAAACACGGTCTTTTGCCAAAAAATGTCCAACCCCGGGCCCATTTGACTTCATGGTCCTTTATATACCATTTACAAAATGAGATAATATTATCTTGTGCTAGATACATCAAATTCATGACTTTTGACACCTTGCATAACCATATGACATGGTATTTATTACAAAAAGACAGCTAGTCTATTAAACAGTCCTATTGCAAATAAGGTTCAAAATCCTTATCTCTATCCATAACAACCTTATCTAAATTAAATTACATCATTTTCCAAGTGTATCAACACATGGTCGAATCTGGATTATAGACTTCAACTCTTCATGACCATATTTCTATCCTCCGCCAAAATAGGAAACAGTTCCCTGTTTTTTAGGCATAGGGTCCTTTGCACTCTTGGAACATTCTGACCATTATGAACTCATTATTTCGAGGTCCTTAGCTGTTGGAAATTGAATTAGCACATGCAAAAACTCGTCCTTAAGATCCAACTGTCCAAAACCATCTTCAAACTATTCAAATGTGTTGTAATACTCTACGCTATGAAAACAAAGCTGTTTCGTAGCGCTGCCCTTTACCCCTTTTTTATTCAATTTTTTGACTTCTATCCTCCAAAATTATCTTAATTTCCTTTAAATACATCCTCCCTATCAATTTTAGTTCTTGATCCATTGTTGTACCCCTCAAAATTTGATGAAAAGGGGGAAGAAAAGCTACTACAATAGTTTCATAGTGATTTTCTCCCTTTTTACACTATCTGTGCTACGAAACTGCTGAATGAGAAGTTTTTTCAAAAAATTTCCAAAGTGAAAATTGTAAATGTGCCAAAAACATAAAATCAATCTGATTTCATCATTTAAAAAAAACATATCAAGTGAAAAAAATAGCCATTCCAACCTTCATGAGGTCCCCTCTTCATTTTCATTTGATTTAGCTATAGGCTCTTCTATGACTATTATTTTAATACCTCTACTTTTTAACTCATCATGAATCAAATTGATCTGCTGCTCCAAGTCATCCACTTCATATTTAAGTCTCCTGTTATTAGCTCTCAAGTGAGTATTTATTACTCTGAAAAATTTGGCTTCCTTTATTGCTGGGACTATTGTAATGTTCCAAAACTTTAGCTTCCAAGCTAAATGGAACATTAGAGTTAGCAGCAGCAGTAGCCGGTAAATAAATGGGTAGAAAAGCCCATAAGTATCCTAAGGAGGATGAGAATACTCCAAATTTTAAAGGAGACACTCTTTCTATCCAAATAAAACACCTCCATGTGTGAACAAGGTTAAATTGAAGTTGCTTTGACTAAAGTCAACAACGCAGTTTTAGTGGAGGAGGAATCCTAGGTTGGAAAACGCAATTTTGGAGGGAAAGGTAGCTTGGGTTAGAAGCAACCTAAGTGAGTGGGGCCAAGGGAAAGAAAACTCGCTTATGATATAAGGAAGAGGATGGCAGCATTTTTCATCATGTTGTAGATTATTATTCTTGGCTGGAAGAATTATTGCTGCTTTGTTGCTTAGCAAAGTTGCAGTGTTGTTTAGCACTGGGTGTTCTCGAGCGGGAATCCCGCCTCTTTCCTTAAAGTATCTCATTGGGAGAGTTTTCATTCATCATTCCACATCAGGTTTTCAAGCCAAGCTTCAGCCATCTTCATTAGCACAGCTTTTCCAGAGATTGTGCAGTGTTGCTGGGTGCAGTAGTGGAAGGGATTGGAATCCCGACTTCTGAGCTAGTTTCTCATTGGAGGAAGGTTTCCTTCACTTGAGAGATATTTTTGGAGAGCTCCAGAGCTTATTTCAGATCTGTGGTATCATACCACACATTTCTCTTACCCTCCCAACGCTTTTTCTTCTAGGGAGTGCGTTTTTCAGGAGGCAGAGTATATTGCATGGTTTGGTGGCTCCATTACCGAGTTTCCTTGTGATTGAGAGGTTCATACTTTCATGGGAGGAAGCCCTTGAGGGTTATACATCAGATCAGAAATCTTTCAACCTATTTCACTCATGTACTTCAGTTTTGCAGTGATTATTCAGTCATTTTCTGAATATCACATTTTATATATAGAGTGTTTGACAAGAAACCCTTACCGGTTTCTTTTGTATTTTGTAAAGGGAGCTTAGATATAGGTTCTCTAAAATTGTTTATCAATATATGAGTAGATCTATTGTTCTCTGATCATTTTATGTGTAAACCCTCTCTTATACTGCGCATTCCCTTGAGCAGCTGCTCTGGCATTTTGCAGTCTTGGGTTTTTTCACTAGTTTTAGCTATACTAGTGTGGGAGGTCTGTTTAGCCCACCTAGTTTGATTTTTTTCAGCTCTATTCTTGGATTTACATTGAATATTTATTATTTTATGGAATCCAAGATTCCATTTCATTATTTTGTTGCATATGTTGCTTAAGAGCATTTTTCATCCATGTTCTATGAGCAATCCTAAAAACGTAACATTACAAATGTCCATTTGAAGAACTGCTCTGCACTGGTTGGAGTTTCAGAAATAGAACTAGTTTGACCTTCCCACAGTGCCTTCATTCTTTTAAACTCTGCTTTCTCAATACTATGCTTTCTAGCCCTCTTTCTCATCACAACAATTTCTTGGTTTGCCAACCTCAATTTTTCCTCAAGATGTTGAAACTCTGTCATTTCTCCTTTTCCCTTCTTTGTTTTGTTGGCTGAATGTTTTACCTGTAGGTGATTAAAGATCAACAAATTATTTATGGGATTTAGCTATCTCAATAGGTTCTTGAAATTCCTTGTTTCCTTCCTTGAGTTTCTTAGCATGCCTAGTTATAGGTTTTTTTGCTTGAAAGATGAAGGCTGCATTTTCCCCATCAAACTCAAGCTTCTTTGCAGACTTAACCTTTCTTTTTTTATGCTCATATTCTCTAATGAACTAATCTTGAAAAATGGGTGTCTCCTCTATGTCAATAGCATGCAGGATTTCATCTAAATTTCCCTTTATTACTGGGTTTCCCTCTATAGTTGTAGCAACTGTATTTCCTTTTAATGCCACTGCTTGGCTTCTTGTTACTCTTTTGATTTCCTGCTTGCTGACAACTTGTTTCTGTTTTGCCTCTTTGATAATATTTGACCTCTATTTTTAAGGTGATGGAGTTGGTGTGTCAAGTATTTGTGTCTGCTCTTCCCTTTTCTCAACCTGTTTCCTTGGCTTCAATTTTGTAAATTGCTTTGGTTTTGCAACTATAGGTTGATTAGTCTCTATTATTGGTGATGATGGAACTCCTTTAGTTTTAGGGTTTCTAGCAGGAGTTAGGGTTTCCAACTCAAAACCATTTATAAACAAAAAGGATGACCAATCCTTGCCTATCTTCTGAAGTTCATCTAAAATCAGTAACTTCATTAAACCATGATGAAACAAGGATGTTTCACGACCTTCAGATTTGGCTTGTACTTTATCATCCATTTTTGCAAGACTCCTATGCATATAAAAAGGAAAATCGAGTGAAATATTACCAATGAAATGCAGAAGCAACTTGAAATGATATGTGTAAACCTTATGATATCTACCTTCACATGTAAAGTACCTCTAAATGTTGAGCAGCAGCTTTGCATAAGTGTCTTTGATGTGGCTTCTAGTGATAGCATTATTAAGGTCCATATATGCATACTCAGGCTTCATGAACTCTTTAAATTTCTCGATATCAAATTTGAAACCTTTGGACCAAGTTTCTTGACCTCTTGGTATCTCTGTAACAACAACAATAATCTCTGGTGTAATTAACACACTTAGCATCCCAACCTTGGTAGTTGTTCCATTGAAGTTCAAGGCAGATTATTTGGATACCTGCATGTGGCAACCCTGCAGCTTTTCACAAAACTGAAGACAACCTACTCTTATGAATGCCTCCATCACTGCTAGGTCTTCAATTATTACCTTCATATCTTCAGGCTCATGCCTTAAGCAGTGTCCCCATCTATGAAATTTCTTTTCCCCTACCATGCTTCTCAGAAATCCTGTCAGCCTCGCTTGATAAATTGAATCAGCCTCGCTTGATAGGGATGAAGATAATATTTTTATAAAACAACCACAGGTTTGGCTTTAACACTTCAGAGCTCAGACATCTTGAATGGAGACAAAGGAAACGAGAATGACCAAATAGGCAAGATTTTGAATTTAAAATGTCATCTCATAATTGAATTATGCCTCATTCATACCCTATCATGACAATGATGACTGCAACGTGGGTAAGTAAATTGAATCTCATCATTAACTGGTGCATCATACCACTAACTTACCATTTCCCAACGGTTTCTGACCTTTTCTAGCTCAGATGACAAGACAGTTTAGAAAACGTGCTTTCGTAGCACTTGTAGTGTATTTTTTCTTGTTTGCGCTACGAAACTATTAGTGCTTTCGTAGCGCAAATAAATTTTTTTGAACTAGTGGTGCTATGAAAATGAGGTTTCTTGGCTAATTGACCATTTTTGACATGAAACTTTAGGAAATGACCCACAAATGGAAACTATGGATATTTGACAATGAATGGACCTTAAAAAAGACTTTATTTGAACTTAAGGATGGGCTTTGAACTTATAAAAATCCAACATACCCTTGATCAAATCCTAATTTGACTTCTAAACCCAATTTTGAACCATGACCAAAAACAAACTTGACACAATGATGTTTTGAATTTTTTTTATTTTTTTGGGTGATAACACTATTTTTTTGGGTGATAACACTATATTCTGTTGAGCTCTTAGACACAACATTATGAAGAATTTTTTCAGTCCATAGTCTCTGAAAGCTTCCATGCATCTCTCATTTCCCATGACAAGCTCATCTTCTTCATTGTGTTCCATTTCCTTCCACTCGATCACCATGTCGCTACTCTTTCACTTGCAAACATGTTCATATGGACATTATTAGCCAAATCAAAAGCTGAAATTTGTGAAATTTAGGCTTGCTTACTTGCACTGTAAGTTTTAAAAGGTCTGCGTGGTTGGCACGCCCCAGTTCAGAAAACCGACAGGTTGGCGCGAGTCCATGCCCAAGACCTGCTCCAACAATCGTGCCCTAGTTTTCACAATTTCCCCCTCAGAAATCAAAACTGAAGGTTGCGGGTAATGAAAGAGGACTTAAAATGTGGGGAAGGATGTCGTATCTTACCTAGAACTAATGGATTTGAGATTGGTCTGCTGGATTGCCCACTATCGTTGCCACAAAATCGCAATGTAAAATGGGTAACGATTGCTCCATAAGAGGGAAAAGTGAAAAGAAATTATTTTTTACCATTTTTGGCATTTTATAACTTTTAGGAACCCTAATTAGGTTTTAAGACATGTTTTTTTTATTATTACATTATGATATTTCGAGAAATGGGTTTTACTTTTGTTTCTTGTGTAGTGATAGGTCTTTAATGAGATGGCGATGAAGTCATGAGTTGTATTTTATACTTTTTCGGACTCGGTAAAAACACGAAAAATTCATTACTGGAGTGATATTTTAGCTCTTTTCTGACTCTCTAAAACTAAAAAGATTGTCGAGACTCTTGTTGTTTTAAACTCGTTAAATGGTTGTGAAATGATATCTACCCAGTATACGTTTACCCCTTTTTCGGGCTGGGATAGATTATTTATGAAAAAGAAATACCTTAGCCTATCACGACTAAGAGGTTCTTTCAGATATTGTTTTCTACCTTTTCGGATCTGAGAGACTATCTATGAAAAGGGACATGCTAGAGTTTTCTTTTCCGCTTCTTTTCAAACTATCTAAACATGAAAAGACACCGAGTTCTCCCTTTGTCAGACTCATTAAACTCTGATGACATCAAAAATCGTCACCAGGATGTTACTCGAGTTCCTCCTTCCTAGGGCTCGTAAAATGTACTAGGTTGGATTTGTCTAAAGGACAAACTTACATCACAAGCATATGCTATCCCCTTCAAGCTTGTTTTAAAAAATAATTGGGGTACTAGCCAGAAATGGTGGGGGAAAATTGAACCAATCTTTAGTTATGTTTGCAGTATGTCACTCTTGAACATGACACTTGTCTGCATTCGTGTCGGGTTGGGGACATCTCATTTCGTCATTTTTTCCTTAATGGGTTTGGGTAATCTGTTTTGACCTCTCATCTGCTCTTTTCCACGTCACCATGACCTCAGATCGTTTGATGTCAAATACTTCCAAATTCAGAGTCGTGTCGCTGATATGTTCAAGAGAAGTTTTCCTCTGTAGTTTTCAACCTCCCTTTGATTCTTTGTTGTTCATGATTCACTTTCATCATGTTCCTCTATCTCGTGTCGATGATGTGGGAAACATTATGGCCCTCCTTCGACCAGGTCACTTCCTATCGACTTCAGCTCATTATCTAGGAAGTTGGTCTAGAGACTCCCTACCAGTACCTTGGAGCTTGCATGCCTCAACGGCAGGTTCTTCGCATTTGACGATAGGTCCACATCATTGGCCTTCAATCGAGTGATTCTGCGGGTGTTCAATGTCATCTCACTGTTCACATTCCATAGGTTGTACCTATTGTACCTTGAGAACCATTGTCGTTATTTGTGGTTTCCTTCACGCCTGTTAACAACTTTCATCATTGGTTGGTAATCAGGTGATTTTATTGCATGTTCGACCTTGGCTCACATATTCGCATGCTTGAATTTGTACTTGTTCGGGTCGAGATGGAGCGCAAGACCCTAGGTTTTGTCTCATAAGATCTAGGCTGCAGGATATTATGGTTTATCATAGCTTTACTACATGGCTCTTTTTTATTGGATGGTTGTGACCATACCTGAGTCCACTCATTGATCCTTACTGTTGGATGGCTGCATCCATACCTTGTATCCTAGTTTGTATGTACTTTATTATGGATGGTTGCGCCCATGCCACATGTTCATGTCTCATAGATATCATTTGTATTTGTAATTTCACTTCTTCCGACGGCGGTGTTTGGTTCAAACGAGTTCTCGTAAAGAATTTCACCCCTTCCTCTCTCTCGGACCTCATGGTTTAGGGGGCATCTGTTACACAACATTTTGTTAATGTCCATGCAATCCCCATCCCACTCATTGGAGGCTCATTTATGTGACCAAAATAAAGTGTCATGCCTTGCAAATACCAACATTGCATCCCTTGCCATGAGCTCAACATTCCTTCTGTTGACCATTTCCTGAACAGACCATCAGAAACACCTGTTTTTTCCTTGGCGCTAGTAGCTTGTTATTCCCTCACATCGATGAGGCAGATTAACACTGGCCCCTGCGCCAGCTGGCGCTCTGTCTCAGTTAGCTTCCCGCACCAATTTTTTTATTGATTTAAAAAAAAAAAATAGAGGCGAAGTTTCGATCATAACAATTTCATGGGCGAGTCATAAGGAGTGGTTCGACTGAATAACCATGGCCTTCCTCCTTTGGCCACTTGTTTCCACCTTTTGGGGAAGCCTCCCATGGGATAAGGCCTCCCTTCCACTATAGTAGGGATCCCAACCTCCTCCTCTCCCTCTATAAATACAACCATCTTCCATTGATGTGCTAGCTGAGCTGAAGATATTATAGTAGAAATGCTAGAGAGATTTCTATTCACTTTGCTAGGAAAGATAGAACGAAAGAGTCCCTTATTGAGAGAGCTTAGGCTTGTGCCTTCATCCCGTCTTAATTCCCTGACATTCATCGAGACGCGCTTCAACTGAACCCCGCTGAAGGAGGCTGCGACGTCAAGGCTTGGTTGTAACTCTTTCTTCTATTAATACATATGTATAACTATTGTCTAGTTCCCATTTTGTGTTGATGTGTTTTATTTGATGCAATATTCTTAACCCTCCTTGACTGGTTAGTAGTTATGGATGAAATTGTTGTTTCATATGCTACTCTTGTTTGTTGATCTTGTGCAGGTATCCAAGCATCGCTACAAAAGGATCGTGACTCCCCGAGATAGGAATCGAGAGGCCACCACTACAACAGCCACGACAACAGCGTCACACTCCAGGTAGGTTGATCTACCTCATCTATTTCATTCATTAATTAGGAACCTACACTCTAGTTTGTCCTTTTGTTACTAGACCCACTCTAGAGCTAGAGGGATCTTCTCTATCCGCAGAGAGGATTTACCTTCATAACAATTTCGACTTCATCATTTTGGTTCCAACTTGTACAAAGGTGAAAGAAATGAAATTGTGTCATGTCAAAGACAATTGTTATGCAGGTCAAGCAATGGGGTAGTACATCAACTTGCAGTTCCTATTTATACTTTTGTATGACGAAAGGATTCTTAGTTGGGAGGAATGATCCAAGAGGATCCCTAAAAGGCCTAAAAATCATATTCCTAAACTCTTAGCCAAACTAAAATCAGATTGAAGAACAACACGATCGACATGCCAATCTAAGATGGTATGCGAAATTTATGCCCAGTCAAAGTTACAGTCAAACTTGGTAGTTAGTGCTAGATAAATTTGGGTCATCACCAAATTGGTGGTCTCGCCAAACCAACGATCAAATTTGGCGGAGCCCAGATAAATCTAGTGAAAGGTTCATTTATGGCTAGTTTTGGCATAAGCGTCGAGTTTGGTGGCGCTGGAACTAAATATTATATCAGTAATTTGTTTTATATACAAAAGCGAGTCCGTGAGGTTCGAACCCGCGACCCACCGACCCAACAAACATTTTATTTAAATCATGCTAGCGAACCTGCCAAGTAGTGTACTTTGTATAGTCTTCCCTCCAAAACATATTTAAATCTGACCCTTTGCCATTAAACGGGATAGCCAAGAGCAAGCGAGGGGAGAAGGGCCAACAACAGAGAAAAACAATGAAGAATGATGGAACCAGGAGGGCTGCAGAACCCTGCGGACGTGAATATTGAGAAAAATATTTTCAGGGTATATTCCCTAGAATATTCTTAGGAATATTCCCAAAAGATTCTGCTATGGAATCTAGGAGTCTCTAGGGGGTCCTGAGTTGACGTTATTGGAAACTAATTGAGTTTATACTCATTTTACTCAAAATTTCACGAGGATTTCACTGGTGTAGTAAGATTTGGGATTTGAGCAACCCATTTTCTGGTCACTCCCATAAGTGAGGTAAAATGATGTATTTTTCCATGTACTTGCCTTTGTTTTTGCTGAGATGAATGAAGAGGTCTCTCCACTTTAAAGTTGGGCCCGAAGACATAACCCACATTGGGTGAAGTCCATTATCAAACATTGGTGCATTGTCTTTATGATCTCTTTATGTGTTACTTCTTCATAAAGTGTCACAGGTATGGTCTCACATGCTCTTGTATGCAATTCTTCTAACATCACCAAAGAAAATATTCGAGATCACAGATGATGAAGACGAAGAAATGGATGAGAATCATTAAAAAATAGAAGAATAAAATTAACAAGGCTCTCAAGTGAAGGAAACAAGCAGCAAATCATGAGGAAATATGTAACAATCAAGGAGTGTACAGAGAAAATTGAACACTACATCTGAGAGTTCTAACTTAGACAAAGAAGTGCCTTTGAAGATGTAAGGAGAAGAAATGGCAATAGTAATTGCCAACTCAAACTTTGAGGGTTAAAAAAAAATTCAAAATAAGAAAAGTAAAAAAGAGAAGCTCAATTTATCTTGATAAATCTAAATTTGGTTCGACCAATTTGTATATGTTTTGAGTGCATGCAACTATACTATATATACATTAAACACATACCAAATGTAATTTTGTTTATTTTATTTTTAATAAAATTATATATTTTTTCAAATTAGATAAATTGTCATTATATTTATGTAAGATAATTTATAACAATTTACACATTGTCCTAAATATTATTAATAGTATTCCTCGTCAAGAGTTAACACAACGTAGAAAAAACTGTGGTATGACATTAGCAGATTGTTTGAGTTATATAATAACACTATCTATACAATTATCTTATGATACAACCCTTGATATAATAAGTACATAAAAACAATTAAGTCAATGAAGTGAAAAACATTATTTAATTATAATAATAAAATACTTTAATTATAAAATACTTATAAAATGCTTAAATTATTTAATTACCAGACCATTGTTTTTTTTTAATAGTTATTTAGCTTAATCATATGAATCTATTTATTTATTTTTTGTCTTTTTTTCTTTTTAAATTAGCCACTTTGCATCTTGTTAAATGAAGATTATATAGATAAAAAAAATTATGTTACTAGTTTACTCGAAGTGAAACTACATCGATAACATAAGTTTAATGTCTTGAGGTTGCTAACACCTCATCTAACTAAAGCATATTATAAATATAAACTTATAAAAATGAGTTGGTTGTGTCAGATCTTAACATACATCGACATGAGAATACAAAAAATATTACTAGTGCTACAATAAAAAAAACTAGTAAGTCGTAACAACTATTGGGAAAAATCTGTCGGCATCTACATTGGCTAGTCACGACCCTCATTCAAGGAGAAAGAAATGTTAGTTGATCTCCTAGCTAGAAGAGTCAACTTGCGATTTATGCTATCAATTTTTTCTTCCAACACCATTAATCTGATAAAATTCTCTTGTTAAATATTTGTATACCTCTTTATACCACCTGCAATTTTCAAATGACATTTAAAAATAAACTTCAAATTATCCTAACTTCAAATTATAATCAATGAAATAATATAAATACATGCAAGTATTGTAAGTATCATAACTACATGCAATGCATCGAATACACCAAATATAATGAAAATTACAATCCATTTTTTATCTGAACTAACATCATATTAAAACAGGAAAAAGCTTCACTTCTAAACACCTTCATAAAAGAAGAACCACATAAATGTAAATTGTTTTTGAATGATGATAACGTTCAAAATTATTTCTCTAAGCGTGGAGATTAATTTTCTTATAACCCTTCATTACATTACTTTGCCATAAAATTTCCATGGAACTCGAGGAGGGTGTGCATATGAGTGATCAACTGGATAATGAGCTATTGATTATTTGTCTTTATTATATTAATATCTCAATTAAAGTGTTCTACACACATCATTTCAAACTGTGAAAGTGAGGTCTGTGTTGTGGTTAAAAGTAAATAATATGTATCTTATATAATGTAATCAATATAATTTATATTAAGATATATATTTTTAAATTTAAAAACCTTATAATATTATTCTATAAATTAAATATATATAATTAAATTTAAATATATTTAAATTTATATTAAAATCATTTATTTTATTAACATATTAATTATTTTTTATTTACAATCTAATAATTTATATCTTAAATCAAACCATATAATGCTATGTCGTTTGTCACATTGCTTAATGAATGTAACTTATTTTAATGCTTTGTCGTTTAATCAAAGTGTTATTATTTTCCACGGGAAAATGCTTCATGTCTTCGTATTGCTAGGAAATCAAATGTGCAATAAGTGAAACTACCCTAGTGTTAGAGTCATGATGGAGAGGTGACAGATTAAATGTGTAATTCATAGGCTTGATTTGAAAGATAGACATCATGTAAGGAAAGGATTTTGACAAATTATGTTTAAAATCTAGTAGTAAATGCACTCGATAAAGGTCACATGGCTAATAAATTGCGTTTAAATACATGTATACAATGAATTGAAACCATATAAACACAGCTCTGATAAATTTTAATTATATTTCATCTTGAGAATTAACGAACGACTAAATGTTTGAATCAAAATTAAAACATGAAACCATTATTTGTGTGTGATCTTAGATACCAAAAAGCGAAGAAATTCAAGGCTTACCAATCATATATACAAGAATAGAACCGGGTGTATAAAGAATAGAACCGGGTGTATAGAAAGAATTGGAAAGTTAAGAATTCACTCCACCCTATATAAAAAGGAGTGTGTGCAAAAGGATTTCGTTGACATTAGAGTTTATTAATGCAAATATTTTAAGGTGTTATAATTTTATTTTCCACTCCATTATGGTAGAGAAATTCATTATCAACCTACTTAGTTGTTGGCTAGAATGCATCTCATTTCACTTTTTCTTTTACTTATGTGTGATTTATCCCATGTTAAAAGGGTGAAATTACATAATTGAGTAATTTGTCATAATTATTTTGCCAAAATATTATAATTATGAGATAATTGTTATTTCATAATTAACAGCGATTGAAAAAAAACTCATAATTGAGATTTTTTTATTTTTTATTTATTTATTTTATCTTTTATTTTTTTTTCCGAGGCTTAATTTCCCAAGGAGATCAACTTGACCCACTTGTGTATGAGTTGGCTAGGGGTCCATTATTGTAGAATTTTCCTAAATTCTCAAGTCTCTAGGTGTATAGATACATTCTCCCAAAGGCTAGAATAAACCTATATAATCTCAACAAGAGGTAAGTTAATTTGGATGTATACAGGAACACAACATAATACAAATATAACCATAAACACAAAGGTGGAATATAAATAAAACTTCATTTCATTAATATCAAAGAATTGAAATATTCTTACATACATAATGGAAATAAATTAGCTTAGGCGTTGGTAGTTTATCTTTGAGAAGAGATGTGGTGGCTACAGGCCTATGAACTATGTTTTTTTTTATATAAGTTAGGCAAAACTGTATTAGATCATAAAGAAAACTTTACAGAAGCATTGGGCTAAGATGGCAAGCGATGCTTAGCCAATCCCAACCTTGGTAGTTTTCAAAATAAAACAAGTTTGGGGTTGCCTCCTAGGAGGAAACCAGCCCCTTAATAGAGTCAAACAGTCATGCTTTACAAAATGTATCGTAACACATAAAAAAAAATAGCTATAGTATGTCCTGAGTTGACAAAAAAAAGAAATAAACCGAGCTACCGTGCAGTCATGGTGTTCCTTCATCTTCCTCTGTTGCGGAGTCCTCTTCCTCGATGAGGCATCCATATTAACATGCAATGGCTTCGAGGGGGTTGTGCGAATGATAGGAGCAATAGGGTACTCTACATCTAAAACTCTGGTCCGTACTCCATCTGAATCCATGATCCAAACATCTGTCTCCTCCTCCGTTGGCTCGTGAACAGGGAGTGGCTCGGTTTTCTGAGGAGTGGGCAGCTCAGGGTGCGCTATGGTATATTTTCTAGGGCCTCTTCTGCCCCTAGGCTTCTTTGGAGTTAAGAAAATCATTTCCTAGGTGCAGTTAGGCATTTGATTAGCCTCCATTTCATGGTTGCTTGAAGAGGAACCTTCAATGGATTCCAAATGACGATATTGATTACGGTGATAACGCCCTGAGAATGCACCTCTTTGGCTGCCCCTGATGGGCTTTTGACATTCTCGCGGGGCCATGGGGAGGCTATTGAGCAGAGGTAGGGATGTTGGGCCAAGAGCAATGACGTGCATAGCTGGAGTATGCGCAACAGAGGTGCACAATGTGGGGGGGGGGGCACGCAAACAGGGGCGCGGTAACCCGGGGAGGGAGCTCGCCACGGATAGCGCTTAGTAGGGAGAGGCACAAGAGGAGGGATTTCAATAGGGAGGTGCACAGCCGAGGGGCTCGCAGCAGGGGGCACACAGCAAGGAGGATCTTAGAGGGAGGATCATGCTGTAGGAGGGCGCGCAACAGGGGGCTCGTAGCAGGGGGCACACAGTAGGGGGAGAGCGCAATAGATATGCGCGAGGAAAGCTGTAGTAGTGGCATGATGGTGAGAGGAATAACGATGACGGCTCTTGAGACTGGCTGGAGCAGCAGTGAGATGGCTGAATGGGGAGCTTCAGTGCCTTTTGAAGACCTGTGCCATTAGCGCAAATGCGATGACGGGTTGTGGCATGTGCGCAGAAGCGATGAGGGAAAATCCAAGTGTGACTGCATGTGATACAAAGTATGACAAGAGGTCAAGTGCAACAGAGCACCGTTATGAACGATTGATGAATTGAGTTTCCACACCATGTTAGAGTTGGCGTTGCAGGGCGGCGTTAGCCTGAGCATGGGAGGATCTATCCTCGCATGATCTGGACGTGTCACCTGCATCCAGGGAGCCTATGAACTGTGTTACAATGAGGCTCAAAGGCCTATTTATTATTGAGAAATAATGAAAAACCATAAACATCCAAAACCCTAAACATAGGAGATGAATCACCAAAAATGTGGGCCCCGTTGGGGTAAATTGGTACATCAACTTTCGAGGATCGTAACTTTTCCATACGATCTCAATTTGACGCGCACGATGCCTCGTTAGAAATATATATCTGAGGAATACAAATTGCAACTGCAAATGTTAGTCAAAGACTCATGTTTTCCCATTTTCCAAAAAAACATCGTTTATGACCTCGAAACGAATCTAGAAGTTTAGAACCCAAAAAACTGCCAAAAATAGTAAATTGTGCTACAACTGAAGAAACCGAAAACTGAAAGAAAAAATGGTGGGGGTCCAAGTGGAATAGGTGGGTGGCCACCAATATCCACCTTGATTAGTCCTCCCCCCTTAGGAAGTAATGGTCCCCATTATGTTGAGTGCCTCCATGAGATGCAGAAACTTCTGTTGACCTTGGTCTCTAGTGAGCCACTTGCCTTCATTAGGGGAATTTTGAGGTCTAAAATGCACCTCCCAAGAAAATTAGAAAATAATAATGGAAATAATAAAATAATATTAGATTACATCATCAAATTTTAGAGGGAAAAAATAAAAAAACTATTTTTTCAACTCGTATTTTCAACTTATCTCTCTATGGGTTTACTCAAATTTCAAGCGGAAACACACGTTGGATGAAACATTTGATTCCTCTTCCAAGGAGTACCCACTCATCCAAGGAGTACCCATGTTGCATAATTTCTATGGACCCTACTATACGAAAAAACTGAAAATACATGAAAAATATGATCACAATCACATTTTTTCATGTATTTCTCATTTTTCGTGTAGCATAGTCCATCGAAAGTATGCAACATGGGTACTCCTTACATGAAGAATTAAATTTTTCATCCAATGAGTACTCCCACTCGAAATTTGAGGAAAACCTTAAGGATATAATTTGAAAATACGAGTTGAAAAAATAGTTTTATTATTTTATTATTTTTAATATTTTTACTTTTTTACTCCAAAAATGGTGAATCATCCCCCATGGTTGACATAATCATATTAAATCCTATTGGTTCTTATAAATATTATTCTGGTTGTACATTTTTCCTAGGAGGCCCATTTTAGGCCTCAAAATTCCGCTAATTGGTGTAGGAGTTGGCTAACTTTGACAACCCGATACACTTCGGTCTTCTGCTAGCAAGCATTCTTGATCTACGTGTCCATGATCCGATCAGTTGTGGCCTATTCTATGCAATTGGGGTTTAGCTCTGTTGGTGTGAGTTGTTCTGCAATTTATGATGTGTCCAGTAATGGTGGAAAGTATGGCCAAAGGTAGTACACATTGAACATTGGGTGTAGGCCAAGGAATGGGGGAATGTTGAGCTCAAAAGTGTTGTGTCCCACAACCTTGGTGATGGTGTAAGGCTCATATCGGAGTGTTTTGAGCTTCTGATGGGTTCCAGTAAGGCATTCTTTCTGCAAATGCAACCAAACTTTGGTTCCCACTTGAAACTTATGCGGGACCCGATGTTGATCATACTGATTCTTGTACTTGTCGTTGGACTTCTCCAAGATGTCGTGAACCTGTTGGCAGATTTATTGGATGCGTTCAATAAATATGGTTTCTTTATCAACCTCGGACAATACATGTGTGGATTTTGTCTGTGTAGTCACCTCAAGCATGGCAACATCAATCAAACAAAATGGTTGAAATCCTAGACCCACTTGAAAGGGACTGTGATCAGTTGAGCTATGGACAACTCTATTATAACTGTGTTACACATAGGGAAGGCCCGCATCCCAGGTTCGTGGATGCTTAGAGTTGTACATGCAGAGTATGTGCACTATCATCATGTTGATGACCTATGTATGGCCATTAGTCTGGGGATGGAATGAAGTTGAATTGGTGAGCTTGGTTTCCAATAGTGTCCAGAGGCTTGACCAAAATGTGCTTAGGTGTAGTATCCCAAATTGGGAACAACTACACTATTGGGAATAATCTGAGTTATTACCAATGTGGAACTTCAGAAAATAATGAGCTTGGAAATGTAGATTAGCTCAATATATGTAAATCACATCACACCAACAGATGAAAGAACCTCAGCAACAAGATGATCTATATTCTCTTTCCCGGGTGGGGAAATGCAGCAATATAGAGCATAAAATAGTTGTCTTCAGAAACTAACGCTACACAAGTGAGAAATGGGACTTGGATCCCTTAGAAGACATGATATACATCTCACATGTAGAATTTGAGGTGAAACAAATCACTCTAGCTTATATAAACAAATCTCCCAAGTCTATGCAGCTAAAATAAGCCAAAACCCCATAGCCTAACTTATGCAGCAACTACTGAAGCAAGGAATGCATTATTATAATGAGGGTTTCTACAGTAAATGATGAAATAATTCTTATATAGAATTTACATTAATCACACAACAAAGAAATGGAGGTTTAATCACTTATACGGTAGAGACAAGACTCCCGGCAAAGGTCCCCGGCAAAATGCATGAATAAAAGCAACACTACAGAAAATAATGCAGTTGCTGCAACTCTGTATTAATCCTGACTGAATAAATCATATAATGGCTGAATAATATAGAAATATGGCCAAATTCCTTCTTATTATATCTCTCAGAGGGAAATGCACACCTCCTCCTCAAGGACTAGCATACAATCAATGGGTGCAACCTTGCTACTGCTGCCCTTGCATAAAAGATGCAGTTTTTTGAAGGAGACTGCACTTTGGCTGAGTGTGGATGAATGGCTCGAAGCCAAATGCTGAAATGAAGCTCAAATCACTCCTCTTTGATCCCTTAAGCAAGCTGATCCAAAGAGAGGATGGAATTCCCGCACAGGATTTCCTTGCACTAAGCAGTGCAGCAACTCCGGCTAAACAGCTAAAGTATGCTAGTCTCAAGACCAAAATAGCTGAATACATGAATTATCTCCCTTTTGTTGCTATGCCTTCCTTTTATCTTTGGTGAGCCTCCTCACCCCAGACCCCACACAATGTTGAGGTGTCTTCTTCATGAAGCTTCCTCTTTCAAAACTGCGTTGCCCTAGCTAGCTTCCCTCCTCTTTGTGACAGCATTGTTGACTTGGTCAACTGGAACCAATCCATTTGCAATGCCTCTGTTCACACCAAGGGATATTAAATCCGGTTCTCATATGTGTGTCTAAGATGATCGTTGTTCACATTGAGCTAGTTTACTTGAGTGTTTCCTTCCTCCTCAAGAATGCATGTTGAATTAGTCAAACTTGATTATGTCCCCGTCTAATTTGTCCTTGTTCACACTTGGAAGTGTAAAGCCAAATCCTAAGGTGATCTCCTTCCTTACTAAGGTGGAATTTATTTTTTAAAATTTTATTGTTCATGGGCCTCCTTACCCATTTATTCATCTCCTAGGTGAAAGTAGCAAAATCTAATATTCCAAATTGTTGTGTGCAAATTTTGGAATATTACAGTCCTCCCCTCCCAAATGTTGCTTGTCCTCAAGAAAATGCAAGGATAAGACTAAAGAGCATCCTCTTCTCCCCTGTAGCAAGCTCATAATATGGGAACCTCCAGAGGTCAAGGTGTTGCATCATCATCATGTCTCCAAGTTGCCCCTCCCAAGTGTGTAAGCTATCTAAATAGCTAACATTATGTGACAATAGAACATCCATGGAAGCAACAATGGACTATTGGAAGATCCTCCTGGAGCATGAGGGCTGATAAAGATTGGGACTCATCATCCCCATTTGAATCTCTCCTCCCCAAGCTATCAACTAAACAAAATGAGCCACCCTCCAAAATGGTAACTCATGCAAATCATCCTCCACCTGAAGCTCCGGCAAAGTAGGTGGGCTGAAATTCTGAGCATGGTAGATATAGTAGCCTACCCCAAGCTTCTTTCCTCTCCACTTAAGACAAGTGTAAAGGACTTTCTTATCTTGGGCTGCCATCATGTTTCCCTTAAATGGCAAGAAGGAAGCTAGACCTCCAAAGGTCCCTCTCCCAGCGCTGTGCTTCAAGCTGGCCCAAACCATCTCATTCATGATGGACAAGAAATTACTACCATATGGAACTCCATCCATCTCATGGTCCTCCTCATAAAGAGACAAATATTTTGTTGTAGATGCCATGTCTCTTCCCATGCTCCCCTTAGAGCATGCAATGCAGAAAGTGTGGGGATGCTCCTCCCCCAAGAACACACCCACTCCATGTGTTCCTCCTCCAACCATGCTCCTCACATAGGCACGGGAAATACCAACAATTAGGATCATGATCAATAGCATACTGAAAGAAATACTGAATGTTTCATGTGTTGCTAGAAGGTACCAACAGTCTCCCAAGTGGTCACAACGCAGTCTTCCCCACTACAGCTTCAGACAATGGTATGGCAAGTTGTCTCTTGATATATGGCTAGTTGTGCAAGTCACCACATCTACTAGCAAGTAGTAAATGGTTGAGTGTATCAACTGTGCATACAATAAGTAACCAAACACTTGCCCCAAATCATGCAATAGATGGTTGTCTCCATCATAATAGCTGGCCAAAAATGGTCCATGGAGCCTAAAGAGAAATTTTCCCCTTTAAAGAGCAATGCACTGCAAAGAAATGGTAAGAGCATGAAAATATTGTGTGGTACAATAAATAAATGCAAAAATAGAATTCTTACCATGCAATGGCAACAATATGGTGACAAGATCCATAAATGAATCCTTCATAGTGGCAAGACATACCCATATGAAGAGGAATGAACCACATGCTCCATGAAGATCCTCCTTCTTATGCTTGGACATCCAAGTCAAGGAGAACATACCACAGTAACCAATGAGTCCATTCACCACTCTCTCAATCTCACCTCCTCTGTGCCCACCAAGTGCATCAAATATGAAGTGATCCTGGGAACACCTCATCAACAAGCTCATGATCCAAAGTGATAGCACTGCTGGCCTATGCAAAGAGGCTCCTGCCAACTCATAAATCTAATCTCTAACATAACCAATTTCAAATACTCCCCCCATAATGTTTCTATTTCCTCCCATTGCAACATCATGCAAAATGTGAGAGAAACTCCGTCCTTTCCCTCCCTCAATCCTCCAAAGAAACAAATGTATTTGCTGCCTCATCATACCTCCATCATACAACTGATGCAGTGAAAACAAAATGACCAAATCATCATAATACATCCACACTCCTTGTTGCCCCATGATGCAAGTACTCTGCCAAGTACCCTCCTCCCTCATACCCTTAGAAGAAGGATATGCCACATGATGGCCAAACTCTCTCAAGAGTAGCCAACGTAGTCTTGCCTCTTACTACCCGGTATCATAGAGTTGCATGTAACTTTCTAGCTTCTTTCTCTCTATCCACGTCCACCCATCCATCGATGGATGCCTCTGATCATTCTCCATCTTGGCACTCCTCCAAAAGAGGCTACCATCCTCCCATATCAGATTTTTCTCCTTGCAATTCATGGGATGCTGAAATGCAACTCCTTGGAGATCTCCAAGAAAATATCTCTCATCAATGATTATCTTGAACCCGTGAGGATCCAAGTGGCTTGAAGGAAAATCCTCCTTGCCGCTACCTTTTAACAGCATTGTAACCCTCCTCCAGGGTGTTTTGGCTATCTCATTTTTCTCCTGCATGAATTTTTTTGGAGCAAAGTTCACTTCATCCTCCAAGAATTCACACTCCAACCTCAAGGGTTGTGTGTAACTCATTAGTGATACATGAGGTTGATGGTTCAAATCTCCCTTGACCCCTTCAAGCATGCACACCGCAGTGCAATCCTGTTGTTCTATCTCAACAGTACCGTTTGATCCTGGGCCATATGAAAACAAATTTCCAAAATTTTCTGAAATGTTAAGACATGGAAATTTATGCATACCTTTGTGAGCCTTTGGAACATGTTCTATGGCTACAAGAGTTCTTCTCTTCAATGTGTTGGCTGATCCAACTGCTGGTGTAGAAGGCTGCTTTCTCAAGGCTATGGTAGTGCTGGTGCTTGCCTCCTCCCATGGTGGTTTGGGTCTATTCTCCTCTGATATTCCCCCATCAAAGGTTCTGATTAGCTCTTGAGTGAACTCAGAAAATGAAGTCACTCTTGTGTGGCTTAAGTGACTGAGCCACCAAGCATTGGCTTCACCCTCCAGGTGCAGCGCTGCAACTTCCACTGCCTCCTTCTCTACCATTGGATGAAGTAGAAAAAATTCCTCAAGCTTTATTTCCCAAGATCTAGCTGTAGTTGACCCATAAAATGTAGACAATAGGAACCTACTGCCTTTGATTTCTTCTTTGTTGCAAGATCTTCTTTCTTCTCTCAGTTGAACAAACTGAGGAAAATATAAGGTCTCTTTGGAAGCCCTAGGTTGGAACTTGTATTCTGCCAAATACCCACTCAATATTTCATTCTCTAAGTGGTCTCCTTGCTCTTCAATTCCTCTATGAGAACAGGGAGTGCATGAATCTTCTTCTGCGTCTTGAAACCTCCTAGAGGTCTCACTGCAAATTTCTCCTCCTTGAAACCCTCTTGAAATTTAAATGCATTTCTCCTCTTATTTCTTCTTAGATATGAAAATGGATGAGAGTAAGCTCATCCTCTCCATAATTTTTTTCTCCTATTCTTCGTATCTTCTGATTGGATCTGAAATCCACAGGCTGAGCCAAGATGGCAGCTCTGATACCACTGTAGTATCCCAAATTGGGAACAACTACACTATTGGGAATAATCTGAGTTATTACCAATGTGGAGATTCAGCAAATCATGAGCTTGGAAATGTATATCATCTCAATATATGTAAATCACATCACACCATTAGATGAAAGAACCTCAGCAACAAGATGATCTCTATTCTCTTTCTCGGGTGTGGAAATGCAGCAATACAGAGCATAAAACAACTGTCTTCAGAAAATAACGCTATACAAGTAAGAAATGGGACTTGGATCCCTTAGAAGACATTATATACATCTCACATGCAGAATTGGAGGTGAAAAAAAATCACTCTAGCTCATATAAAAAAATCTCCCAAGTCTATGCAGCTAAAATAAGCCAAAACCCCTTAGCCTAACTTATGCAGAAACTACTGCAGCAAGGACTGTGTTATTCTAATGAGGGTTTCTACAGTAAATGATGAAATAAGTCTGATATAGATTTTACATTAATCACACAACAAAGAAATGGAGGTTTAATCACTTATACAGTAGAGACAAGACTCCCGGCAAAGGTCCTCGGCAAAATGCATGAATAAAAGCAACACTAAAAAAAATAACGCAGTTGTTGCAACTCTGTATTAATCCAAACTGAATAAATCATATAATGGCTAAATAATGGCCAAAGGCCTTGTTATTAGATCTCTCGGAGGGAAATGAACACCTCCTCCTCAAGGACTAGCATACAATCAAAGGGTGCAACCTTGCTGTTGCTGCCCCTGCATAAAAGATGCAGTTTTCTAAAGGAGACTACACTATGGCTTAGTGTGGATGAATGTACCCAAGCCAAATTCTGAAATGAAGCTCAAATCACTCCTCTTTGATCCCTTAAGCAAGCTGATCCAAAGAGAGGATGGAATTCCCACACAGGAATTCCTTGCACTAAGTAGTGCAGCAACTCTGTCTAAATAGCTGAAGTATGCAAGTGGTCTCAAGACCAAAATAGCTGAATACATGAATGATATCCCTTTGATGCTATGCCTTCCTTTTATCTTTGGTGAGCCTCCTCACCCCGGACCCCACACAATGTTGAGGTGTCTTCTTCATGAAGCTTCCTCTTTCAAAACTGCGCTGACCTAGCTAGCTTCCCTCCTCTTTGTGACAGCGCTGTTGACTTGGTCAACTAGAACCAATCCACCTGCAATGCCTCTGTTCACACCAAGGGATCTTCAATCCGGTTCTCATATGTGTGTCTAAGCTGATCCTTGTTCACATTGAGCTAGTTTACTTGAGTGTTTCCTTCCTCTTCAATAATGCATGTTGACTTAGTCAAACTTGATTATGTCCCCATATAATTTGTCCTTGTTCACACTTAGAAGTGTAAAACCAACTCCTAAGGTGATATCCTTCCTTACTAAGGTGGAATTTATTCATAATTTTATTGTTCATGGGACTCCTTACCCATTTATTCATCTCCTAGGTGAAAGTAGAAAAATCTAATATTCCAAATTGCTCTGTGAAAATTTTGGAATGTTACATTAGGAACCTTCTATCCCAATTTGATATCATGGGTTGTGGGATCCAAAGATGTATCCACAGAGTTTGTCAGTGTCCTCTACTATGATACTCTTCTTGTAGGCTGCCAATATAGCCATCTTAGAAAATATTTCCACAACCAAAAATACACAGTCATTACCATGCTTAGTAGAAGGGAGGCCATACATATAGTCCATGGAGATGGATTCCCAAGGCTAGTTGAGAGTAGGCAGAAAAGTTTATAGGACTTGCTTCTTGATGGTTGTCTTGGTGATGATGTAGAAAATGAAAGATCTGATATACTTCCCAACATCTTGTTGGAGTTTTGGAAAATAAAAGTATTTTTTTAGTACATCCATAGTTTTATCCACACCAAGGTGTTACGTGACCCGACTGTAGTGCGCCTCCCAAATAAACTTGGCACACACACTTGAAGGAACAAAAAGGTGGCATACGTAGCATAATAATGCATCCTGGAATTGGAATCATGAAATTTCTTGCCATATAATAGCATTTGGTATGTGGAGGCAAACTCTAGATCATTTTTGTATGGTTGCGTCCATCCATAGGTCTTGTGGCCACAAGAGTTGAGAACAATAGTCGGTGCTACAATTGGGGGCTGCTGAGGTGGTGTGCGACTGTAATATTCGTAATTAGTCCTAAGCTAATTGGAATATGTAGAAATTATATAACTGATATGTTCTATGTATAAGATTCTCCTAATCATACACTATTTGACTTCATGCACAATACAGAATCTGTTCCACCATTGATCATCATATGCGGAAATTAACACAATTGCAATGCACACATGAAACCATAAAAATTCACACACATTAACACAGTGATTTACGGGAAAGCCTAAAGCTAAAAACCCCAACTATCTGTATATAATATATGTCATAGAGATCATGTAAAAATCCTCATACAAAGCTTCTCACAAGCTCTTAGTACAATACAATCGCTACACACTAATCAGGTCCTGATCTAGCAAATCCATGCAACGATCTCTGCCACCTGCTAGCCTACCTCTACTACGCAATCCCTACTGAAGAATGGCTCTGAATGAACTCAAATTGGTCCAACCTTGCTCATGCAATCCTCATTGGCATCTCCATCAATGTGTGGTGCAAAATCATGCAACACTATAGTCACAACTGATAGTCATCTTTCCCTTTCACCTATCTCTCCAATGGTCTCCACTGAAACTGTCCATGCACTGTAGTTAACTGATGTATTCTTCAGTTGATTAATGATTTAGTATTTAGTGAATTAATTATTAATTAATTCACACCACTCTCACTAGTGTATCAATCAGTTAGACTAGATACAACTAGCTCAACTGTGTCTAACTGAGTTAAACTAAACACAACTCCATTAACTACTTCTATAAACTCCACCAAAATCTGTCACATGAGTTCTAACTGAATTATCCATGCAATAGCTCCACTTACCCCTCAGGAATAACGTAATTCCTTCTGTAAGCTCCTGTGTCACATCTGTGCACTTAACTGAAGTGCTCCAAGAGAATAAGATAATGTTTAGAGTCCAAATATTATTAAGAGCTAATAATATTCGACATATATATTTTTAGACTGGTAATCTAAAAATATATTCTGCCCAATATGTCTAAAAATATAAGTCCATCTATTTTTCCAACCTGACCAACCATCCACAAATAGCATCCTACAACTCATAGAATATGATCGACATGTCTAAAAATAGACATAGTCTAAAAATAAACTTGCGCCAAAAATAACCTGCAGGCCCACTTAGTGAAGGCGACTCTTTTCACTAAGCTCATCATATTGTTGAAATCTCAACACTCCCTCTAAACAAGATAGGGATTATCTTCCACCCCAATCCTGCCTCTATGGTATTCGAATTTGCTCCTGGTGAGTGCCTTCATCAAGATATCAGCATCCTGATCCTCCATAGGAATGTAAGAAAGTAACATGATCTTCCGCTGCACACAATCTCTAATATGATGATACCGGATGTCAATGTGTTTAGATCTATCATGAAATACTGGATTAACTGAGAGTTTAATGAAACTCTGATTATCACAATATATCACCGTAGGATCTAAGTGTGAACTGAACAACCCGACCAGGATCTTCCTCATCCATATAGCCTCGCATGCAGCCAAACTTGCTGCCATATACTCGGCCTTCGCTAAACTGAGTGCCAAGGATCTCTGTTTCCTGCTGTACCAAGAAACTAGGGTAGACCCGATACTGAAAATCCCTCCATATGTGCTCTTTCTGTCCATTTGGCTCCCTACCCAATCTGCATCTGTGAAGCCATGCAGCTTCACCTCATCCGACTGTCTGTACCATAATCCATATCCCAATGTGCCTTTGAGATATCTTAATACATGCTTCTCCACCTTCCAAAAGAGCTTGGTAGGCTTAACCATAGCTTGTGAAAGCTGGTTAATAGCATAACATATGTCCGGTCATGTATTGACTAGATACATGAGCAAACCAACCAACTGTCAATAAACAGTGGCATCCACTACCTCTGCCAATGTAGCATCCTCTTTCCTCCTGTTGGAGTTCCCATGTTTTGGAAAGATTGGCAATACCAAAAGATGAGACAACATAGAACCACTTTCAGACCTTAGGATCTAGCCCTCCTAGGTCCAAAGAGGGATCTCTCTATAATATTCAAGGCATATGGCTTTGAAGCTCAAGTTTAAGATATTAGGCTAGTTGTAGGCTCATGGTTGTTGGTTTGATTGTTGAGTTTGGTTGTAGGGAATCAGGAAAAGAAGGACCAATATAAGACAAGGATGAGCAAAGAGGAAGCTTAGGCAGAGACATATAACTCAGAGAACATCAAAGCCATTGGACTATGGAGTCAAGAAAGGATTTATTTGTAATCAATGTGCAAGCTTTCATTTGGGCTAGTCATCTAGAGCATTTGGATCTTAAAGGATGATTGGTGGAATGGGACATTAAGGACAGAAAATGAAAGGAGGAGAACCAACCAACTCTGCCTATAGATCAAGTAAGAGGTCATTTAACTCTAGACCTGCTTGGACAAAATCAAAAGGCAATACAAGGGATCTTAGAAAGGTTAACTGGTCGCGCAAGGATCCTAGTAGATAGGGCTAACACTAATCCCCAGTGTTCCCAAACCTTCTAGCTAAATCCTACCAAGAACATCTGAACACAGATTTCATCAACTCATACATCAGAGAGCAGGCAATAACATCCACTACACTAGTTAAATTAATCGAAATCAATATTCAGATACACATACAAGCATAAAACGTTGAGGCAGGGAGAGCAGGAAATATAGGGCACCTATCAGGGGTGAATCCTATATTATACTTCTGTTACCTACCAGCAGAAATGAAATGAAATGTAGCATGCAATGAGAGCAAGTCAATCACAAATACAGAGAAAGAGGAAACATCACCAACTGCTTTAGATCAGGATCCAAAGAAACATGCTTGTCATATTAAAAACAACACCATTAAGGTACATCATAGCCCATAGCCTGAACATTCAGTCTGAATACATCTAGTCTCAGTCTATCTTACAATATTACACAGAGAACTTGTCTCAAGAGGAACAATGCTTGCGTTTTACTGATATCTCATCAACAACCATTACAATGTTTTCTTCTGTGCTTTATAGCAGATGTTGAACCTAAGATCGATTGAGGGAGTAGGTGAAAATTAAATGTATCATTAAACATAGAACAGAGAAATAGGACCGAGGCCCATTCTGTTTGACTGCTGCATCTTAAATCTCTGTCATCTCCCTTATAAAAGAATGATCTTCTTCAGATTTTCCTTTAATCTAGACATGACTTTGCCGCATTTTGGTGGCCATATTTCGTTGTACTTGTGGGGAATAAACAAATGGTAAACAACTGCTGAGAAGTCTGTTTCATAAATGTTTGACTATTTTTGAACTGTAGTTAGGGCGGAAATTCTTTCATGGACATACTGCTACTGTGCCCAGGACCTTTTGGATAGATCTTCGGGGTCTTCAAACTACTGCTTTTCCTTCTAAACCTCTGACAGGTTAGCTCGGGTTTTAATGGTTATGGGAGATTTTCTACAAAGTTCGACCTCTGTTCCTTTAATGAACATCTCATCTCCACCTTCCCGGGCCTTTGTTCATAAATTCAGCTGCTGTGGATGAACTTCATCGGATTTCTCTGTCGCGGTAACAAAGGCTGCGTATTGCGGTTGTTTTTCATCGTTTTCAATCCTGCAAAAAACACGAAACTGTGAGGAAAACCCTAGATGGGGTGGCGGATGATGTGGGAGATGAGCGTGACCGTGCAGATGGCGTGGTGGAGGGAAAAACTTGCAGAGGAACGATGTAAAATTCCATGGCGGAGGTGACGGTGCGCAACGAGAACTGTGAATGAAAATCATTAAACAGCACGAGGAATGGAGTAATATATGCGACGGGCAGGCATGTGCACGGAGGGTGCACGTGGGATGCTGACATGGCGGAACGGGAGACCGTGGAACAGTCAACGATGGAAGGGCTGATCTGGACCGTTGATTTCATTAGAGATTGACGACGGGGATCAGAAAATGGTGGGCCAGCGGGCGCGATGAGCGTGGTTAAAACAACGTGCAACTTTGGCAAATGATGACCGTCGGATGGGTGATCAGAGATCCAACAACTGACGAAAATTCCGATGGATGCCCTGTGCCGAAGGTTAATGCGCAGGAGAAGAGCGGTTTTGAGGACATAAAGTGGACACGCGGCAGGTAATGTATGGAATCGCTGGGTGATGGAGGAAAACCGTTGTCTGTAGATGAGCGATGCAGAAAATACTGGTGGTTTTTGAACTATGAAGGCGGGATGGGGACCACCGCTTCGGGTGAGCTCCGCACCGTCGGATCATTCATTAATTAGGACGGTGGAGATCCATCGATCTATCAAAACATATTAACACCCCCAAAATGCGTGTTTGCAAAGGTTTTTAATGATTTTTCGTGCGAAGAAAGGTTTGGAGGGGCTAAGCGCCTGGCGGATTCGGTGTTGATCACGGCGCCGGGTCTCATGGAAAAAGGTGCAGAGGCTAATGGGGAAGGGGCTAAGGCCTCATATGTGAAATTTATGTATTTTTACTTATTTTAAATGCAATTTGGGGCCAGCCAGGGGTAACGATAGGGCAAAGAAGGGTAGGAAAGGCCAAAATAGGGGCAGGGAAAGGATTTCAAGGGGGTTTCGAGGAATTTGAGGATAAGGAAGGGGGGAAAATTGGGGGGGGGAGAAAGGGAGAGTTGTTGTATTTGCAGGGATATGAGGGGTAAAATATTCCCTTTGAAGAATGGATCATCAGAGAGGATTATAATTGGGCACAGCACAAAGAGACTCCAAGGAGGATGGATTTTCAGGGGAAAGGCATTCCTTGGAGGCTTCAGAACAATCTAGCCCCCAGCTTGCTTGTCAATAATTCCATAGGGGGGCTAACAGTGGCTCCACATGGGGATGGCTGCACCTTGGAGGAGTCAAGAAACCAGAGATGATATTTGGAGTAGGCCAGATGCCTGCTGTCATAAGCCATCTTTCTTCTTCAATTTTAGCTGCCATAGTATGATAGAAACATCAGCAAAAATATTTCCCAACCAATCTACCTACCCAAACTACAGTTCTACAATTTTCCCTTGGGTGCATTTGAACTAGTAGACCCTTTACATTATTTATTTTGAAAGCAAAAACAAACCTACTCTAGATCTACCCTTATTTCTCCATGAGGCCAGATTAGACTTTTGGCCTCATCCATTTCTCTACCTAATCTAATACCTGCTGGGATTAAACTGTCCAGCAGGTTCCTTCACCTACATTCTAAGACAGGAAATTTAAAAACAGCCAAGTCAGGATTAGACTGTCTGACCTGCTGGACTTTGCATAAATTAAAAAAAACTAAATACATGCTCACACACTGAGATTTATTGAGCTTTTCCTACCTACCCTACTCTAACTGGAATATTTACAGTCTTCCAATGCAACCAGTCCTTCAAGTGATCCCATGACTGGTATTTCTTGCTCAACTCCTTGAGCAGGCTGGATAAGCAGGGCAACTCACACTCCTTTTGTTCAATAACGGTAGCTTTGAAATATTTTCTTTCTGTTTGCAACATGCTGCTCAAGAAGACTCTTGATCCTTCTCCAAATGTCTGCAGGAAATGTGCATAAGGATCATGAAATAATACTTGGCTATGAATATCTGGCAAGTAGGCTTCAACCAGGATTTCCTCTTCTTCCACTGGATCGAGAATGAGACTCTCTTGAGAAAGAGAGACTCCCTTATCTGCTTCATTTTCTGAACTGGAGGACTCATCATATATGGCAGTGCTGTCCTCTTGGAACTCTGATACATTCTGCTCTGATGTGCTGAGCTCAGTGAAGAGATCAATGTATTCTTGAGCAGGGGTGTATTCCTTTGCTTCCTCTTTTTCAAGAGAAGGCTCTTTGCTTTCAACCTGCTCAAAAATCTCTTGTTCATCTTCTGAAAGGAAAAACTGCTGGCTTCCAGTCTCACTGATGATCTGTGTTAGAGCAGAATGAATATTTGTAGAATCTTCGTCTGCTATTATACTGTCATAGATCTCCCCATCAGTGTCATAAATAGCCTGCATTGGCTCATTATTCTCTGGAAGTGAAAGGGACTGATTCTCCTCCCACAAATCTACTAATGATGGCCTTGCAGGATCATTTTTTGGTTGGAGAGCACCATCATCAGATAGATCAAAAATAAGAGAATCACGAATGTAAGTAATGTCACCAACCGGATACACTGGATTGTCAGCAGATTTCTCTTCATTCTGATTTACATGTGAGCTTTCCAACTCTGTACAATAAAGCTCATCAGATGAATGGACAAGAATTTCTGATCTGTAAAAAATTTCAGAGGCCGGCTGTCTATTGATGATTTGATCTATTTCTTCCTCTATCAAAGGGGAGGATGGTCTTGTGTCCCTTTTTGCAGAAGTGCCGCAGCTCTCTGTTTCCTCTGAAGATTGGATTTGAGGCAAGGTGTCATCCTGAGCCTCAACTATCAGGGATGATAAATCAACATCTGAATTTTCAGGAATACCTTGAAGAATGTCCACAGTCTCTTGGCTGTTTTCTTCCTCAGCTGATTCATCTGTGCTCTTGTGATGGCTAGGATGCATATGAAATCTTTGAATGGCTATCAACAGATCTTCAGGATGCATATCAACCAAATCCATATCAATGTATAACAGGCACTATATGATATTTCGAGATTGATCACAACAGTCCCATGGTAAGGATGGAGAGTTTCCTTTATAATTCTTGTAAAATACTTGGTGCATGTCCTTTAAAGAAAACAAACTCCGAGGTTCTAACCATTCATACCAGACCCTAGCTTTTCCTTCTAATGTTTCCATGAAAATTTTCATTAAGCAGTCTTCATGCCATTCAACTCTAAATTTCCACACATGTATATGAAACTTGATGAGATGTAGCAAGGGGTCTTCAGTGTTTTCACCCTGAAAGGTAGGCAAGTTTTTTAACCAGTCCACTTCAGGCATTTTGTGTGGGAATCCAGGGATATGCTCCCTGCTCATTGGGGCATATCTTCTCTGTATGCGTGGAAGCATGTTTGTAAATCAGAAAGAGGTCACTGTGTCTCTTCAACCAGTTCAGAGTCTTCTACCAGTGGAGTCATTAGGTCTTTGGATCATAGGGAGTGTGGAGTCGCCAGGTGGATGATTATGAATGTTTGAAGTAGGATGCTATCCGCCATCAGCAATTAGGTAATGTCACCTTTCAGGAATAACCTCAAAACACAACAAACTCCAACCAGAGATTGACTGGGAGGGCATTTACCAGATATGTCACCTCCGAAGAGGGTGAGATCCGGAGGCTACCTGGCCCTTCCCAGGCTCTGTCTAAGAGTATGAGATACACAACGAATGGAGGATGATTCAAGAAAGGGATGACTTTCTGCCAATCTAACCAGAGATTTGTGGGTTTGAATGCCTAGGGATGTTCAAAGTGTAATGCATTCAAATTTCCCCAGTGGAGTCGCCATTATGTTGGGGTTCCCATGTTTTGGCCAGATTGGTAAGACCAAAAGATGAGACAACATCAGAACCACTTTGGGACCTTAGGATCTAGCCCTCCTAGGTCCAGAGAGGGATCTCTCTATACAAGTCAAAGGATATGTCTTTGAAGCTCTAAGTTATGATTTTAGGCTAGTTGTAGGCTCAGGGTTGTTGGTTTGATTGTTTGTGTTTGGTTGGAGGGAATCAGGAAAAGAAGGACCAATATAAGACAAGGATGAGCGAAGAGGAAGCTTAGGTAGAGACAGATAACTCAGAGAACATCAAAGCCATTGGGAAATGGAGTCAAGAAAGGGTTTACTTGTGTTCAATGTGCAAGCTTTCAGTTGGGCAAGTCATCTAAATCATCTGGATCTTAAAGGATAGAAGATGGAATGGAACATTAAGGACTGAAAATGAAAGGAGGAGAACCATCTAATTCTTTCTATAGATCAGGCCAGAGGTCATTTAACTCCAGGCCTGCTTGGAAAAAATCAGAAGGCAATACAAGGGATCTTAGAAAGATTAACTGGTCGCGCAAGGATCCTAGTGGACAGGGCTAACACTAATCCCCAGTGTTCCCAAACCTTCCAGCTAAATCCTACCAAGAACATCTGAACACGGATTTCATCAACTCATACATCAGAGAGCAGGCAATAACATCCACTACACTGGTTAAATCAATCGAAATCAATATTCAGATACACGTATAAGCAAAAAAAACATTGAGGTAGGGAGAGCAGGAAATATAAGGCACCTATCAAGGGTGAATCCTATATTATACTTCTGTTGCCTACCAGTAGAAATGAAATGAAATGTAGCATGCAATGAGAGCAAGTCAATCACAAATACAGAGAAAGAGGAAACATCACCAGCTACTTTAGATCAGGATCCAAAGAAACATGCTTGTCATATTAAAAACAACACCAATCAGGTACATCATAGCCCATAGCTTGAACATTCAGTCTGAATACATCTAGTCTCAGTCTATCTTACAATATTACACAGAGAACTTGTCTCAAGAGGAACAATGCTTGCGTTTCACTGATATCTCATCAACAACCATTACAATGTTTTCTTCTGTGCTTTATAGCAGATGTTGAACCTAAGATCGACTGAGGGAGTAGGTGAAAATTAAATGTATCATTAAACATAGAACAGAGAAATAGGACCGAGGCCCATTCTATTTGACTGCTGCATCTTAAATCTCTGTCATCTCCCTTGTAAAAGAATGATCTTCTTCAGATTTTCCTTTACTCCAGACATGACTTTGCCGCATTTTGGTGGCCATATTTCGTTGTACTTGTGGGGAATAAACAAATGGTAAACAACTGCTGAGAAGTTTGTTTCATAAATTTTTGACTATTTTTGAACTGTAGTTAGGGCGGAAATTCTTTCATGGACATACTGCTACTGTGCCCAGGACCTTTTGGATAGATCTTCGGGGTCTTCAAACTGCTGCTTTGCCTTCTAAACCTCTGACAGGTTAGCTCGGGTTTTAATGGTGATGGGATATTTTCTACAAAGTTCGACCTCTGTTCCTTTAATGAACATCTCATCTCCACCTTCCCAGGCCTTTGTTCATAAATTCAGCTGCTGTGGATGATCTTCCGCGGATTTCTCTATCGCGGTAATAGAGGCTGCGTATTGCGGCTGTTTTTCATCGTTTTCAATCTTGCAAAAAACACGAAAACTGTGAGGAAAACCCTAGATGGGGTGGCAGATGATGTGGGAGATGAGCGTGACCGTGCAGATGGCGTGGTGGAGGGAAAAACTTGCAGAGGAACGATGTAAAATGCCATGGCGGAGGTGACGGTGCGCAACGAGAACTGTGAATGAAAATCATTAAATAGCATGAGGAATGGAGTAATATATGCGACGGGCAGGCATGTGCGCAGAGGGTGCACATGGGATGTTGACGTGGCGGAATGGGAGACTGTGGAACAGTCAACGATGGAAGGGCTGATCTGGACCGTTGATTGCGTTAGAGATTGACGATGTGGATTGGAAAACGGTGGGCCAGAGGGCGCGATGAGCGTGGTTAAAACAACATGCAACTTTGGCAAATGATGACCGTCGGATGGGTGATCGGAGATCCAACGACTGACGACAATTCCGCTGGACGACCTATGCCGAAGGTTAATGCGCGGGAGAAGAGCCGTTTTGAGTACGTACAGTGGACACGCGACAGGTAATGTATGGAATCGCTGGGTGATGGAGGAAAACCGTCGTCTGTAGATGAGCGGTACAGAAAATACCGGCGGTTTTTGAACTACGAAGGCGGGATGGGGACCACCGCTTCGGGCGAGATCCACACCGTTGGATCATTCATTAATTCGGATGGCGGAGATCCATCGATCTATCAAAACATATTAACACCCCAAAAATGCGCGTTTGCAAAGGTTTTTAATGATTTTTCGTGCGGAGAAAGGTTTGGAGGGGCTAAGCGCCTGGCGGATTCGGTGTTGGTCACGGCGTCGGGTCTTATGGAAAAAGGTGCGGAGGCTAATGGGGAAGGGGCTAAGGCCTCATATGTGAAATGTATGTATTTTTACTCATTTTCAATGCAATTTGGGGCCAGCCAGGGGTAACGATAGGGCAAAGTAGGGTAGGAAAGGCCAAAATAGGGGCAGGGAAAGGATTTCAAGGGGGTTTCGAGGAATTTGAGGATAAGGAAGGGGGGAAACTTGGGGGGGGGAGAAAGGGAGAGTTGTGGTATTTGCAAGGATATGAGGGGTAAAATATGCCCTTTGAAGAATGGATCATCAGAGAGGATTAGAATTGGGCGCAGCACAAAGAGACTCCAAGGAGGATGGATTTTCAGGGGAAAGGCATTCCTTGGAGGCTGCAGAACAATCTAGCCCCTAGCTTGCTTGTCAAGAATTCCATAGGGGGGCTAACACCTCCAACCACCAGGAAGAGAAGTGTCGATAGGATTGCAGCCTTGCATGTTGAACTTATCCAGTATCTCCCAGGCATACTTGCCTTAAGAAACAGTCCATCACTGCGCTGCCAAATTTCCAATCCCAGTAAATAATGAAGGAGGCCCAAGTCCTTCATCTCAAACTCTTTTGCAAGATTAGCCTTGCATGAGAGTATCAACTGTTCATCACCCGTCAATATCAAATCATCTACATAAAGTACAATGATCAACAACTTACCCTCCACCACAATCTGGTATAGTTTCAGATCCGCCTCACTCTTGGTGAATTCAAGACCGGTGAAATAACTGTCTATCAATGTGTACCAAGCACGAGGTGCTTGTTTCAGCCCATACAACGCTCTTTTGAGCCTGCACACATGCGACTAGCTGCTGAATATTTTGAAACCTTCAGGTTGCTCTATGTACACCTCCTCCTCAACGACTCTATTGAGGAACACAATCTTCACATCCATTTGATGAATGTGCTAACCCATCTGTGCTGAGAGAGCAAGGATGCTCCGTATGGAAGAATACCTTGCGGCAGGTGCAAAGGTTTCTTCATAGTCAATCCCCTAGATCTGTGAGAAGCCCTGAGCAACAAATCTTGCCTTGTACTTCTTGACGCTCCCATCAGTAGCTTGCTTCACTTTGTAGATCCATCTCGAACCTAACACTGATTTCCTTTTCGGCCTTGGGACAATCTCCCATGCACTGTTTCTGAAAATCGAATCATACTCTTCCACCATGGCATCTACCCATGAAGGGTCCTCCACAACTTCCTCGAAAGAAGATGGTTTTTTCACGATAAAATTGCTCATCAGAGCCATGTATCCAGTATATCGGTTAGGTGACTGTCTCTATTTGCGCTGTGATGTAGGTGCTCCTACAATCTTCTCTGCATCAAGATTTAGTCGCTCAGCTTTTGTAGTGCGCTTCTGCCCTCTGATGTTTGGCGCTGCATGAGTGGTTTCTTCCACTCCATGAACCTCCTCTTGTGGCTGATACACATCTTGAGGCTCATCCTTAGGAACTAATAGCTCCTCATCTGCATGCAAGTGTAGCTCCCTCTCAAGCAAAAATTTCATGGCTTTCTCCTCATGAAATTTGATATCCCGTCGCACAACAGTGTTCCGACTATCTGGAAAATACACACGATAGTTGTGGGGTGTTTCTATGTACCCCACAAATATCCCAACCTCTGCGGTCAGCTCCAGATTCTTCCTGGCATCCTTCGTCACATGAATGTAAACAGGTGAGCCAAAAATATTCAAATGAGAAATATCAGGCTTCTTACCAAAAAACGCCTCTTTGGGTGTACTCATGCCAAGTACTCTATGAGGACAACGGTTTTTCACATAAACTGTAGCGTTGCATGCTTCCACCCACAAGTGTATGGGAAGGCCCTGATCATGCAACATCGCCCGTGCAACACCCACGATTGTTCTATTCTTTCGCTCCATGACCCCATTCTGCTATGGGTTATGAGGCGCTATGAGCTCTCTTTGAATTCCTTCTGCAATGCAAAATTATTTGAATTCGCTAGAGATGAATTCACCACCATTATCGCTCCTAAGAGCCTTCATCTGCTTCCTCGACTCTTTCTCAACCAGTGCCTTGAACTCACAGAATTTTGAGTATGTCTCACTCTTCTTCTGCATGAAGAAGATCCATCACTTACGAGAAAATTCATCAACAAATATCACATAATACCTGTGCTTTGTTGTTGAAGCTACTGAGAAAGGTCCACACACGTCTGTGTGAATTCTCTCAAGGATCTTCATGGCACGACTATCCTTCTCATGAAAGGTGGATTTCACAAATTTTCCCAAAGTACATCCCTTGCACTGATCCGACTGCGCAAGTGTACCCTTGGGAAGCCCGGTAGAAATCTGCTGCAAAATTTTCAAAGCGTCATGGTGAAGATGGCCCAATCTCCTGTGCCACAATTCGCCCTCATCTCGGCTCATCACTCCTTCTTCTTTGCCTGCCATTGCTACGCAGCCATCTACTTGCAATTGATAAAGGTTCTTAAATCGAACCCCTATCCTCCAAGTTTCACCAGTTGCCTTACTACGCAGGAAAGCCTTTCCCTCGCTAAATACAACATCATATCCCTTGTCTTCCAACATCGCCACAGAGATCAAATTCTTATTCAATCCTGGAACATGCATGACATCCTTCAAGATGAAAGGTTTTCCAGACTCCCTCTCAAAGGAAATGGTCCGGATACAAGTCGCACTGTATCTACCATCATCGCCCATCTCGATGTGCACTCCAAGATCCTTCTCATCCAGATCAGTAAAAAAATCTTTGTCTCCGGTCATATGGAAAGATGCACCACTATCAAGAAACCACACTGAACCCATCACACTTGAGACCAAGCATGCTATCAACGAAAAATTCAGCTCAAAATGCGAGGCTAAAGCCTCTCCAGCTGCAAATCTAGCAGCCTGCTTATTTTTCTTCTTCTGTGGAAAATTAGTGGCGTAATGTCCGTGTTGGTGATAGTGAAAGCACTTCACCTTGGACATGTCCTACTTCTTTCCTTTTGCAATGGATTGATAAGGATTTTTCTTTCCATTCCCCTTCTTTTCTTTGGAAGCCAAAGTGAAATTTTCTTCATCTTCATTCTTCAATGAAGATCCATCCTTGGTACTCCGCCTTATCTCCTCCTGCACAAGAACCGACCAAAGTCGCTCCCATCCCAGCAGTTTCTCCCAACCATTGACAGAGTCCTCATAGGAATGCCAACTCTTCAGAAGCCCAAGGAGATCCAAGCTCACCAATTCCTCTTCATCTATAGTAAGCCCCACACTTCCCATCTCATCCCTGCACTGGACGAACTTCGTGAGGTACTTGGGTATACTTTTGCCCTTCTCCATTTTTATTTTCCTGAGCTTGTCTTTGAGTGCCAACTTCCTCTGGTCGCTCTTGCTTTGGAAGAAGTCTGTCAAAGCTTTCCACGTCAAGAATGGGGAGGCTTTACCATGAAGGCTAGACACTATGTGATCCTTCACACCTTCCAACAAAATCCTTCGACATTTTGCTGTCTTCTTTTGTCATGTGTCAAGTGCGGCAGCATCACCAGAAGCAGGTTTTGGAATTTCTGCATCTGTGAACTCCTTCAACCCATTATCCTCTAGTACCACCTCCATCTTGTCCTTCCATGAAATATAATTCGAGCTGCCCTCAAGGGCATACTCCAATCGCAATATGTTGAAAGACATCTCAACTTCGAGACCAAGAAAACACTACTGCAAATTCGAATTCCACCAACACAAAACTCAACCGCTTCAATGATTTGCAATTGCTCCAAATGATCAATGCTCTGATACCATGTAGAAATTATATAACTGATATGTTATATGTCTAATATTCTCCTGATCATACACTATTTGACTTCATGCACAATACATAATCTATTCCAACATTGATCATAATATGCGGAAATTAACACAATTGCAATGCACACATGAAACCATAAAAATTCACACACATTAACACAGTGATTTACGGGAAAGCCTGAAGCTAAAAACCCCAAATATCTATATATAATATATGTCATAGAGATCATGTAACAATCCTCATACAAATCTTCTCACAAGCTCTTACTACAATACAATCGCTACACACTAATCAGGTCCTGATCTAGCAAATCCATGCACCGATCTCTGCCACCTCCTAGCCTTCCTCTACTGCGCAATCCCTACTGAAGAATGGCCTTGAATGAACTCAAATTTTTCCAGACTTTCTCACGCAATCCTCATTGGAATATCCATCAATGTGTGGTGCAAAATCATGCAACACTATAGTCACAACTGATAGTCATCTTGCCCTTTAACCTATCTCTCCACTGGTCTCCACTGAAACTGTCCATGCACTGTAGTTAACTGATGTATTCTTCAGTTGATTAATGAGTTAATATTTATTGAATTAATTAATAATTAATTCACAACACTCTCACTAGTGTATCAATCAGTTAGACTAGATACAACTAGCTCAACTGTGTCTAACTGAGTTAAACTAAACACAACTCCATTAACTACTTCTATAAACTCCACCAAACTCTGTCACATGAGTTCTAACTGAAGTCTCCATGCAATAGCTCCACTTAACCCTTAGGAGTAGCGTAATTCCTTCTATCAGCTCATGTGCCACATCTGTGCACTTAACTGAAGTGCTCCAAGAGAATAAGATAATGTTTAGAGTCCAAATATTATTAAGAGCTAATAATATTCGACATATCTATTTTTAGACTGGAAATCTAAAAATAGATTCTGCCCAATATGTCTAAAAATAGAAGTCCATCTATTTTTCCAACTTGACCATCCATCCATAAATAGCACCCTGAAACTCATAGAATATGATCGACATGTCTAAAAATAGACAGTCTAAAAATAGACTTGTGCCAAAAATAGCCTGCGGGCCCACTTAGTGAAGGTGACTCTTTTCACTAAGCTCATCATCTTGTTGAAATCTCAAGAGAATATCCACTTTTGTTTTATTTCTTTGCTTAAAGAATAAATGTGCAAAGGAGGTTAATCAAAATCCTAACAAAGAATAAATCAATGCCAAATGTGAAAAGGCTAAACTTGTCTATGTAAACAAGCACCCTTAGGTGTGAAAGGGGTTGGACATTTTGAATGGGTCAACCTTGACCAAATCTACAGCGCTGTCTAGAAGGAAGAGGCCATCAATGAGGCACAACGCAATTCTAGAAGGAGATGGATTGTGTGAAAGAGAATATTTCATGGAAGGTGGTTTAGGGTTTACAAGTGCTTAATCTATATAAGGAAGGGGAGCGTAGGATGTAAAAGGTTGTTGAATGATATCATATTTTGATATATTTTCTGGTTAGACCATATAGCTTTCTTTGGTTGTTTAGCCTATATTTCAAATGCTATTTAGCATTGGGATCTCCTGTTTAGGAATTCCATCTCTTCCCATTGAGTACTCTTGGGAGAGTCTTGTATTGCATAGTCCACTATCTGGCTTGAGGCCAAGCTTCTCCTTTCAACTACAACTCAGATCTTGTTGAGGGTTTGGTTGTATTTGCAAGCTGTAGCAAGTGGAGGCTAGATCTATTCAGATCTAGGACATTTGAGTGCCCTTTTTGAGTGGAGGAGTCTTCTGCTCTATTGGGGGAAGTGTATTGGAGTAATTGGGCATGATTTATTGATCTTGGCATGTGGCCAACTGATATCTATACCCTACAGTGTAGTTTCCATTCCAGATCTTCGTTATTCTTGTAGGTGTTGTTGCAGGGAGTTTGGGTGCACTATTTGGAGAGCTGGTTTCTGAGTGTTGGGGATCTTCCCTTTACTTTGAGATCCATTGGAGGAGATATATACATTGCATATTTCAGATCTGATCTACATAGTTCTGAATACTTCTTAATCTCTGAATATTTATGTAGATCTGCATTCTTAGATCTCAGATCTACTACTTATACTTGGTGTAATGCTCAAAACCCCAAGGGGATATAAAAGAGGAGCCTTTCTAGTGCATGGATATGTTATGGATCTGATATTTTATGCACAGATTTTCTCTAGATATGATATGTAATCAACAACATTTTGCAGCCTAATAAAATAACGATGTCAAGGCAGTTTCAGTCCATTCATGTGGTTGCAGCACCTCTTTTTAGGGATTTTCATCTATTTATGTCTTGTATTTCCAGCTATGCATCTTATGGGCCTCATTATAAATCTATATTGCTGCTGTGAATACTATTGAAGAAAATTTTTATTGGCCTCCTGCTATGTTTTAGAGGAATTTCGTTATTTTAATGCATGACTGTTTAGTATTGATGCATGTTCCCATTTGGGATATTACAGTGGTATCGAAGCATCATCTTGGCATAGCCTGTGCTTATTGAGAAGCCAATATGTATTTTCAAGAAAATAAAAGACAAAAGAATAATATTGATTACAATGAACACAAGAAGACAAGGGTAAAACCTCTTTATCTGGAAGAATAAAAGGGAAAGAGTTCTCAAAAACTCTATTCCAAACTCTGCATGAGCTTAAAGGAGAAATCAAAGAAATGAAGAGGGCAAGACATGAAGTTCCCTCAAGAAGATCTTTACATGAATAAATCCCTAGTTCTTCATCTTATATGTGCAAGAACTCAGCTACACAATCAAGTATACAATGTTATTCTATGCCCATATTTACCGCAAGAGAGATGAAGGAAGAAGATGCACCAAAGGAGGAGACTTTGAGTGCTATCTTCAAGAGTATGAATCTAAATCTTGGAAAATCAAGGAGCAATTGAGTTTCCAAGAGTTCTGCCAGCTCAAGGAGGAAAGAAGATCCATCAAGTATAATAGAAGGAGAAGAGGTAGATTCTTTCTGCCAAATTTTGATGGGTCCTCCACATGTACAGCTAAGGAATGGATAGATCAGCTAGACTCATATTTGGATCTACATCAAGTTTCAGAAAATGAAGCTCTTAAAGTAGCAGCGCTGCATCTTAAAGGTAAAGCTTATGCTTGGTGGTTATTTGAATCCTTTTCATTAAAGAATTCAAATATATCTACTTATGCAAGATTCACTAGGAGATTAGTGAAGATATTTGATGTAAAACAAACTAAAACATCTTTGATTGAGCTAGCAAAGCATGAGCATGCAAAATCCTTGCATGAGTTGGAAAGATCTGTTATGCCAACTCCACTTCGTGTTTCTATTGAGGAAGATAAAAATCTATGTGATACTTTTCCAAGGGAAAGATCCCTATTGCATGAAGATATTTCTTCTCAAAAGGAAGTCATGGAGATTCCTCTTTCAAGGGAAGACCAAGATCTAAGGTCTCTCATTGATAATGAGGTGTTTTCAAATATTGATGAGGAGAAAGAAAAATAGGGCAGTAACATCGCTATCACTTCAGAAGAAGAACCATCACCACATGGGGATGGACATGAAGTTATTGCTTCAAGGGAAGGAGATTTTTCATCTTTGCAAATGGTTCCCAAGGAGCATCATGCGACAATATTATTTGGCAATAACACCTTGCTCCAAGGAGGAGGAGGAAGGATGGATCAGCATCCAATGATGAGGAGCATGCACCCTTGTTTATTTCAAGGGGTTTATATTCATGAGAAGGAGACTGATATATGTAGCAAGGATAAGGACAAATCATTCCACTCATTCATACTATCTACTTCAGATCTTGATGTCTCTTTACATGGAGGAATTCCACCAAGGAAGCCCCATGATTGGAAGATGAATAAAGTGTTCTCTCAACTTGATGCAGTAGTGACATATGTGGCTAATGAAGGAGCCTTGGGAGAATCTAGCACAATGATGAGAACCATTGATGGGTTCCAAGGAGAGACGATCAAATTTCTAAGTTGGACATTTCCATATCCCACTCAGTTATCTGCACTGGAAAATGATTCATAGATCTATGATGATATGAGCATGATGTCAAATGACCACTCCATATTCTTGGGGCAGAAAATGATATCTTCACATACAAGGAAGATTTCTAAAGATGACAAGAGGGTATCAACACTCTTGTATGCATGGGCCAAACTATGGAAGTTTTGGAAGAAAGAGACCTTTCAAAAGGAGGTTGACTTCCATGAACTTCATTCTTGTCTTGAGCAAGATCAGCTGCAAGAGAGGCAACAAAGATGGAGTAACCTTACTCCAACATGTGACTTTGGAATTCAACATGTCAAAGAGGAGAACCATGATATGATAGGAGCTTCTATTCAGATTTATAGAGCGTTGTCATGGTTGGGGAGATTGGATCCATATTGGAAATCCCAACTGTTGGTGGAATATTGCAAGGATCTTCACACATGCATGATTCTTGATGACCAGCTACAAGATGAGGGCTATTTAGTCCAAGATGGAGTCATCTATGATCATGGTAGGATCTTCTTATCTAGAGCCTCCAATTTCAAGAAGAAGTTACTACAAGGAGGCTATGAAGAGTTGTGCTTCAGCCACACATATTCTATGAAGCTCAACAACATCATATTGAGGAGCTACTATTGGGAGGGCTTTGAAGGAGAACTATATCAAAATTGTCAAAGATGCATGTACCATATGGGGATGGAGCAGCAACATAACTCTATGGAAGAGTTAAATCAGCCTTCTCTTTCTCTTTTTGAGGAAAGGGATATATCTATGCACCACTCCATTTGTTTGAGGAGGACTGTTGGTGAAAATCATACTCGTGTAACTCATGTTTTATTTTCTGATTGTATTTATTCTTTTACCATGTATATGCAGGCCATAGATCCTAAGAGGAGTGTCATTCCATACAAAATTCATGGCCAAATTTGGGCCACAAAAATTTCTGAATATGGCCACTCCCTTGGGAGAAAAAGGGAGATTCTATTTCATGATGGATGCATTCCTAAGGCACCAAATATATCTCACAATTTCAGCCATGGTGAGATGACTTGGACAGCAAGTAAGTGGTGGGAAAACCACTGTTACACAACATTTTTTCACTGTCCTTGCTGTTAGGCCCCTATGAATTTTTTGACAAGCAAACAGGGGGCTAAATTTTTTTTCGAGTCTTCAAGGAATGCATTTTCCCTAGAAACACATCATCCTTGAAGCCTCCTTGTGCCCTATTCCTTTGATAAAATCCCCTCTGTTTTTCCCATTATAAAGCCTCTCTGTTTGTGAAGAAGAATGCCCAAAAGGCCTTTTTCCTCACTTTTTTCCCCTCCCTAAATTCCTCACTAACCCTCTAAATCATCTCCATTCCCCTTTAAACCTCACAAATACCCTTTGTTTGGCCAAATAACTGACGCAGGGCCAACCCTGCAAACCCAGAATCTTTCCTTATCTATGCATGTATGAAATGCATCTCAAATCAATTTCTTCATTACAGGAAATTACATGCACTATCATTGCGGAAGCTCCTTCATTACCCATAAACCCCATAATCAATTATCCATTCATTTAAACCCACATTCAAATGGCATTTAGGAACCAAAAAATTCTCAATCATCATTTACAACTCTTCATTAAAATTCATTTATGCAAATGTTTCTCTTCAAACATATGATTTTATGGTAATGAAACCATACACAACCGAATTCATTTAAATTCCGAAACTCTACTTGTGTCAATTCAATGGTTAAACCATGCTTCATAAAATTTCGAGTCTTTATGAGTGCCCTTGCCTTTTTAACAAGCTTGACATTTTTTTCTCAATCCAAACCATAAGCAATTATAATATCAACCATCCCTTGCGCAAACCCTTTACAAATACATCGACCCACACACATTACTCGTTGATCATTGGGTTAACTATACAACATTCCCAATTCAATGAACGCACTAAGAAATATGCCACGACTTTTAATATAAATGGGCTTACCTCATGAATGCTTCTACAAATTCATAACTCGCCTTTACTTCATACAAATTTAATTAACGCCATCACACATTGACTTAATGCCTTTGTCTTGGCAATTCATCAGTTCCAGAACAAATACACAGAGAATCTGCAATCGAATGCTCTAGTTGCACCTTCGTCCCTTCCAACCAAATGAACTTACCTTTTCATCCACCGAATTTCTCCAATGCACTCCTCACTCGGCATTTAACGCTGCCATACTTCGACATTTTCTATTGCTGTTCAATACTGTAGCTGCATTCCATTCACGTTAAACCAGTGTTTCAACAATACAATTCCTCAATCAATATAGTTCTTACCACATGTTTCAAATGTTTACTCGGTCTCGACGTTCTTTACACAACACTCAACAATACATTCAAATAAAAAAACAAGTCGATATTAAAATCGATGCCAAATGAACCCATCTGACAATTTTCTCTGCGCAATTCAGGTCCAATTCTTAATTTAGTTTCCAGCACCATAACTCTGAAAATTCAGTGTTTAATAACCCAAAAAATCACACATTGATCCGTTCCAATGCGGGTTCATTCCACCTTTTCAACGCAGGTTCTTGCTACATGACAACCGAAACATAAATCGAATTCTTCAATTCTGGACTGTTGTGCACAAAAATCGATTCAATAGATCGATGGATATCCAACAATTAATGTAAACTGAACACGTTTCTTCATCGATCAACCGATCTTCAAATACAACGATTCTGGATTGGGTTTTTAATAAAAAACTGATTTGGTTTATAAAATCGAGTTTTCTCAACAATGATTCTCAATATAGATTTGTATTAACAGCAATTAAATTCAAAAGAACAGAGCCCTACAAAACCGCAAACTCAGTGCTTTGGATTACAATCATTCCCACAAAATTGTCACCCAATTGAATGCCTTCAACATTCCACAAGTTTATGTTATGATTTTAACCATGTCAGTCATAGATTATTTCAGATCGATCTCACAATACCTTACAAAATTCGATTCATTCAATTGCTTAGAATTCATAAACAACAGTCTCATAACCATACAATGGAAATCAACCAAAAAAATCAGATTCTTCATTAATCATGCAAACCTGACATGGAAGTCCTCCTTCGTGGCCTGATTTCCCAATTATTGGCCCTTTACAAACTACCGGAGGCTCCAAGTAGAAACCCTCTCACTACTCACACTCTCAATCTATTCGACTTTTCCTCTCAAAAACCACTCATATTTATACATAGATAATGCATTTAATTCACTCAAAATATCTCTCCACCTAATCCTCAACTAATCTATATTTTAGGTGTGGACTCAACAAAGTCCCATACATAGAATTCCTAATCTCTAATTTTTCTCCTAAACTATTTCTCTCATATCCTTTTATTTAATAAAAGAATATTTACAAAATCCTCACTTTTCCAAATTATCTCCTATTTTATTAAAAATAACAAATTAATTAATAAAATAATAAAAATGTCACACCCCCTTTTCTAACATATTTACAAATGAAAAATGGCCTTGATGCTCCTGCATCAATAACCCCTTTTCCTCTCAACCGTTACCCCTTTTTTTGGCCTTAAATTGCATTGAAAATAGGCCAAAAGACCATATTTTGCATTAAAGGCTTTATCCCCTTTTGGCCAGCCCCTTAACCACTTCCCCATATGCCCCGAGCGCTAAGACCAAGTGCTAAGGCCTGGGTGCTAATCACAATCGCAAATTTCGGGGAGGGCATTTCTGTGTTATACGAAAAAATCCTAATGCGATTGGGGTTTGGTCTGAAGACCCGCGCCGCGATCTCGACCGTCGATATTTTAAGATCTGATGGCCAGCGCTGATCGAAATCGCAACTTTCAAACTGTGCCGCCCACTGCACTCCCCAATTGCAATCCTCTGATTGTAATCTCCTCCATCAATTTCCCTTTAATCCAAAGGCCCTTATTTCTCCCGCTCTGCCCCTTTACACCTGCCCGTCTCCCCGCTGATTGAATCTCCACCATCGATCTTGTTCCAGATTAGACGGCTGGTGCTCAATCACACCGTCGCCAATTGGAAGTTCACAATGTGCCAAACTCGCTGCCTTCCCCGATTGAAATCCGCCGATCCAATCGTGACCGTCCATTCAACCTAGATCCAACGGCTCACGTTTAATCGCCCTCTGCCCATGCCGAGTCCCACCAAAAAAATCATTTCATATGTTTTCGCACATTCCCCTTTGTATCACGATTCAACGGCCCAAACCTTAGTGTTTAACACTAAAGATCTTTCTTCTGCCATTCTTTCACGGTTTCCACTGTTCTCCACTGTTTCGCCACCACTCCCATAGGCCTCCACAACAATTCTTCCGCCACTGCCCTGGATTGTTTGACAGGTTTGTTTCATTGTGCAGGGTTTACAGAGTGGAATTTTCACTCTGCCCTTGTAATCATATTCACCGTAATTCAAAACACAGAGAGGCCATTATAGCGGCCAAGTGAAGCAGCAGAGACGGATTTGAGGGATTTAAGCCCGTAATTGAAGATTTAATGTGCCAATCCTGTGTTCAAAGGATTAAGGTGCAGTTTGAAGACTAAAGAGTGCACCAGCAAGTCATATCAGTGCTACATAATAGCATAACGCGTTTTCTCCAGAGGTACACCTTCCTACAGCAGTCTCCATGCCTCCTCGAGCCCAGAAACAGTTAATTACTCTGACAGAAACTTCTCAAAGACAGTCAGGACCATAGTTATGGAAGCATGGAGACTTGAAGACCTTTCAGTCACCTTACTTGCTTCAGAAGGTAGAACATAGGGCCTTACAGCCAGAAAGGACTCCAAAGAAACATTAGAGGTCAATATCGACTTGACAGAGACCTTCGAACCGGGCTACAGAGTACATACAACACTGCAGAGCCATTAAGCAGTATGGGCGTGAACGCTTCCGCCATTCTGTCTTAATGAAAAAAATTAAATGAACATCTACTCTTGCTATTATTCATTCTCTTATAAGAATCCCCAAGAACATATTGTAAAGGTTGTTTTTCGGTTGTTGTAGTTGCAGTTGTAGGGATTCATTTTTTATTATTAGAACAGTTTGGGAGAGAGTAGCGGAGTAGTTTGTAATGTAGTAGGTTGGGAGGAGAAAGTTCAGACTGTGATCAGCCATTGAGCTCAGTGTATGTGACTGGTTTTGCATCAATTAATCAAGAAAATTTCATAGGATCCTGGTCTATTACTACGGATGATGTTTTCTCTTTACATTATGTTCTTACATTTTTTCATGCTGTTCATTTCTTCTGGTACACATCATAAATCTGGCATAGGATTTACCCTTGCACGGTACCCTATGTTTCTGATCTCTCCACCTTCAATGTTTTCTACTGATTGTGAATATAAGAGAAAATGCTTGTAATTTAACCAGTGTAGCAGCTGTTATTCACTACTAGCTGATGTGTGAATTCGGGTTTGTTGCTTGGATGTCCTAGCTAGTGTCAAAGCAGGGAAGGTTAAAATTCCTTCTCCGATCTATAGACTCTAGCTTTGTGTCAACTCTTATCTATGTTTTTCCCTCGGAGCATGCTAAAGCAGACCTGGAGTTAAATGACCTCTGGTCCGATCTATAAGCTTCCCCCTTTGTGACTTCATCGAAAGTTGCCTTTGAATATGTCCAAGCAGGTCTGGAGTTAAATGACCTTTGACCTGATCTATAGACATAAATGGGGTTTTTTCCTTCTTTCACCTTCACTCTTATTGTCCCATTCCACCATCTATCTAAAAGATCCTTTAGTATAGATGACTTGCCCTCTGGAAGCCTTGCTTAGTTGTTTGCAAGTAATCTCCTTTCATGACTCCATAGCCCAATGGATGGAACAATGTTAACCTATCCTCCTTGCCCGAAATATCCTACTGCTCTGCTCCTTTCCTCCCATTACGTTCTCAGTTGATGATCTCATGACTGACTCAACAACCAACCACATCATTTAAACCCCCCTTCATGCTTCATACCTAGCCTAATATCTCATTTTGAGCTTCAAAGATATATATCATTCTTTGTTTTATGGAGAGATCCCTCTCCGGATCCAGGAGGGATAGATCCTAGGATCCCAAAGTGGTTTGATGTTGTCTTATCTTTTGGTATTGCCAAATATTCCAAAACATAGGAACCCCAACACTTGCAATCCTGAGCTCACACATTGGAGGGTTGTTTCTGTGACCAATACGTAGTGTCATGATTTGCAAACACCTTCCTTGCATCCATTTTGATGAAAGAAACATTCTTCTTATTGATATTTCCCTAAGCAGAGCTGTGAAAATTCCTATTTTTTCCTTGGCGCGAGTATCCCATTATACCCTCACGCTGACCTAGAAATTTAACACTAAGCCCATGCCACTTGGCGCTCTGTGCCAGTTAGACACTCGTGCCAAGCTGTTTATGGAATTTTAAAAAAAAATAGAGGTAGGGATTCTATTCCAGCCACCTCGGGGATGAGTCAATGGGAGTGGTTGAACTGAAAAAACCATGGACTCCTTCCTTTAGTTAGTAGTTTCCACCTCTTGGAACTCTCCTAAAGGATAGGACTCCCTCCCACCTTTGTAGGGATCCCAACCTCCTCTTATCGCTTTATATAAGAAGCTATCTCCTTTAGTAGAAGCTAGCTGAACACATTATAGAAAAATGGCTGAATATCGGAACTACAGAATTATACTATAGCTAAGCCGCTAGAGGAGATAGATTGTGTTGAGAGAGCTCGAGTTGATGACTTCTAAGAGAGCTTGAGTCTGAATTCCCTGACTGACAGTTGAGACACGTTTCCTCTGAACCCCACTGGAGGAGATCACGACATCAAAGCATTGGTTATACTCTTCCTTCTACTCATTAATATACATGAATACTATTTGGTTACACTATTGTGTTATGATGTTTATCTGATATGATATGTTTAGTCCTCTTTAACTGGCTAATAGTTGTGAGTGAAACTACATTGTTATATGTTTTTCTTGTTATTTGTCTTATGTGCAGGTATCTGGGCGTGACAGCAATCGGATCGTGATTTGCCAAAGCGGGAGCGAGAGGCCACTACTCTTTCACAACATCAACAACGTTGGATTCAAGGTAGGCCAATCTACCATGTCTTTTGTTCATTCATTAACTAGGAAGCAACACTTTAGCGTGTCTTTTTGTTACTAGACCCACCATAGGGCTAGAGGGATTGTCTCTATCCGTAGAGAGGATTTACCTTGATAACAAATTGGCGACTCCACTGGGGATCAGTGTGAGTTTGTCATGTCATACTGTTGGGTCAGTTTCCATTCTTGGTTTAGTTATCTATCTTTTTTCTGGTTTGTTTGCTGATTTTCCATTCTCTGTTCAGCTCCAAAGAGTCAAGGTTGACTCCTACTCATTAGGTTAGTGTTTTTCCTCTTTTTTCCATAGGTTTCCAGCTTGGCGCATTTTTTGTCTGGACAATCACGCTGATTGGCACATGTTTCTCTTTTAGCACTCGTGCCAACCTCTGTATGGCATGGATTACAGCCTTACAGTCATGCCCATCCCTGTAGGTTTTGGATTGATCTCCCTAATGCATTTTTTGGTCATTTGTTCTTGCCTATGGGTCATTTTTTAATGTGTTTAAGCCTTTGGAGACTGTGTAGACTAATATAGAATTGTTTCCCTTAGTCGTTTGTCCATTGTCTTATCGGTGTCAGTTAAGACCTTAGGGTTTCTAAGTGTTCTTGCACACCGAGCCTTCTGTTCGAAAATGAATCTCTTTTATTGTTGTTAGTCTCTTTTTGGGTTTTTAGACTGAGTTCTCTTGATCCTTTTGTTTTTTTGATTGAATGGTCTTTTTGTTTTTTGATTAGTCTTTCTTCTTCAACACTTTGAGCATCGATTGCTTTGCTTGTTTGGGTCGTTTTGATAACTCTCTTTTTTGTTTGAAAGTTTGCTCCATTAGCTTATATGTTTTTGAGTTTTCTTCATTTTGGTTGAGTCATTCAATTTCGAAACCCTACATTCACAAAACTCAAACTAGTGTTTATTTTGTTTTCCATTGAATTAGTACAATGTGTGCTTCATTTCATTGAAAAAATCAAAAAATATCTTTGCATTCTTTTGTTGCATTGAAAATGAATCATTCCTTTACCTAAACTAGCATTTCTCAATGTAGGAAGGAATTTCATTTTCACTTGATTGCATTAAGGGCATTAGAAGTTTCTTCACATAATTTTTCTTGCTTGCTTGCTTGAAATATTTCTACCCTTCTTATAGCTAGCATTCATCGAATTGAAATGATATTCATTTGCATATAGCTTGCATTTAGGAAGTTGAGCTCTACATTCGATAAGACCTGAAATTGAAACATAATTCAAGATTAACTTTAAAATTTATTCAATTAACCTAAGGCAACATTGGAACCTAACAAAACATTTCTAGTGGTCTAGGCTAGAGACGTGTTTCGGCATCTTAAAACCTAGTAGATGTCGGTCACCTTTCGACTTCAGATAGTGCTCGTACGAACTTGTGCTCCCCATACCGTCGCATATATAAAGGGAGACCCCTCTAGGTTGCAATCCTTTATCCATAGGAAGTCGAGTCTGCCGCCCTGTAACCGTGATACACCGAACACAACATTCAGGGAGACTACCTGCATGTACGTCAAGTCCTTGGTCATTTCTCTTTCATTTTGATCACCAAGGTGTATATGGAAGTTCACGAAAACCTGGTATACCCTCTTGCTTAGAATACCTGAGTAGTCGTTTCGATCTTTTCGTGACTCTTTAAATAAGTAAAAGATCATCGAGCACTTTTCCTTTCACGCTCGTTTCAAATTGAAAGTGACTAGAGTCATATTTTGACTATTTCTTAACTCTTAAAACATGAAATAGCAGATTTTGGTTTCAGTGTTATAAAACTAATCACCTACGATTACACGCCCATTAAAGTTTGTTACTTGGTCTAATTGATTTCCTTGGTTCTTGATTTTTTCACTTTCGATTGGTATCTCTTTTCCTTCCTGTTCTGATCTACAGTCAAAGTGGCGGAACCTCCAGTTTCATCGTCTTCACTACCTCCTAGTGGTGGTTCGTTTCCAGATGTCTCTTTTGAAACTCCTCAATCCACTAGATCTGTCGAGTTTTCACAGCCTATTCTACTGTCTATCCAGCCCCTTGCTACTCGATCTTCACTTGACGAGCCAATTGAGTTCAATTGGCCTCCTTCAAGTGCTTGGTCTGGTTTTGGGGACGAACGAGAATTTCCTCCTCTCACGTCTGGATCACCTTTTGTTGCTGCTGCAGTACCTCCTAGTCCCCGTAGTATTTTTGAAGATATTACAGAAGACTCAGATATGGATTCTTCCAGTCCTATTGGCAGTGACGGAATTCCTGTATCTACAGGAGAATATCAACTCTTTCCTGAATATCTTTCTCATGCCTCTGTCCAATCTTCTTCGCCTTCAGTGTCACTTTCGGCTGGCTATAGGTCTCTAAGTCAGATTATGTATGGTGTTGCGTCCATTTCACAATCCAACACAGTAACTCCTCCTCGGAGTTCAGTCCAATATTCATCAATACCGTTACCTTCGGCATCAGATCTATCGATTACTGTTACATCTGTTCCAGTTCAACCTATAGTCTGTGTGGCTTCTAGTTCAGTTTCCACTACCACTGTGATTTTTGGCGGTATCACTTTTGAAGAATATCTGTTGACTGTTCAGCAGCAGAATTCTTAGAGTTCTCAACAGCCCCCACCTCCTAGAAATCCTCGTTTTCATCACTATGATGCTGTTGGTACTCCCATATATGAATATCTGCATCATTATGATGACCATGGGAATCCAGATTACATGCCTCCTATAGATCATTATCAGGCTGTTTATGATCCTTATCTGGCTGGTTATGATCGTTATCAGTCTGTTACTCATTTGGGACCTACTTTGCTTGTGCAACCCTCTGGCTTACAAGGACAACCCTTTCAGGGACAACCTTCAACACAGTAGGGTCCTACTTTTGGTCCACAGGGACAACCATATGGTCCACAAGGAAAAAATTTACAAGGAAAACCTTTGGTCCAACATGGAAAACCCTCTGGTCTCTCAGGTCAACCTCTAGTTCAACCACAATCATATTTTGGTCCTGGGGGGCAAGTTTATCAGCCACAAGGATAATCCTATGGTCCTTCTCCGGGTCAACCTGGTCATCAGAGAAATCCTGGATCGTCTCAACCATCAGGCCAAACTTTACCACAAAGTCAACCTGGTGGCCCTCAACAACGAGTTCAACAATCGATTCAACCAGCTTAGCAATCATTGCAATATGCCCACCAGCAAATTCCTTCATTTCTGAAGCCAGTTTTACCAGTTTACCCTGCCCAGCATCCTGCTCAACCTACTCTGCAAGGTCAACCTGCACAACCGCAGGGCGCTTATTACCCTCAAGCTTCACATCAACTGGTATACAGTGCACCCCAGATTCTGTACCCTCAAAATCAACCAGTATATAGTGCACCTCAGATTCCTTACCCTCAAAATCAACCTGTATACCAGCAACCTCAATATCAACCTGTTATCACTATTAAAATTCTCTAAATTCAGTCAGTTCATACTTGTTCTTCAGTCATGGTATTAGATAGGGTTTGAGTCATTTTTATGTTTTATAGGGTCTAATTCATAGTTTTAGAGTCTCATTTCATCACCAAACCAAGTTCATAAAATTTGTTTTACACTTTAGTAGTCTCATGCCATGTTTTGAAACCCATATTTTAAGTCTTTTTCAAAAAAAAAATCGAATAAGCCACGAAACCACGTTTTCTTGGTGCGCTCAATGTAAAAAACTGATTCTACGCTATGAAAACGTTGGTCTTTTCGTAGCGCAAAATCTAGAAATAACACTACCAGCACTACGAAATCGGGGTTTCAGAATTTTCGGTTTATGTATCACATCCATCAACTTGGGGTTAAATTTTCATGATTATAGTGTCAATCCACGATCATGGTGTCAGTCCACGAATCCTTCCTCACGCATGCAACCATCCAAAGTAGTTATGAAATCATTATTAGATTCATTAGTGGTCATTTGTTAATGGTCCTTTGCAAATTTGAAAAAGGAATTGGTTATCATTGTTTTATCTCATGCAAAGGATGCACTGCATGCATATCTATTGCTGAAAGAGAAAGCTCATGATAAGATACTAGAGCTCTCATTAAGTTATCAAGCGAGGCAGAGTTTTCAATCAAGCGAGGCAGAATTCAATTGGTGATTATGTCAGCAGTTTTGATTGCAAATCCAGTAAGTTTGAAAATAGTTGCTAAATGGAACAAGGTTTTAAATCAAGCGAGGCAGCATTTTCCATCAATCGAGGCTGAACCAAATTCTCAAGTGAGCCAGTTTATCCAACAATGAGGTATATTACAGTTTCGCTGAAGACATAGGGTTTCCAGGAAGAAGATGGCACAAGAAAAAATAAATCACTGGTCGGGTCACTGCCTAAGGACAGAACCTGAAGGTTTAGAAAATCTCACCAGGGATAAATCTGTTGAAGAAGCCTTCAAGAAGGTAGGGTGTTGGAGGTTCTGTGAAAAGCTTCAAGGAGGGCATAATCAGGTCACCAAAGAATTTGCTACCAACTTCACAGGGTCAAACACAAAGGTTAGTTTTCTCAATTTACCAATTTATCCTGAAGTTATATCAGTAGTCACAGAAATCCCAAGAAGGGAGGAAAGATGGTTTAAGAATTTTAGGTTTGAAATGCAACCCTGCAAAATATTTTTGAAACCAGAGTTTATGGATACTGATTTGAATAAATTTGTGCCAAGAAGTTATGTCAAGGATTCATTTTCCAACCTGCTCTACAATATCCAAAGATAATTCGCCTGCGAAGGGAGATATCACAAGGTGTACACTTATCACTTTAAACTCTTATTGCATTTCACAGGAATAATCTCTCTAGACTTACCTTTCTTTCTATTTCTAAGTTTGGCCAAGATGGCAGACAAAGTTTAGATGAAAACTCAAGCATGTGAAACCTCTTTATTTCATCATGGTCTAGTCAAGTTAATAGTTTTGCATGAGCTTCAGAAAGTGAAAAGAGAATGGTCTGCATTTCTCTTTTTGAGTGGAATAGGGGTTGAAGGAACAGGTGTTAGCCCTCAAGTCAAAGAAACATCTTCAACAAAGACTACTGAACCTGCAGAAACAAAATCAAGGAGGTTTGTCAAGCTTAAGCCCAGGAAATAGGTTAAGGAACCTATGATAAAGACATCACTAAAAATCCAAAGGACTCCTCAATCTGCACAGAAGAAGAGAACTGAGGTCAAAAAGACAATTCAGCAACAGTCAATTAGTAAAACAGCTCAGAAGAAGTTGACTAGGATTAAAAGGTCAAAGGAGAAGGGTAAGGCTATGGTCACAAATGAAAATTTGCAATTAAGAGGTGACTTGAATGATATATTACAAGCTATTGACATTGAAGAGTCTCCCCTGGTTCAAGCAGAGTTCATAAAGCTGGATACAGGTGGAAAATCAAAGAAATTGAAAACATAAAAAAAAATAGACTTTGAGGATGAGGTGTGAGAGTTTGTTTTTAAGCCTAGAAAACCACAGACTAGGCAGTCTAAGAAAATGCAGCAGCCAGACATGGAAATAGACCAAATAGGAGGTGAGGATGCAAGAGTTTTTGAACAACCCATTAATACATCATCTCAAATACTTGAAGAAGATAGAAACAGAGTATTTAATACTCAGAGAGAAAGGAGTAGTTATGAGGAGGTTAAAGACAAACTCAGACTTGCAAACATTGAGATTGATAAATTGAGGAAGAAAGTGAGAATGCATGCTGTGGAAAGGTCAAACTTTGAGAGGTTGAAAGGTCTTTGGGAGCTGGAAAAGGTTTCAAACAGTGAATCAATCAGCAATGACGATCAATTCTTCATATGGACTGTCCCTACAATCAAGGAAGCAAAGTTCATAAGAATGGTTAACACCAAATTGAGGGCTAATAATAGAAGGCTTAAAAGGCAAGTTGAAGACCTTCAAATATATCTAGCAAAGCCTAAAGATCAAGCACAGCAAAAATCCTTGTAAGCAGTAAGTGACATCTCCTAACACATTTTTGGAGTTTTGTGGAAGGTTTCACTTTTGAAAACAGTTCAAAGTTGATTATTGACAGCTTATATATAACTTCAAGGATGGCAGTAAAGGTGGAAAACTCAAATTTTTGGAAACAAGATGTGAAAAGAAAAGACACAGCAGTTTCGTAGTGCGCTACGAAACTGCTGTAGGATGCAGTTTGATCGATTTTGAAAGTTTTCAAAGGGTAAAAGGGCATGTTTATTAAAATTTGATGCTGCTGGAGGATGTATAAAGACCACAAATGAAGATCCAATGGAAAAACATAGATAATTGAAGGTTTCAAATGAATTTTTCAGAGGTGAAGTTCCGCGCTACGAAAACAGCAGATAGTTTCGTAGTGTAGTAATGCTAATAGTTTTTGGCACTTATTCAAAGTTTTGTTTTGGGCACAGCTGGGAGGATGAAGTCACAAGAGTTTAATATGACTTTGCCACATGTTTTGAGCACAAATTGGTCAGCAGATGTTGTGAATAAACATAAATGAAGCAATACACCTATTTTGCAGGGAGCATGTTCCTATTTTTCAGGGAAGATAAGAAGAAAATCATTACAGTTCAACAGTAAGGAGATGGACATCATCAAGGTCGTATTTTATGAAGAGAAACTATCAGATAGAAGATTTAATGCTTAGATAAGGTTTTTAAGTTATAATAAGGAGTTTTAATCCTAGTTGTGTTAGGACTCTAGAACAGACAGTTTAACTGTCAGATGTAATTAAAGTTTGTTTTAGTAGTTGATAGGTGTCAAGCTAGCAAATTTGAATTCTCTCAATTGTTTGGAGAGAATCCAAGAAATGTAATGATGACTCTATAAGAGACAAGAAGTCAAATTTCATAGGGTTGGAAATTTTCATAAGCAAGCATACTATTGTTGTAGCAGAGAACTGTGTTTTTATGTTAATACAAAGATATTGGTTTCATCACTCAGGATTCATAAAGGGTTATGGTTGTGTGATATTCTCATAGTTTTCCTCTTTAAATTACTTGCAGTGGCATGCATGTATGTTACTTAGAATTCACTAAAGGTTCTCTAACTTCCTTCATATGTTCATGAACTGTGTTATTTTCTGTCCTATTTTTCTTTTGATGCATCTAAACCCTGAAATGCCCCGACTTCCAATTGAAGATGATACTCATGTTTTGTGAAAATATACTTGACTTCATAAGCCCAATAGATGTTTGTTGATTATTAATACAACCAATTATCCATTTTACTCATAGAGTTAGCCATCTAATCCTTATTTGAAAATCATAAACCTATTGAGAGAGCCCTCTCAGGTTGAGGAGGCTAAGCCTCAACTAAAAGTCTGGTTTGAAATAGTTACTCAAGGTCTTCTTGATTAGCAGCCTATCAGGGTTTGATTTTGAGATAACACAACCTGTGTATCAACAACCTCAAATTCATGCTTACATTCCGCAACGAAATCCTTATGCTACTCAGCAGGGACCTTAGTGGTCTGCTTCGACTCAATATCCTGGTCCTTAATCCCAGTATCAATTGAATTATCCTGTTTATAATCCCTATGATCCAAATTCTTCAGGACAGAATGTATGGGGACAGAACCCTGTTCGAACTGGGTGGAATGTATAGACATGTCCTTATCAAATACCTCTGATGAATTTTAACACTTAATTATCGTTTCTTGCTATGTTGGAATCACCCAATGTGTCAAAGTTGACAAATGATCCTATTCTTCATAATCCATATTGGCCTTTGGTTCCAACTAAGATTCCTGTTGATTGTTATAAATTTGAGGGTAAATCTGGTGAAGATCCCCAAACGCATGTGATGACTTACCACTTATGGTATTCTTCTAATTCTTGGGTTGACGATTCTATTCGTCTTTGTCTTTTCCAACGAACTCTTACTGGTGCCACTAAAAAATGGTACATTGAGCTGTCTCATGGATTTTTCCAAGATTTTAATTCTTTAGCCATAACATTCCTTACACATTTTTAGTTACCGATCCACTATGAGACCGGGACGCACCTCCTCACTTCATTGAAACAGGACCGAGCTACTCATATCTTGGATCATATTCATGAGTGGCGGTGTCATCGTCGCATGATCAAGTTTGAAATACCTAATCAGCTTCTAATTCATTGGTTCACTACCTCCTTTGTTAATCAGATTGCCAAAGACATAGCTATGGGGGCATGTGTAACCAAGGAACAAGCCATTGCTTACGCCCAGTACCTTGATCTTATGTACTCTCAATCGGGTGCTTTATATGATCTCTTTCCTGATGCTCCTCGACCTGGAACCTATAAACCGCCAGTGACTCCATTCGTTGATGGTATTATTGGTTCTATATCGCAGACTTCTCAGAAGTCTTCTTCATCCAATTCTGGGAGCAGAAGTCTACTTATTCCAATAATGTAGCTCCTTAGTCAAATTCGAATTTTGGCACACCCGAAGAAGTGAATGATATTTAGGCCAATCCTACAGATAACACTTCCAAAGGTAAGAAGAAGGGTAAAGGTAAGGCTAAAGCTGATACCCCGAAACAGGATTCTCCAAAACCTCGTTCTACTGATAGTTCTCAACGTAAACCGAAGTATCATTGTTTGGTTTGTGATGATGAGCACTTCACCAAGGACTGTCCTCGACGGTCTAAAGTGAGTAAATTTCTCAAAGGCACCCAAGGAGCTCTGGCCGTTCTTAAGGAACCCTTTGATCAATTGTCTTTTTTAAATTCTTCTTCTGAGAACAACGTTCCGTACGTGGAAAAAATTCCTACTCCTTACTAGAGTGTAGGGCCAGGCCTTTTCAAGGATCCTGCCCTCATGGGTGTTTTCCCTCTTCCACCACCAAATATTGTTCAGGTCAACATGATTTCTCGAACTGATGACCCCTTGGTTATCCCTTCTCCTGAACAAATCAATTCGTTCGGCGATTCAATTCCTTTGAGTCCGATTGAAATTGATTATTGTGAACTCATTTTCGCATCAGATTCTATCATGATTCTACTCCTTCGAGCGTAACTCTTGAAATCTATTCTCAATCCCCTTGGCTTGGTGATTTTGATTCACCGGATCCTTTGAAAGAAGTGTTTCCTTCCGATGAGGCTATGGTGGAAAATATGTCTCTCGATGATCTGCCGTGGGATGATGGTCATCATCGTTCCTCGTTTCGACCAAGCCTCGGGGCTATGTCTACCTGTCTTGAGCGTTTTGCCTCTCAGGTTCCCTCTCCTCCGCTTGAAACACCTGTTTAGGTCCATGAGATTTTTTCGAAAGGTAACTTGAGTAATATCACTCATATGATGCCTATTGACATTTCCATCAAACCGGGAATCATCGAGAACATCCATATTGGGGTTACTTGCTCTTCGGATGAAGTGCGAGTCTATACTAGCCTTTTCCGTGAATTCCGTGATGTTTTTGCATGGTCCTATGAAGAAATGCCTGGTATTGATCCTAGTATCGTGGTACACGAGATTCCTACTTATCTCAGTTTGAAACCTGTTCGTCAGCGTCTTCGTCTGGTGCATCCTAGGAAAGCTGCTATCATTAAGGTCGAAGTGGAAAAGCTTCTTAAAGCTAGTTTCATTTATCTGATTCCATTGACAGAATGGGTCTCTAATATTGTTCCTGTAGATAAGAAATAGGGCACTATTCGTGTTTGTGTTGACTATTGTGATATCAATCGAGCTTGTCCTAAGGGTAATTATCCTACTCCTTTCATCGATCAAATCATTGATGACTATGCCGGAAGCGAGATTTTTTCCCTTATGGATGGTTTTTCAGGTTATAATCAGATTAATATTCTCCTAGCTAATCAACACAAGACTACTTTCATCTGTCTTTGGGGTACCTTTGCATATAAGAAGCTTCCCTTTGGTTTGAAGAATGTCGGTGTTGGCAATATGATGCAGAGTGTTGTCCTTGATGGCAACCCACATTGATGAAGATGATGACAACTTACTTGATGAAGTTGTGCTTGATAGAATATGTTCTTAATGAAGTAAATCTGATGTATCTACAGTGAGTACAGAAGGTAGTGAAGAAAGGAACTCAGATTGTGCTAAATCTATGGTGAAAGAGTATGTCTCAAGGCATACGCGGATCTGTCTAAGGGAAGTCGCGTATGCACGCGGAAAAGAACGTGCCAAGTCGCGTATGGGCTAAAGCGCTCTAAAAGTGCAAAACCAAAGGTAACCACCATGGTATTGACCCATTGTATTGGGTAATGATCCGCCTAATTGACCCCGTCCAGGAATACCATCGGAAGTAATGTTGTTTTGGCTCATGGTATTGAAAAAGGATAAACCTATATAAAGAGATGAAATTCATTATGAAAATCATGAGTGTGGGTGCAAGATGTCTGAGCTTGAATGAATACTTCTCTCTGAAGTAGATCTGAATGGAAAGGGTTACACTTGAATGATAAATCTGAATATATGATGCACCAATGATGAAGAAGGGGATCTAGATCTGAAATGTGCTTGTATTTGCTAGATCTGCTTATGGAATGATTAGATCCAAGAAGAGGCGAACATCTGTCTGAAGTGAAGGGTTAAATCTGAGTGAAGTATTTGTTCTGAAGGAATGCAATGACCTAAAATCTCTGAAGAACCATACGCTAGTTCGCTGAAGAGGAAGCGCGTATATACGCGGCTTCGCTGAAGAAAAAGCGCGTATGCACAGTTAAATTGGTTCTATAATTTTCACAGAGGTATACGCTTGTTTGTGTAAACGGAAGCGCGTATATACACGACATCAGTGAAAGGAAAGCGCGTATGCAAACTAGGGTTTGCTGAAGTCTGTGGTAAGAAATGTCTGATCTAATCTGCTGTGTTGCTGCTATCTGTATTCTACTGTTCTGAGTTGCCTGTATCAGTTTGGTTGTATGGTTGAGCTTGAAAGGATGAAAAGGGTCTAGTCTGAAAATATGATGAAACGTGGCCTGCAAGTTGTGTTCTATTGAAGTTGTTGGATCCAGTGTGAAAATTGATGAAACGTGGTCCATAGAGGTGCTGAGGGTTGTAGCCTTCAATCAGGGGGTGGTAGCTCCCTTCCAGGTGAGGCTGGTAAACGAGATCAGGGGGTCGTAGCTCCCTTCCAGGTGAGGCTGGTAAACGAGAGCAGGGGGTCGTAGCTCCCTTCCAGGAGAGGCTGGTAAACGAGTCAGGGGGTTGTAGCTCCCTTCCAGGAGAGGCTGGTAAACGAGCGCAGGTGGGTGCCTGCGTGCTGGTCAAGTCTGCGCCAGCACATATGTTGTAAGATGTTTTCTCTATAATAAAATATTGAAGGCTGAGCAACCGCAACGGTGGTTTTCTCCCGACTTGGGTTTCCACCTAAAAATCCTGGTGTTCATGTGTGATGCTTTGTGTGATGGTTTATTCTGTTCTTACTGCACATGTTTACTGTTTATTGAATATCTGATGAATAAATGATGGAATGATTTAAGTGAAGAATTAATGACATAATTGGTTCTCTGTGTATACGCGAGTTTGATAAAGGGTATCCGCGTATATACGCGAGTCTTCTTCAGGAAAGTAGCGTATGGGTTTTGAAGTAAAGAAAAGTAAAAAGTTTTGAATATGCCGTAAATACTGATTCACCCCCCCCTCTCAGTATTTTTCCCAACAATTGGTATCAGAGTAGTTTCTTCTGCAGAAGCTTGATCGCTTGAAGAAGATCCGTCGCAATGGGAAGTCAAGAAGGAGTGATGTCTATAAAGCCACCTCTATTCAATGGAAGCGATCTGATATTCTGGAAGGTACGAACAAAAGCGTATTTGCAAAGTCTTGGTGCAGATGTATGGGCAATCGTGGAAGAAGGCTATCAATACCCGGCAAGTATTCCTACTGATGCAGCTGAAAGGAAGAAGTATGAAACCAATGCCAAAGCAGTAAATGTCTTGTTAGGAAGCATGTCTGAATCATAATTTGCTAAAGTGATGCAGCTACATTCAGCAAAAGAAATATGGGACAAAATAATTCTGAGCTATGAAGGAGATACAAAGGTAAAAAATGCAAAACTCCAAACTCTTAGAATTGAATATGAAAATTTGAAGATGCATAGTGATGAAAGTGTTGCCAGTTTCTTCCTTTGTCTAGATGATGTTGTAAATCGAATGAGAAATTTGGGTGAAACCATAACTGATACTACTCTGGTTGAAAAATTCTTAATATCCTTGACTTCAAAATTTGACTCTAAAGTCTCAGCTATTGAAGAAAGGCAAGATCTGCAAACTCTTACTATTGTTCAATTACATGGTATTATGACTGCTTTTGAAATGAGACAAGGAGGTCCTTCTCAAATCAAAGAAGCTGCTTTTAAGGTATCTGCAAAAGGAAAAGAAAAGGAAGTCGTCAAAGAATCCAGCTACATATCCGATGAAGAAGAAGCGAATTTCGTGAGAAAACTCCAACTAGGAACTGGAAGATTCAAAGTTAAGCTTCCTTTCAAATGTTTTGAGTGTGGAAAAGTTGGTCATTATGCTGCAAAATGTCCTTATAAAGGAAAAGAAGTAGTAAGAAGGAATAAGAACCGATCTAGCTCTAAGAAAAGTTACTATACTAATGAAGACAATGATGGGTCATTGGATAGTGAGGAAGAATGTGAAGAAGATCTTAGACTTCTCATGGCATTTGAACAAAAAGAAGAAAAGGATACTTTTATGGATGCTCTAGAGGAAAATGATTTTCTTGAAGAAAACAATCAACTCAAACTACACTTAGAAGATTATAAAATTCTCTTAGAAGAACAAAAGATAATCAGAGAGACCATTGAAAAGCAACTTGAAGAAGCAAAGAAACATATTGAAAAATTGGAATGTGAAGTGGTAAGTCAAAGAAAAGAAGTTGAGAAAGCAAAGACCTTGAATCTTAGATTTGCTAAAGGATCTGAAACTTTAGATGAGATTATCAAGGTACAACGTTCTCCTCTTATAAAGACAAGTCTTGGATATACCAGAGAATCTTCTCAAGCTTCAGCACCAAACTATCTAAAAGCAGCTACAGGTGGTTTACTACATTCAGCAACTCAGCAAGGGAATAAAGGATCTCTACAGGGAAGGCAGGACCATCTCAATTCAAGGAACACTAACAGGGATAGCTTTCAAAGACGCTACACCCAACAGGTAAATTCAAATAGAAGATTCCATGATCGCAGAAATTTCTACTTCAATGGGAAATGTTTTACATGTCACAATTTTGGTCATAAAGCTGTTCAATGTGTTGCATATAAAACCATCATGACAAGAGAAGCAAGAAATAAAATGTTGGATACTGAACCAAAGAAGAATACCTATAACAACTTTTCTCCTCTTCAAAGTGAAGTTGAATGTACTTATTGCAATAACTTTGGCCATGAAGAATCTTAATGCAGGAACAAGATCCAGCCAAAAGAACATGTTCCCTCAAGCTCTAAAGTGTGGAAAAAGAAAGAACCGCCGGTTGAAAATTGTGGGATAGCATTATTTGCAGAAGGTGAAGAAAATCAATGGTACATTGATAGTGGGTGTTCAAGACACATGACAGGTGACAAAAGCAAACTTGTTTCATATAATGCTCTAGAAAAGGAAAAGAAAGTTACATTTGGAAATGATACTCCTGCTATAATTAAAGGAAAAGGGTCAGTGTTTCTTAAAGAAAAGGTGAAGGCTAAAGATGTCATGTATGTGGATGGATTGAGGCATAACCTGTTAAGTGTAAGTCAAATGTGTGATCAAGGAACAAAAGTTGTTTTTAGTTCAAAGGAATGTGTGGTTCGTGATCTTGATACAGGTAAAATTATTATAAAAGGAAAAAGAAATCCAAGCAACCTGTATATACTAAAGGGCTACAAAGATCAATGTTACCTGAGAAAATCTTCAGAAAATTGGCTATGGCATAGAAGGCTGGGGCATCTGAGTTTCTCTCAAATCAACAAAGCAAGCAGACTTCAAGCTGTTCGTGATCTTCCCAATATTAATCCACCAGAAAGTATCATATGCAAATCTTGTCAATTCGGTAAGCAGACTAGAGTACGATTTAATGCCAAAGAAGGATCATCAAGTAAGCCTCTTGAACTCATTCATACTGACATATGTGGACCTATGAGAAAGAAGACACCTCATGGGGAAGAATACTATATCTTATTCATTGATGATTACTCTAGAATGTGTTGGATCGGGTTCATTAAACACAAAGATGAAGCATTTGAAAAATTTCTAAGCTTCAAAGCACTGGCTGAAAATGAATTGGATCTAAAAATCAAGTGTCTCAGATCTGATCGAGGAGGAGAATATACATCAAATGAATTCCTTGAATTTTGTGAACAACATGGCATAAAAAGACAATTCTCTGTAGCTGGCACTCCATAACAAAATGGCGTAGCAGAAAGAATGAATAGAACAATTCAACAAATGGCTAGAGCTATGATTGATGATTCTGGAATACCTCACACTTTCTGGGGAGAAGCAACTCATACAGCAGCAAACATTCTCAACAAAGCTCATGTTCGGGTAAACAGTGATAAAACTCCATATGAACTCTGGTATGGTAAATCTCCCTCCGTAAAGCATTTTAGAGTTTTTGGAAGTAAATGCTTTATCAAAAATAATGATGAAAAGCTTGGCAAGTTCGAACCTAGATCAGATAAAGGAATTTTCCTTGGTTACTCATCTTCAAGCAAAGCATACAAATGTTATAATGAAAGGCTTCAAAAGATTGTTGAATGTATTGATGTTGTTATTGATGAGTCTCCTGCAGCTCCTAAAGAAGAAAAACAAACAACAAAAGAAGATGATGATGACTTATGGCCTTCTACATGTGATATAGACAGTGAATCCAATGATGAACCTGAAACTGATCTATCTGGGAAAACTCCATCTAGATATGTTCAAAAGAATCATCCTGAATCTCAAATCTTGGGAGACAAGGAATCAGGTGTACGAACAAGGAGAACTCTTGTGGGATCTTCTAGTCATATGGCACTTCTATCCACAATTGAACCACTCAATGTCAATCAAGCTAGCAGAGATGAATGTTGGAGGCAAGACATGGATGAAGAACTTGTTCAAATTGAAAAAAATGACACTTGGGATTTGGTACCAAGACCTCATGATAAAAATGTCATTGGAACTAAATGGATTTTCAAAAACAAGTTAAATGAGAATGGGGATGTTGTAAGAAACAAAGCTAGACTGGTTTGCAAAGGGTATACTCAACAAGAAGGTATAGACTTTGAAGAAACTTTTGCTCTTGTAGCTAGACTTGAAGCCATCAGAATGTTTCTTGCCTTTTCAAGTTATCAAAAAATCAAAGTTTATCAAATGGATGTTAAATCTTCTTTTCTTAACGGTGATCTAGAAGAAGAAGTATATATAGAACTACCGGAAGGATTCATTTTGGGAAATGATGCAAATCTTGTTTGTAGACTTAAAAAGGCTCTATATGGTCTCAAACAAGCTCCAAGGGCTTGGTATTATCGTCTTGACAAATATCTTCATCAACAAGGTTTTTCAAAGGGGTCTGCTGATAGCAACTTTTACACAAAAGTTGAAAATGATAAACTATTGATTGTGGTTGTATATGTTGATGATATCATTTTTGGGAGTAACGAAGAATATTTGAGTCAAAAATTTGCTTCTGTCATGCAGCAAGAATTTGAAATGTCTTTACTTGGGGAACTAACATTCTTTCTTGGCTTGCAAGTGCATCAAACTCCAGATGGTATATTCCTATCACAAGCAAAATATCTTAAGAAAATTCTGAAGAAGTATGGCATGGAAGAATGCAAACCTGTAAGTACACCGATGATAACCGGATGCAATCTCAGTTCTCAGGATGATTCTCCCACGGTGAATCAACCAAAATACAGATCGATGATAGGGAGTTTACTTTATCTCACTGGGACTAGACCAGACATTATGCATGCTGTTGGGATTGTTGGACGATTCCAAGCTAATCCAAAAGAGTCTCATCTTCAGGCTGTTAAAAGAATATTCAAATATCTTCAAGGAACTCAAGACTTTGGTCTATGGTATCCAAATAATGCTGATCTTACTCTTCATGCTTACACTGATGCAGATTGGGCTGGAAGTGTTGATGATCGAAAAAGCACTAGTGGTGGTGCATTCTATATGGGACCCCGGTTAGTATCTTGGTTCAGCAAGAAGCAAAATTCTATTGCCTTATCTACAGCAGAAGCAGAATATGTGGCTGCCGCATCTTGTTGCACTCAACTCCTTTGGATGATGCAAACCTTACAAGATTTTCAAATCAAATGTACTCCTCCCGTCCCCATTAAGTGTGACAATACAAGTGCCATCAGTATTTCAAAGAATCCTGTTATGCATTCAAAGACCAAGCACATTCCCATCAAGTATCACTTCTTACGTGAACAAGTGCTTGAGCAAACAGTGAAGTTGGAGTATGTTCCCTCCAAAGAACAAGTTGCTGATATCTTTACCAAACCTCTGCCCAGGGAAGCGTTCGAGTATCTAAGACAAAAGCTGGGAGTGTTCTCTGCCAGTCAAAAGAACAAATCTGCATAATTTTATAATATGGCAGTGGATACGCGGGTTTCATGAAACACAGTCGCGTATATACGCGATTTCCTGCACATAAAACCGCGTATGTCTGATTGCTGACAATTTTCTGCTTGGAGTCAGCTCTCTTCAGCACAGCTGCAGTGCTGTTTGGTATCTCTGATACTGTTCGGTATATCTGGTGGTGTTCCAGTTCTCATAATTCTTTTCTCATGTTTTGATAAAGATTCCTTGATGATTTGTTGGTGAAAGTGTTCAGGATGCACAAACTAAGGGGGAGTCTTAGTCATATGGAAAGGATGCTTGGATGCATAGATTCAGGGGGAGCTTTAGCGTTGCTGAGTATAATGCATTGTTGGCATTATGATGATTCTGAAATATGTTCTCCTTCTTGAGGACCTTCTGGTGTTGGTTATGAAAAGTCACATTTGTAATTTGATGAAAAGGTCTTGTTAAGACCCATGATGTAAGATTGTAATATTCAGTCTTGTAAGGACTTGTCGAATTTGTAAACCCACTTGGTTGGGTAGCTAAGTCAAATTTCATAAACCCACTTGGTTGGGTAGTTGAGTCTCATATGTAAATCCACCTGGATGGATATTTGATGTAAGTATGAGTCATTGGTGATAGGAAGTTCATAGAGTCATGTACTTCATTGAAAAATATGCTTGAAAATTCAGCATGAACTCAGGGGGAGAGTATGTTGGTTTTGGTCCGCCCTTTGCTCTTGATGTCAAAGGGGGAGAGTGACATGGTGTTTGAATGGTGTCAAAAATGGAGAGAGTGACATGGTGTCTTTGTATTCTTAATGTACCTATCTGTTGTGGTAACCAAACACCATTGTGGTTTCCATCAAGTCCAAAGGGGGAGATTGTTGGCAATATGATGCAGAGTGTTGTCCTTGATGGCAACCCACATTGATGAAGATGATGAAAACTTACTTGATGAAGTTGTGCTTGATAGAATATGTTCTTAATGAAGTAAATCTGATGTATCTACAGTGAGTACAGAAGGCAGTGAAGAAAGGAATTCAGATTGTGCTAAATCTATGGTGAAAGAGTATGTCTCAAGGCATACGCGGATCTGTCTAAGGGAAGTCGCGTATGCACGCGAAAAAGAACGTGCAAAGTCGCGTATGGGCTAAAGCGCTCTAAAAGTGAAAAACCAGGGGTGACCACCATGGTATTGACCCATCGTTTTGGGTAATGATCCGCCTAATTGACCCCGTCCAGGAATACCATCGGAAGTAATGTTGTTTTGGCTCATGGTATTGAAAAAGGAAAAACCTATATAAAGAGATGAAATTCATTATGCAAATCATGTGTGTGGGTGCAAGATGTCTGAGCTTGAATGAATACTTCTCTCTGAAGTAGATCTGAATGGAAAGGGTTACACTTGAATGATAAATCTGAGTGTATGATGCACCAATGATGAAGAAGGGGATCTAGATCTGAAATGTGCTTGTATTTGCTAGATCTGTTTATGGAATGATTAGATCCAAGAAGAGGCGAACTTCTGTCTGAAGTGAAGGGTTAAATCTGTGTGAAGTATCTGTTCTGAAGAAATGCAATGACCTAAAATCTCTGAAGAACCATACGCTAGTTCGCCGAAGAGGAAGCGCGTATATACGCGGCTTCGCCGAAAGAAAAGCGCGTATGCGCAATTAAATTGGTTCTGTAATATGTAAAGAAGTATACGCTGTTTTGTATAATGGAAGCGCGTATATACACGACATTAGTGAAGTGAAAGCGCGTATGCAAACTAGGGTTTGCTGAATTCTGTGGTAAGAAATGACTGATCTATTCTGCTGTATTGCTGCTATCTGTATTCTACTGTTCTGAGTTGTCTGCATCAGTTTGGTTGATTGAGTTTAAATGTATGAAGAGGGTCCAGTCTGAAAATATGATGAAACGTGGCCTACAAGTATTGTTCTATTGAAGTTGTTGGATCCAGTGTGAAAATTGATGAAACGTGGTCCGAAGGGGTGCTGAGGGTTGTAGCCTTCAGTCAGGGGGTTGTATCTCCCCTCCAAGTGAGGCTGGTAAACGAGATCAGGGGGTCGTAGCTCCCTTCCAGGAGAGGCTGGAAAACGAGTCAGGGGGTTGGAGCTCCCTTCCAGGAGAGGCTGGAAAATGAGTCAGGGGGTTGGAGCTCCCTTCCAGGAGAGGCTGGTAAACGAGCGCAGGTGGGTGCCTGCATGTTGGTAGGAGTCTGCACCAACACATATGTTGTAAGATGTTTTCTCTATAATAAAATATTGAAGGCTGAGCAACTGCAGCGGTGGTTTTCTCCCGACTTGGGTTTCCACCTGAAAATCCTGGTGTTCATGTGTGATGCTTTGTGTGATGGTTTATTCTGTTCTTACTGCACATGTTTACTGTTTATTGAATATCTGATGAATAAATGATGGAATGATTTAAGTGAAGAATTAATGACATAATTGGTTCTCTGTGTATACGCGAGTTTGATAAAGGGTATCCGCGTATATACGCGAGTCTTCTTCAGGAAAGTAGCATATGGGTTTTGAAGTAAAGAAAAGTAAAAAGTTTTGAATATGCTGTAAATACTGATTCACCCCCCCTCTCAGTATTTTTCCCAACAGTCGGGGCCACATTTCAGCGCACGATGTCTTATGCCTTTCATGATATTCATCACATTGTTCAACCTTATCTGGATGGCCTTTCCGCTCATTCAGCTAAGCGTAGGGATCATCCTGACCATCTTCATCAGAATTTTCTTTGTTGTAGACACTATAACATAAGGCTTAATCCGCATAAGTGTGTCTTCTACATTGATTCGGGTAGACTCTTGGGGTTTATCGTTTCTAAAGATAGAATTCACCTAGATCCTCTCAAGGTTGAGGCTATTATCAATCTCCCCTCTCCCTCCTCATTACATCAGTTGATGAATTTATAAGAGAAAGCTAATTTTCTTCGTCGTTTTATACCTAACTATGCCGAAGTATCTAAAGGATTCACACGTTTGTTAAAGTAGGGCATTCCTTTTTACTGGGATGAGATCACACAGAAATCTTTTGATGTGTTGAAAACATTGTTGGTCAATGCTCCTCTCCTCCGCCCTCCAGATTATCATCGTGATTTTTCCCTTTATTTGACTGCCGCTTTTAGCATAATTGCCATGGTTTTGGTACAAGACAATGATGACGGTCATGAGCATGTTATTTATTATTTTTCTCGTAACCTTCTCGACCCTAAAATGTGTTATGCTCACATCGAGAAGTTAACGTTGGCTGCTATTCAAGCTGTTCAACATTTTCATCATTATATTGTTTTGCGTACAGTGACTGTGATTTATGAATGCAAACCCATGACCTACATATTGTCTCGATAATTGCTGGGGGGAAAATACTCAAAGTGGCTTGTTATCCTCCAAGAGTTTGATTTGGAATTTACTACTGCCAAATCTAAGAAGTCATTAGTCTTTGCTAATTTACTTTGTTCTCTCCCTTTCGACTCTGCTCCTTCTCATTCTGAGGACTTCATTCCAGATGATTCAATTTTATTTATTAGCACCCTCGATCCTTGGTACAATGATATCATCGTCTATCTCCAAACTTCATCTTTTAGATCTGATTTGACGAAGGATGCCCATCGACGCATCCGCCATCAGTGGAAACCTTATCGTATAGTTGGAGATACTCTCTATCGTATTGGAGTCAATTATATACTCCAATGATGTTTTACCCTCAAAGAAGCCGAGAAAGCTCTGAATGATTGTCACAGTGGCACCTGTGGCAGTCACATGTCTGGTTATGCTACTGCACAGAAAATTCTTCATGCTGGTTATTTTTGGCCTTCCATTTTCAAAGACTATACTGTCGCAGTTCGTAAATGTCATGATTGCTAGATTTATCAACGCAAGTTGCGTGCACCACCTATTCCTCTTCATCCTGTCATTACCGTCGATCCCTTTGCGAAATGGGGCATCAATTTTATGATGTGTAACCCTCACTCGGTCGGGGGGCATGCTTATATTATCGTAGCCATGGAATACTTCAACAAATGGGCCGAAGCAATGCCTACACTTTCCGCTGACGGTAAGAAAACTGCTCAATTCATATTCAATCATATTATTGCTCGGTTTGGTGTCCCTCAAGCCATCGTTACCGATCATGGTTCCCATTTTCGGCATTATATGGTGGCGGAGTTGACTTCTAAGTTGGGTCTGCATCATGACATCTCAACACCGTACTACCCTCAAGCCAATGGCCAGGTTGAGGTTGTGAACAAAATTATTGTCACAATGCTTCAGTGTACAATTGGGATCCACAAATCAAATTGGCATCTCATGTTATTTTTGGCTCTTTGGCCATACCGAACCTCAGTGAAGAGCGCAACTGGGTTCACTCCTTTCCAGTTGGTTTATGGCCTGGAAGCTACTCTCCTGATTGAATGTGAAATACCTTCGCTCAAGTTGGCTGTTGAATTACAACTGAATACTTCGCCAGAAGAAGAGCATCTCCTTTATTTAGAAATAATGGATGAAACCCGCCGCTTTGCTACTCTCATTATCGAAGCACAAAGAAAGTGGGTCAAAGCTCATTTTGATCAATTAGTTTCCCCTCATTCTTTCGTTGAAGGAGATCTCGTCCTCCTGTATGACCAAGCTCGTGATAAGCTGGGGGCAGAAAAATTTCAACCTATGTGGCATGGGCCCTACATCATTAAACGTGTGTTGCAAAATGGGGCCTATGATCTAATTGATTATGAAGGTCATCCTCTTAAACAAACCAGAAATAGGTTGTATCTCAAAAGTATATTATGCGTACAGGTGTACATAGGTGTTGTTTTCATTTTTGTACATGTTTTTGGGTTTGGTGTGCTTTGTGAGCGTTTTCCTACTTATTGGGTCTTGCTTATTGTGTAGATGTATATTACCCCTTATGTCGGTTTCACGGATGGTGCTTCCTGCAGTACCAGGAATTTGTCTTCGGTAGCCTGGGTAATTTATGATCCTGCTGGTGAGTTGATAGACTTGCAAGGTATTTGTCTAGGACGAACTACAAACAATGTCGCTGAATATAGCATTTTCATTGAGCTATTAACCGAGGCAATCAACCTTGGCATACGTGCATTGATTGTAAATCTAGATTCACAGCTTGTTGTTCTGCAACTCAATAATCATTATTCGGTTAGAAATCCGCACATTCTGAGATTGTATTTACGTATTCGTTTGTTGCAAAGACATTTTTATTTTATTACTTATCAACATATTCCTATAATAATGAACACATTAACTGATACAATGGCTAGCATTGTATTAGATAGACATTTGCATCATTTGTAAAAGCATCATCATATGTAAGAGATACATGTATGGAAATAGACGTATATATATATATATATATATATATATATATATATATCACATGTTTGCAACGGTGTGCATCATAATGTCAAAAAAATATATGTATGTTTCTGTTACATCCTGATACATCATGTCTCGCAAAGTATGCAGATAAAATAAACCTATGTGTCTAATCAGCATGGTGCTCATGATAACATGTCATGGCCCATACTAGCCACCTCAGAAAGTGGTGAATTCGGCTAGGCACCCCTATGGTATGCCTCTGGTAGGTGCGAGGAACATCATCAAAACATGCATAATCTGGAACTCCTCGGGTGATCCCCTCCAAGTTGCGCACTATCTCATCTTCCTCACCAGCCTCACCTTGAGGGTAAAAATTGCGAGGGATTCACCTCGATATCGGTGACATACCAATAGGTCTCTTTGGGCCAACATCTGAATTTACATGGATTTAATGTTAGAAAATGCATACATAAAAAAAAATTATAATACTCATAAAACTTAAAAAATGAGTCTCACCCAAATCTTCATCCCAATCTTCTCGCTCTGGGAGTGGGAGGTCCGAATCATCAGTGAAATCTGTGCCAGAGTAGGGCCAATCCTCCATGACAATCAATTTTCGATGGAGCCAATCAAAGAATTCCGGCCTCCAGGACATCTGTTTCCCACCCCCTACCCTTGGCATTACTGCTGCCCATCGAGCCATCCATGGTTCTCTTGCTGGTGGTGTCGGAACTATTACCTCCTTTCACTGAAAAATTGGTAATCGTTCCAAGAAGAATGATACTAGGATAGATCCATAACCAAATTGTTTCAGTTTGGTCTTCTTACATTTGGTTAGTTGGTGCTTCATGTTTATGGTCACGGCCTCTGCCCAGTTGTAAATGGTCGGAGCCATGCAGTCCATAGCAAGAAGCAAATGTGTCTTTGTTGCTTCGTACGGTGCTTGTGATCCTGCAGCCCATGTGATGGTATGCAATACCACGCGTAGTGTCAAATCTAGGATAGTTTGTATATCAACTTTCCCACTACCTGATCCTTTCTGCGCTCCTCGACATACCCTGTCTATCACCATGGTAATATTTTCCAAGTAGGGCTGGGTGTCGGTTAGGAGTGGTGCTACACCTCTTCGCGATAATCCTGTGATGAAGTACATGTTAGACACATCAATATCAAGTTCTTGATCCCGTAGGATGAACTTCCCTTGATTTTCGTCCCATATATTGATCAAATACTATAGTAATTCTGGTTGGGCTCGGAGACATGGTGTTAGAAAGAATTTTAGCAAACCACAATTTCTGAGGGCTTCCATAAGTCCCTCATTTTCCATGGCTAGCTCATCTTCTTCACTATGTTCCCGTTATTTCCATTTAATGACCATTTTTCCTCTTTCTACCTGCAAACACACACATAGGAGTGGTATTAGTCAATTTTAACCCTCAAATTTGTAAAAAATTGGAGTATTTCATGCATATTTTTGCTAAAAATTGGTTTGCATTGTTGGTCCTACTGTTTCCAAAACAGTCATGCCAATGGGCGAGTCGTAGTGTTAAAATCGGGCGATTGGCGCGACTCCGTGCCCAAACCCTGCGCCAACCGCACAGCCCTAATTTTTACAATTCCTCCCCCAAAATTTGAAATTGACAAATGAAGGAAGCAAGAAATAACTTTAAATGACAAGAGGGATCTCAGCTCTTACCTGGAGTTGAAGGATTTGTGATTGATCTACTGGATTGGCTGCTATCATCCCTGCAATATTGCACAGTAAAATGGGTAACTATTGCTCCACAAGAGGTAAAAAGTGAAAAGTAATTATTTTTACCATTTTTGGCATTTTATAACTTTTTCAAAACCCTAATTAGGTTTTAAGGCATGTTTTTCGATTACTTTATTGTATTATTTTTGAAAAATAGGTTTTACACATGTCTCTTGTGCAGTAACAGGTTTTTCATGTGACAATGATGAAGTAATGAGTTATATTTTAAACTTTTTCAGACTCGGTAAAAACATGAAAAAGTCACTACCGAAGTCACCTTTCAGCTCTTTTCTGACTCTCTAAAATTGAAAAGATTGCTGAGATTGTTGTCGTTTTGAACTTGTTAAATGGTTGTGGAACGATATCTACCCAGTATATGTTTAACCCTTTTTCGGGTTGGGATGGATTATTTACGAAAAAGGAATACCTTAGCCTATCGCGACTAAGAGGTTCTCTCAGACACAGTTTTCTACCTTTTCGGATAAATGGGTTGCTATAGTTTTCTTTTTTTCCTTATTTTCAAACTTTATAAACAAGAAAATATGTTGAGTTCTCCCTTTGTCAGACTTGTTAAACCCTGATGACATCGGACTTCGTCACCATGACGTTATGTGAAGTTCCTCCTTCCTAGGGCTCGTAAAATTTACTAGGTTGAATTTTTCCGAAGGAAAAAGTTACAGTACAAGCATATGCTATCCCCTTCAAGCTTATTTTAAAAAATAATTTGGGTACTCGCCAGGAATAGTGGGGGAAAATGGAACCAAGTTTTAGTCATGTTGGCAGTATGTCGCTCTTGAACATGGCACTTGTCTGCATTTGTGTCGGGTTGGGGACATCTTATTTTGTCACTTTTTCCTCCATGGGTTTGGGTAATATCTTTTGACCTCTCATTTTCTCTTTGCCGTGTCATCATGACCTCAGATCTTTTGATGTCGAATATTGCTAAATCCAGTGTCGTGCTACTGATATGTTCAAGAGAAGTTTGCCTTTACAGTTGTCAAATCTCCTCTGATCTCTTGTTGGTCCTGATCCACTTTCATCATGTTACTCTGTCTCGTGTCGATTATGTGGGAAACATTATGGCGCTCCTTCAACTAGGTCACTTCCTGTCGACTTCAGCTCATTATCTAAGAATTTGATCTAGAGACTCCCTTCTGGTACCTTGGAGCTTGCATGCCTCAATGGCAGGTTTTTCACATTTGACGCAAGGTTCACATCATTGGCCTTCGATCGAATGATTCTGCGGATGTTCGACGTCAAATCATTGTTCACATTTCATGGATTGTACATTTTGTACCTTGAGGGCCATCGTCATCATTGGTGGTTTCTCTCGCGTCTGTTAATGTCTTTCATCATTGGATGGTAATCAGACGATTTTCCTGCATGTTCGACTTCAACTCATACATTCGCATGCTCAAAATTGTACTTGTTCGGGTCGAGATGGAGTGCAAGACCCTGGATTTTGTCTGATAAACTCCAGGATGTGAATTTTTGTAGATTAATATGACTTATTACATGACTCTTTTGATTGGATGGTTGCGACCATACCTGAGTCTATTTATTGATCCTTTCTATTGGATGGTTGTGTCCATACCTTGGATCTCAGTTTTTATATACTCTATTATGGATGGCTGCGTCCATGCCACATGATTCATGTATCTGATTCATGTATCACAGATATCAGTTGTATTTGTAATCACAGCTCTTCTAACAGTAGTGTTTGGTTCGAACGCATTCTCATAAAGCATTTCACCCCTCCCTCTCTCTCGGACTTCATAATTTAGGGGGCATCTTTTACACAACATTTTGCCACTATCCCTGCAATCCCCAACTCACACATTGGAGGGTTGTTTCTATGACCAATGTGCAGTGTCATGCTTTGCAAATACCATCCTTTCATCCCTTTTGATGTAAGCAACATTCTTCTTGTTGACATTTCCCTAAGCATAGCTGTGAAAATCCCTATTTTTTCCTTGGCGCGAGTAGCTCGTTATACCCTTGCGCCAACCTAAAATTTAACACTAAGCCCACGCCACTTGGTGCTTTGTGCTAGTTAGACACCCGTGCCAAGCTTTTTATGGAATGCTTTTTAAAAATAGAGGCGGAGGTTCTATTCCAACCACCTTGGGGATGAGTCATTAGGAGTGGTTGAATTGAAACAACCACGGACTCCTTCCTTTATTTAGTAGTTTCCACCTCCCTTGGAACTCTCCTAAAGGATAGGAATCCCTCCCACCTTTGTAGGGATCCCAACCTCCTCTTCTCCCTCTATATAAGAAGCTATCTCCTTTAGTAGAAGCTCGCTGAACACATTATAGAAAAATGGATGAATAGTTGAACTAGAGAATTATACTATAGCTAAGTTGCTAGAGGATATAGATTGTGTCGAGAGAGCTTGAGTCGATGACTTCTAAGAGAGCTTGAGTCCGAATTCCATGACCGAAAGTTGAGACGCATTTCGTCTGAACCCCACTGGAGGAGATCATGACATCAAAGCATCGGTTGTACTCTTCCTTCTACTCATTAATATACACGACTACTATTTGGTTCCACTATTGTGTTATGATGTTTATCTGATATGATATGTTTAGTCCTCTTTGACTGGCTAATAATTGTGAGTGAAACTACGCTGCTATATGTTTTTCTTTTTCTTTGTCTTATGTGCAGGTATCTGGGTGTGACAGCGATCGGATCATGATTTTCCAAAGTGGGAGCGAGAGGCCACTACTCTTTTCACAACATCAACAATGTTGGATTCAAGGTAGGCCAATCTACCATGTCTTTTGTTCATTCATTAACTAGGAAGCAACACTTTAGCATGTCCTTTTGTTACTAGACCCACCCTAGGGCTAGAGGGATCAACTCTGTCCGTGGAGAGGATTTAACTTCATAAAAACCACTTACCATATCATTATCTGATGCAGTCACAAGATCTACTGCACTGGTTCCACTTGTGGGACTATGATCCACCTCCATCATTGTGTTTAATTGTTTATGTATTTCTGATTTTGATCCCACATGATGATGATGCTCTGATCTTTGTTGGGGACATGATAGGAGGGATGACACATTGGTTGGATGTGTCCATGGGAAATGAAACTTCCCATATTTATTCATGCTTCAAGAGGAGGATGGGACATTATTGGCTGCTACACTATATCTTTTGTTTCTTTATGCAAGAGGCCATATGTGTGACTTATGTCTTTGGGAGAAGCCTCTCACATGGAATATTTGTGGCAAGACATGTGTTGCTTGAATCATATTCAGCTAACACATCTTATCCTCTATTATTTTCAAGATTTGGAGAAGCTTATGATAGCAAGAAGGTGGTTGAGTGGCCACTTATTGTATTTTTATTTGAGGTAGAAAGAAGGAAAAAAACGCTGGTCTCAATGGAGGGACTATTGTCACCATCCATTATATCATATGACATTTAGTCCATGTTTATTTTGGAGCATATACGGTGATGATACACTATTCACTATATGCATGGAAGATTGGGCAAGGAGGGCCCCAAGAATCCATGAAGGGAATCATGAGGTTCCAAGTCTCTTTTGGCTTCATGAGTACTATATTGTTGCAGCCCAGGATCAACGGCTCCAAATATATCATAAATGGAGGGAGAGACAATGTAAGTTGAACATTCTTACCTCTCACTTCTAGCCATGCAGCCCCTATACATTTCATAAGGAGGGGATTTTTTATTGATTCTTTGAGTTACCAAGGATGGCTAGCCTTGTTTGGATGATAACATGGATATTGGAGTATCTCATGGGGGTTGAATCACCCATCATTTATCATCTCTCATGCCTTGAGAATACCAATGCACATCATATGATTCTTTCCATGTATCTCCCACTTCTTCATGATGACAACTATTTGGGTTATTCACCAAAAGAAAACGTGTATTCTTAAGAGGAGGCAAATCCATTGGAGATTTTGCAATGTCCTTGTAATTTGCTTGAGGACAAGCAACATTTTGGAGGGGAGGACTGCAATATTCCTAATTATTCCTAAGTTAATTGGAATATCCACTTTTGTTTTATTTCTTTTCTTAAAGAATAAAAGTGTAAAGGAGGTTCATCAAACTCCTAACAAAGAATAAATCAATGCCAAATGTGAAAAAGGCTAAATCTTGGCTATGTGAACAAGCAACCTTAGGTGTGAAAGGGGCTGGACATTTTGACTAGGTCAACCTTGACCAAATATATAGCGTTGTCTAGAAGGAAGAGGCCATCAATGAGGCGCAGCGCAGTTTTAGAAGGAGATGGATTGTGTGAAAGAGAAGATTTCATGGAAGGTGGTTTAAGGTTTACAAGCTCTTAATCTATATAAGGAAGGGGAGGGCAACATGTAAAAGTTTGTTGAATGACATCATATTTTGATATATTGTCTGTTTAGACCAAATAGCTTTCTTTGGCTGTTTAGCCTAGATTGCAAATGTTGTTTATCATTTGGATCTCCTGTTTAGGAATTCCACCTCTTCCCATTGAGTACTCTTGGGAGATTCTTGTATTGCATAGTGCACTATCTGGCTTGAGGCCAAGCTTCTCCTTTCAACTATAACTCAGATCCTATTGAGGTTTTGGTTTTCTTTGCAAGCTGTAGCAAGTGGAGGCTAGATCTATTCAGATCTAGGACATTTGAGTGCCCTTTTTCAGTGGAGGAGTCTTCTGCTCTATTGGGGGAAGTGTATTGGAGTGATTGGGTGTCATTTCTTGATCTTGGCATGTGGCCAACTAATATCTATACCCTACAGTGCAGTTTCCATTCCAGATCTGCATTATTCCTGTAGGTGTTGTTGCAAGGAGTTTGGGTGCACTATTTGGAGAGCTAGTTTCTGAGTGTTGGGGATCTGCCCTTCACTTTGAGATCCATTAGAGGAGATCTATATATTGCATATTTCAGATCTGATCTGCATAGTTATGAATACTTATTAATCTCTAAATATTTCTGTAGATCTGCATTCTTAGATCTCAGATCTACTGCTTATACTTGGTGTAATGCTCAAAATCCCAAGGGGATCTGAAAGAGGAGGCTTTCTAGTGCATGAAACTGTTATGGATTTGATATTTTATGCATAGATCTACTCTAGATATGATATGTAATCAACAACAGTTTGCAGCCTAATAAAATAATGTTGTCAGGGGAGTTTTAGTCCATTCATGTGGTTGCAACACCTCTTTTGAGGGATTTTCTTCTGTTTATGTCTTGTATTTTCAACTATGCATCTTATGGGCCTCATTATACATCTATATTGCTATTGTAAATACTATTGAAGAACATTTTTATTGGCCTCTTGCTATGTTTTAGAGGAACTGCGTTATTTTAATGCATGACTGTTTAGTATTGCTGCATGTTCCCATTTGGGATATTACAGTGACATGATTGGTGCTGCCCTTTTTGTATTTAATCTTCAAGTGGAATTTTTGAAGATATGTAGACCACTTCTGATGGAGATTTTTTTGCAACTTCCCTTGTGTCTGTATAAACTAGAGAGGTAGGTGATCGGTGTGGATGACTATCTCCTTCCCTGGAATGTAATGCTTCCATTTTCGGTAAGCCTGCATGATGGAATACATCTCTTTATCATCCGTGGGGTACTTCTGAATTATATCAGAAATTGTCTTACTATAAAAGGCCATTGGATGCCTATGCTTGGTGAGGGTTGCACCAATAACATAGTCAGAGATTTTTATCTCTATTTCAAATGGATTCTGTTGGTCTGGTAATGTGACTATCAGTGCATAGCAGAGGCGGTGCTTCATCTCAATGAATGCATTCTATTGGGACTTGGACCAAGAAAACTTTTATTTCACTCCACCCTTGGTAATTTGACTTAAACGCCAAGTGATATGGGAGAATCCCAAGACAAAACTCCGATAAAAATTTCCAAGACCCAAAAATTTGCGAAGCTCTGTTAGAGTGGTCGGGGTTGGCCAATCCCAAATGACCTGTATCTTAGTCGGATCCACATACATGCCTCACTCATCTATGATGTAACCTAGATATTGGACCTGAATTTCTACAAGTTGGCACATAGTTTGTGTTGTCGTAGGGTTTGAAGGACATGTCAAATGTGTTGCAACTGTTCTTCCCAACTCTTGTTGAAGATGAAGATGTCGTCCACATAAACAACCATGAATGATTTGGTGAAGGGTTGCAAGATGTCATCCATTAACCTCATAAAATTATTAGGGGAATTTGTCAACCTGAAGGGCATAACCAACCATTCAAAAAGGCCTTCCTTGGATTTTAAGGCGATCTTGCATACATTTGTGGGCTCTATTGGAACCTGGTGATAGCCAGACTTCAGATCAATCTTGCTGAAATACTTGGCCCACTTGAGTCGGTACAAAAGGTCACCAATCCATGGGATTGGATACCTGTTCCTGATAATGATTTTGTTTAGTACCTGATAATAAATTCATAACCTCTAGGCCCTATCCTTCTTTTGTACAAGTACAATCGGGCTCCCACAAGGCGAGGAACTTGGTCGGATGTGCCATTTTGTAGCATGTAACGTACACCTCCCCTCACATCTACCCAAATAACTGGCCAACCGGGGTAAACATGAGCTGAGGAGAGTTATGAGAAGACTCAACCTCCTTGTTGAATTTAAGGAAGTGGAATCGATGTGGAAAACCATAACACAAACTCCCTGCACCTGCTATAGGACCCCTAGAGGGTATCCCTGCCATCAAATTGGCTTGTCCCTGGGTCCCACTGACTTTTGCTGAATAAAATCCCTGGAAGCTCCCTTGATATGGGAAAGGGTGCGTCTAGTAGGCTTTGGATGCACCCAAATCATATGCATACGTGCCTCCAGGGACTCAATTTCTGAGACCTGTGCCTACGGCTGTAGAATTTAAGGCACCTTACAATCCCAAAATCCTGGACGCTACCCAAAACTTCATATAGCTTTCAGAAATCATTAAACACATTACGAAAATTCCAAATAACCAAAACTGACTCCAAGACTAGGCTTGACCATCCCCAACCAGGACTGACAATATGTCAAACACTTGGCATGAATAACATTTTCAGGTCTAGGAGACAATAAATAACTTGAATGACTGAAAAATATTATGATACATTACAATAATGATCACCACCCCCTTCCTTGGACATATATGACATCAATTAGGTCTTGCATCCATTATTTTAATAATTACAATTAAATAAATGAAATATCCATGACATGGACTGGTCATTTAAACATTCTTATAATCAACATAAAACCATGGAAATAAAAATGAGATAAAAACCATTAAATACACATATTCATAGGTACAAAAATAAGATAAATTAGCTTCTATTATGTTGATCAGTGGTTGTCATTGATGTCAACCCAAGCAGCACCAGGGGCTACCCCAATATTGCATGGGAATTTTGACCTACCAAATTACTATATTTTGGGTCAAGAATGCTTTTGATGGTTTCTACTTGTCTGGATGTTTCCATTGATATATGGCACGCCACGTAATTCTTCTTGGTTTGAGAGATATTCATGTTTGAAGTTTGTAACCCCAGTTAGTGGGCTAAAACCCAATGGGGTTGTGGCATGGGTCATTGAAAAGTCATAATTAATATTTTTTAAGCTCCTAAAATCCCTCCCATGTTCACTTGTTGAAGCCCCTCTCAACCTAAGAATTTATATAAATTGTGATCCTCATATCCTCCTTATGCAAGGGATTTCGCCATCTGAAACAGGTCATCGTGGAATTTTTGCTCTAACTTTTTTTCTACGAAGTTTCAGAAGCTAAAATATTTATGAGGTGAAGCAAAAATCCTAAGGAAGCTCTTGTAAAAATTTCAGATCAAGGTGCGCAATATGTTCAGAGATATGATCTGTGGAAGTCAGTGTTTTTGCAGGCTCCTGAAATTCATCTCAAAGAAGTGACCTTGGGAAAATCATCATAACTCTCTCTCTGAGTATCAAACTGGAATTCTGTAAAAATTAGCAGATAGTGCATGGAATTTTGTTTTCTCTCTATCAATTTCAAATCTGAATGAAGAAAACGTGACACGTGGCACGTCATACAAGTTCGCTTTACTGAAATAGTCCATAATTAGGGCATTGTGAGAGATTGGGCATAACTCACCCTTGAAGAATCCAAATTGGGTCAGACCTGTGGCATTGTAAATAAGTCTCAGAGGACTACTACAAGGCCAAAAATCACATATTGGGGATCTGAAATAATAGAGATACACTAGATTCAATATCGAGCTCCTAGAAGGCAACAAAAAGCTAGATCATGTGTTGTCAAGGGCTGCAAAGGACCATAATTTCTAGGGCAGCAAAGCAAAGTAAGGTGTAGCAGCGGGTAGCATGACAAGAGAAACAACCAAGGTGCATAACAACATCAATAATTTCATCACATGAAGTCTTCAAGTGGTCAACACTACATACAGTCACTGTAAAGGTATCATTGTACAAAGTCATTGTAAATACATTATTGTAAAAATTGTACTAGTGTCTATCTGCCAAGAGTTGTAGAGGCAATGTCGGGAGGTCTAGGATCATCATTAGGTGGTTGAGTCATATTTGGGGTTATGGTATAGTGTTTCTTCTTCTTCTACATCATTATATATCATTGTAAAGTGAATCATTTTCCCTGGTACGGGAGTCCATTCTTCTTTTATTCTTCTACAGGGTGGTAGGGTGGTGCTAGGGTGAGTTGTAGCTCATTGGGTGTTGGGGCATCCATTCAGATGACTATTGAAGAATCTCGGGCGTTGGAGCATCCATCCAGTGGGAGCTAGAGAAGAATGCTTTTCTATATTCTAGGAAGTCGGAGCTTTATTTTCAATTGGAGTTGAATATTAAAGAATTATTAGAAAAGCATTAGGTAGTTTTTGTCCCGGAGTGGGTTTCCACCTTAAAAAATGTGTGCATTTGTGTTCCTTTTGTTTACTGCTATCATTGTACAAACACTGATAATAAATTAAGATTAACTAATGTTCTAATTTAAAGGAATACTGATTCACCCCCCCCTCAATATTTCCAACAATTGGAATCAGAGCTTGGTTCCTTCAATAGCAGTTTAACAACTAGAAGGAGGTCATGGAGCATACCAAGAATGGTGTACCTATATTCAATGAAAATAATTATGCACTTTGGAAGGTAAGAATGGAGGTCTATCTCTTGGCACAAGGTTACGAAGTATGGGACACTGTTCAAAATATATTTACATCAACTGCGGATGAACAAGGTAAGAATAATTTGGTTAATGACACAAAAGCAAAGAATATTACTATTAGTGGACTTATTGAATCTAATTATCATAAGGTGTTGGGTTGTAAAACCGCCAAAAATGTATGGGAAAAGCTTTAGAATATATATGCAAGTGAATCAAATGTTAAAGAAGAAAAGCTTAAAATCTATAGAGCAAAATTTGAGTAACTCGGAATGAAAGAAGATTGCAACATTACTGCATACTTCTGATGAAATAACCAATACTATGGAAGGATTGGGAGAGCTAGTTGATGAGAGAGCTAGTTGATGAGAGAGCTAGTTGATGAGAAGACTATTATACGAAAGATTCTTAGAACGTTACCAGGGATATTCAACCCAAAGGTATCACTATTTTTATATAGTGAAAATCTGGACAAACTCAGCAAAGAGGAATTACATGGAGTTCTCATAGCATATTAAATGAGACTTAATGAAGAAGAGGGTACTTCACATCTAGAAACTATGTTCGTTGCATCGAAGAAGAAGGTCTTTCAGATGAAGAATATGCTTACTTTACGAGAAAACTAAAAATTGGCAAGGGAAAATTCAAAGGTAAACTTCCATTGATATGTTTTAGTTGTGGTGAGGTTGGGAATTTCACATCAAAATTTCTGAACAGAAGTGATGTAAACTCAAAAGGAAAGAAAGGCTTTAATAAATTCAACAAGAAAGGATCCAAAAGGAACTTTCTCTCTAAAGAAGATAGTTCATCATCCGATGAAGATAATGACAGCGAAGAATAATCCAATGAGAGAGTATTGTTTATAGCCAAGAAAAATAAACAAGAGGCATCAAACAAAGAATAATAAGGGTTGACCATAGAATGTTTTTCTAAGGAATCAATCAAGCTTATAAAAGAGCTCAAGGTTGAGAAGATGTAATGTCCCAAATCTGAAACTTGCAATGAATAAGATGTATAACAGTCCTTTTATGATGAATAAGCTTAAAATATACAAAATAAACACATAGAAATCATTTTTAGTTACAGAAACAACTGGTACTGCATTTCATGATCCAGAAAGTGGGGAAAAAGGGTGTTTTATGCCCTAAAAAGGTTGTTTTGATAAATGAGTGTGAAAATAAGAAGGGTAAATGGCTGGATATGATATCTTAGGTCATGCGGGACCTATTCTCTGAATTTCATCTCAAACTAATGCTTCTAGCTATATTAAACAACTTCTCCTTTTCTGACTAGGCTAGAAAACACTAATTTCCCATGACTTTACTAAACAGAAATTTCTGAATACAGTGAGAGCGTAATTCCCATGAGGTTTTCTACAGAAAATGAAGAAATGGGTCTGATATACATATTATATTAATCACACAACAAATAAATGGAGGTTTAATCACTTATACAGTAGAAACAAGTCTCCTGGCAAGATTTCCGGCAAACTACATGTACAAAGGTAGGACTGCTTAAAATAATGCATTCTATAGAAAATATTCATTAAACATGACTGAATATAACATATAAGAGCTGAATAATACATAAATATGGCCCAAGACCTCTCTAACAAACTCCCAGAGGGAAATAAGCACCTCCTCTTACAAGATGAGTACAAAATCAAAGGGTGCAACACTGCTGTTGCTGCCCTTGCATCAAGGACGCAGTTTTCTGAAGGAGACTGCAATGTGGCCGAATGTGGATGAATGGACCCAAGCCAAATATTGAAATTAAGCTCAGATCCTTCTCTCTTGATCCCTTAAACAAGCTGATCCAAAGATAGGATGGAATTCCCGCACGGGAATTCTTTGCATTAAGCAGTGGAGCAACTCTGGCTAAACAACTGAAGCATGAAAATGGTCTCAAGAAAAAAATAGATGATTAACTGAATGTTCTCCCTTTTATCTTTGGTGAGCCTCCTCACCCCGGACCCCACACATTGTTGAGGTGACTTCTTCATGAAGCTTCCTCTTTCAAAACTGTGCTACCCTAGCTTGCTTCCCTCCTCTTGTGGCTGCGCTATTGACTTGGTAAAATAATCCACCTCCAATGCCTCTTTTCACACTGGAGATCTTCAATCTAGTTTACATATGTGTCTTAGGCTGATCCTTGTTCACATTGATCTAGTTTACTTAAGTATTTCTTCCTTCTCAAGAATGGCTGTTGACTTAGTCAAACTTGACTATGTCTCCATCTAAAATGTCTTTGTTCACATTTGGAAGTGTAAAACCAACTCCTAAGGTCATATATTCCCTTATTAAGGTGGAATTTATTCATATTTTATTTTTCATGGGCCTCCTTACCCATTTATTCCTCTCCTAGGTGAAAGTAGCAAAATCTAATATTCCAATTTGCTTATGTGCAAATTTTGGAATATTACAGTCCTCCCCTCCCAAATGTTGCTTGTCCTCAAGAAAATGCAAGGATAGGATTGAAGATCAGCCTCTTCTCCCCTATAGAAACCTCATAATATGAAATCCTCCAAGGATCAAGGTGCTGTATCATCAATATATGTCCAAGTTGCCCCTCCCAAGTTTGCAAGCCATCTATTGGGGAACATCCCAAATAGCTAACGATGTGTGACAATGAAACATTCATGGAAGCAAAAATGGGATATTTGTAGGTCCTCTTGAAGCATGAGGGCTGATATAGATTGGGATTCATCATCCCCATTTGAATCTCTCCTCCCCAAGCTATCAACCAAACAAAATGAGTCACCCTCCAGGATGGAAACTCATAAAGAATCTCTTCCACCTTGAGCTCATGTAAAGAAGGTTGGCTGCATGGCTAACTGTGTGGAGTCAAAATGTACATCCCCTATTGTTTTTCTCTACACCTATGATATATATGGGGCTGCTGCTGATATATGGCTGAAATATAATAGTGTTCAAGGAAGACCCAAGCCACCCCATCAAATCCAACACCCATGAGGTGTCTCCTCAAAGAGCTCAAACCTCCCAAATGAGTCCTCTCATTTGAAGGCAAGATGTATAGTATGAAAACCAAGGTCTACCCACTGTTCTTTCTGAAATATGAAGCATGTGTAATTTGAAGAAGTTTATTTTCATTGGGCCTCTTCAACTCTTGTGCCACTCCTCCAATGGTGCTTCCTACAATCAATGTTTTAGCAGCATAATATGGAAGCATAAACACATGAAAATAAGGAGGTAGAACATAGTCCCAAACATGGAACCAATGCAGGGAATTATTTGCCTACCTCAATACATAATGCAAAAAGTGTCTTTTCAGCCACTTTTTTGCTGCCACATCCATTTTACAAAATGAAATCATGAAAGCATAATTTGGTGCCAATGATGCACACCGAAAACCATGTGGCTTTCCCCCACAATCCACAAATAGAATGGCCATCATAAACGCTGAAAGTGGCCTCAAGTACATAAAAATATAATATGAAAGAAGGAAAGACCCTTCTTGGTATGATATGCTACTCATATAGATAAGGAAGTGTAAAATACAAAACAAAATTTTACCTCCTCCATCATGTACTTCGGTCATTGAGCTGAAATGGCTCAAGTGCAAATTCTCCCTTGCTGCAAGTGAGTAGGAAAGTGGTTGTGCCAACCTGTTCTTCATCTTCCAGGCTGTGCATCTCTCCATATGCTGATATACATTCAATTGAATTCCCTCCCAAGTGAACTCCTCCATTGAAGGATGGTATGCATAAAAATGCATGGAGGGAAAGTCCACAAATGCTGCATGTAGATCTTTCTCCTTGTGCTTGTGAACCCAAGCCAAGAAGGTCAAAAAATAGTAAGGGATGCTTCCATGCATTACTTCCTCATGCTCAACTTCCACATGCCTCCAAGGTGTAATACTTGTGAAGTGGTATTGAGAACACTCCAGCAAGAAATCCAAGCTCCCAAGTGACAGTGCTGCTAGCCTTTGGAGTAGGGCCACTGTCAACTCAAAGCTCAATTCTTTGACATAGATTGTGTTAAAGACTCTTCCCAAAATTCTGTTGTGTATGTAGAGATCCTCCCAAGATGGATGGGCTGCTCTTTTCACTATGCTAGTGCCATTCCTTACTCTTGCAGCATCATGCCAAGTGTGAGAGCAATTCTGCCGATTCTCTCTCCCAATCCTCCAAAGAAACAAATGACTTTGCTGCCTCATCATACCTCCATCATATAATATATGTGGTGAAAACATAATGATCACGTCACCATAATGCATGCAACCTCCTTGCTGCCGCATGATGAAAGTATCCTTCCAATCTCTCTTCCCCTTCTCATCCCATGGGAAAAGACATGTCATAGAGTGACCAAACTCTCTCAAGAGTAGCCAACGCAGCATTGCCTCTTGCTACCCGGTGTCATAGACTTGCAAGAGGTTTACCAATATCTTGCCTCTCATCCACATCCACTCAACTCCACGTGGATGCTTCCTAGCTTGCTCCATCTTGGCATTCCTCCAATGAGGTCTACCATCCTCCCATATCAGATCTTCCTTCTTGCATTTCATAAGAAGCTGAAATGCAACTCCTTGGAGATCTCCAAGAAAATATCTCTCCTCAATGATTATCCTGGACCCATAAGGATCCAAAGGGGCTGAAGGAAAGGCCTCCTTAATGCTACCTCTTGAAAGCGCTGTAATCCTCCTCCAGGGTGTTCTGGCTATCTCATGTGCCAACCCCCAGATGAACATGTGCTTCTGCATGATTTTTTTTGGAGAAAATTTCACTCCATCCTTCAAGCATTCCCACTCCAACCTCAAAGGTTGTATGAAGCCCATCAGAGGTCCATGAGGTTGATGGTTCAAATCTCCCTTGAACCCTTCAAGCTTGCACAACGCAATGCAATCCTGTTGCTCTCTCTCAACAATACTATTTGATCCTAGGCCATATGCAAACAAATCTCCAACCCTTTCCATAAAATTATCTAGAATTTTAAGACATGGAAATTTATGCATACCTTTGTGATTCTTTGGGACATCTTCTATGGCTACCAGAGGTCCTCCCTTCAATGTGTTGGCTGATCCAACTGTTGGTGTAGAAGGCTTCTCTCTCAAGGCTATGGCAGCACTGGTACTTGCCTCTTCCCATGGTGGTGTGGACCATCTCTCCTCTGATCTCTCTCCATCAAAATTTCTAATCAGCTCTTGAGTGAACTCAGAAAAATAATTCACTCTTGTATGGCTTGAGTGATTGAACCATCAAGCATTGGCTTCACCCTCCAAGTGCAGCGCTGCAACTTCTGCTGCCTCCCTCTCTTCCACTGGATGAAGTATGAAGAATGCCTCAATATTTCTTGCTCAAGATCTTGCTGTAGTTGACCCATAAAATTTAGACAATAGGAATCTATTGATCTCTTCTTTGCTGTAAGGTCTTCTTCCTTCTCTCAGTTGAATAAACTGAGGAAAATCTAGGGTCTCTTTGAAAGCCCTAGGTTGGCACTTGTATTCTGCCAAATACCCACTCAAAATTTCATGCTCTAAGTGGTCTCCTTGCTCTTCACGTCCTCTATGAGAACAGGAAGTGCATGCATCTTTTCCTGCCTCTTGAAACCTAGAGGTTTCACTGCAGCTCTCTCCTCCTTGAAACCCTTTTTGATTTTCAATGCATTTATCTTATTCTTTCTTCTTGAATATGAAAATTTATGAGAGTAATCTCATACTCTCCATCATTTTCATCTCTAATTTTCCTCTTTTCTCCTCTGATAGCTTGATCTCACAGGCTGTGCCAGAGATCATGCTCTGATACCACTGTAATGTTCCAAATCGGAAACTCTGCAATGAATGAGATGTATAACGGTCCTGTTATGATGAATAAGCTTAAAATTTACAAAATAAACACATATAAATCATTTTTAGTTACATCAGCAACTGGTACGACGTTTCATGATCCGGAAAATGGGGAAAAAGGGTGTTTTATGCCCTACAAAGGTTGTTTTCAGAAATGAGCGGGAAAATAAGCAGGGGAAATGGCTGCATATGATAGCTTAGGTCATGAGGGACCTATTCTCCTAATTTCAGCTCAAACTAATGCTTCTAGCTATATTAAACAACTCCTCCTTTTCTAACTAGGCTAGAAAACACTGATTTCCCATGACTTTACTAAACAGAAATTTCTGAATACAGTGAAAGCGTAATTCCCATGAGGGTTTCTACAGAAAATGAAGAAAGAGGTCTGATATACAACTTATATTAATCACACAACAAAGAAATGGAGGTTTAATCACTTATACAGTAGAAACAAGGCTCCCGGCAAGATTTTCGGCAAAATGCATGTACAAAGGTAGAACTGCATAAAATAACGTAGTCTACAGCAAATATGCATTAAAAATTACTGAATATAACATATCATAGTGAAATAATACATAAATATGGCCCAAGGCCTCTCTAACAAACTCCTGGAGGGAAATAAGCACCTCCTCTTACAAGATGAGCACAAAATCAAAGGGTGCAACACTGCTGCTATTGCCCCTGCATCAAGGACGTGATTTTCTGAAGGAGCATGAAATGTGGCTGAATGTGGATGAATGGCCCCAAGAAAAATACTAAAATGAAGCTCAGATCCTTCTCTCTTGATCCCTTAAACAAGATGATCCAAAGAGAGGATGGAATTCTCACACAGGAATTCTTTGCACTAAGCAGTGCAGCAACTCCGGCTAAACAACTGAAGCATGCAAATGGTCTCAAGACAAAAATATCCGATTACATGAATGATCTCCCTTTGATGCTATGCCTTCCTTTTATCTTTGGTGAGCCTCCTCACCCCAGACCCCATACAATGTTGAGGTGACTTCTTCATGAAGCTTCCTCTTTCAAAACTGCACTGCCCTAGCTTGCTTCCTTCCTCTTGTGGCTGCACTGTTGACTTGGTCAACTAATCCACCTCCAATGCCTCTTTTCACACTAGAGATCTTCAATCTAGTTTACATATGTGTCTTAGGCTGATCCTTGTTCACATTGAGCTAGTTTACTTGAGTATTTCTTCCTTCTCAAGAATGGTTGTTGACTTAGTCAAACTTGACTGTCTCCCTCTAAAATGTCCTTGTTCACACTTGGAAGTGTAAAACTAGCTCCTAAGGTGATCTCTTCCCTTACTAAGGTGGAATTTATTCATATTTTATTGTTCATGGGCCTCCTTGCCCATTTATTCCTCTCCTAGGTGAAAGTAGCAAAATCTAATATTCCAATTTGCTTATATGAAAATTTTGGAATATTACAGAAGATTTGTTCCAATAATCTTGAAGAACAAGTTCAAGGTATAAAAATTGAAATTGAAGAACACAAATTCATTGAAGAGTCACTTCAAAATAAATTGGAAGAAAGAAACCAAGAAAGGGAAGAATTAGAAGCCAAAGTATTCTCGCTGCGTAAGGAAGTGAATAAGGGAAAAACTATCCAAAACTATTCCAATAGCTCAAGGGCATTGGAAGAACTCATCAACAATCAACGAGATTGCAATGACAGAACTAGCATCGGTTACAAAGAAGAAGAAGAAGGATCTTCTACAACAAAATACAATGAACCTATGAGATCTAACATGCATGTAGACTTCATTGGACAAGATTCGCAAGAAAAACCTTGGAAGACAATTCCTCGACGAATATTTCCATCCAGGTACCAAAATATTTTTTATGGCTATTGTTATTCATGTCGAAAATTTTGTCATAAAGTTGTAGAATGTCGCACATACCTTAGGAACCAATACAATTCCAGGAGATATGTCAAATATGAACCTCCCAGGGCTCAGCAAAACATCAATAGATTTGAACATTTAAGAAATAATATTGAATGTTACAAATGTTGAAACTTTGGACACATAGCCAGAGACTATGGACTTGAAAATCCTCCAGAAGAATCTTCGAAGCCACAGAATGAACGAACATGGAAGAAGAAGAAGACTGATACTTGTGCTCTCTCTCTGAAGGCTCAAAACAACAAAGATGTGTGGTATGTTGATAGCGGTTGCTCAACGCATATGAATGGAGATAGAAAGAAATTTATATCTCTGAAAAAGAAGAAGGATGGAACTGTGTCCTTTGGAAATGATGGATCTTCAAATGTTATAGGATCAGGTACCGTCACTCTCGGAAGAAAATATGCTCTAGCCAGGAATGTTCTATTGGTTGAAAACATGAATCAAAATCTGCTCAGTGTTGGACAAATGTGTGATCAAGGACACACAATACTATTCAACTCCACAAAATGTGAAATCAGGAAAGGCAGGTATGGTGAAATTGTGGCTATAGCAAGTCGAGCTCCAAACGACATATATGTTACAGATAAAGCAACTAAAGCATGTCTAATAGCTAAATAGGTTGATATAATATTTTGTAGCAATGATGATCGACTAAGTAAGAAGTTTGCTACAAATATGCAAAGTGATTTCGATATATATTTACTTGGTGAGATGACATACTTCTTAGGGCTTGAAATATCTCAGCAAGAGAAAGGAATATTTATATGTCAAGCCAAGTACATCAAGGAAATGCTCAAGAAATTTAAAATGAAAGATTGCAAACCCATCCTTACTCTGATGGTAACAGATTGCAAATTGAGCATAGATGACTCATCTAAGGATGTGGATCAAAGGTTGTACAAATCTATGATTGGTAGTCTTCTATATGTAACAGCCTCCCGGCTATATGTTATGCAAATAGTTGGACAAGTAGCAAGATTCCAAGGATCACCAAAAGAATCACATGTTATTGACATCAAAATAATTCTTCAATATCTAAAGGGAACAACAAATCTGGCTTGTGGTATCCCAAGGGTAAAAATCTCATTATTCATTCCTTTACAGATGCATACTAGGAAGGAATCGTTGATGATCATGAGATGTTGGGGCCCTTGTTTTTGGTTAAGTTTTGAATTTTCGGCCAAGACATTTTGAACTTGGACTCTTTTTGAGTTGCGGAAGAAATACACATAGCTAACGCGACCGCGCCGCAGCGACCAGGAGTTGCGGAGCTACCAAGGTGGTGCGGAAGCAATTGATAACTGGAGATTGAATAGAGATAAGTACAGATGAAAGAAATACAGCAGAAAACAGAAAGAGGAACATGCAGACATCAGAAGAGAAGTCGGGAAAAGCTAGAGTGAAGACACAGAGAAGCCGCCAGTCGCGACGAGCGGGTGAATAAAAGGGTGATCACCCGGCTGAAGAAGAGGTTGGAGGTTATTGTTATTATTGAGGGTTGAATGGATGCGCAGAGCAGCCACAGAAGGATCAGACCTGTTCTTTCTATGGGTTCCTACTTTCTATGTTCTTCCCTTCTGTTCTAAAACCCATCTGTATCTGACCTGTGAGTTATCAGAGAAGAAAGCTATGTAATCATGTATGCGGCCAGAAGCATAATATAAGGAAGGATTGCTGTCTCAATACGTTGTTCATGTGTTCTAATGTGTTTACACTGCTTTAAAAATTTTAAGTTGCGACTGTCTGAATACTTAATTAGAGATCATGCATGTGTAATTTGGTATATGTAATGGAAGCACTTTCTTTCTTTGGTTGCGGATTTATTCCTTACCAGTGATCTCATCCCCTTATTCATGTGGTCGCGGCACGCCTCGGGTGAGACACACTGCTCTCCCAGAGCAGGGTGAAAATGCCGGCGTGTTCCTAGACTACTCCGGACCCCTTGTTGGCCACAACCCCTTTGAACCTGGGTCTTGCCCGCGAGACCTGACTTTTCGCCAACAAATGGTTCCGTTGCTGGGACCCGAATGTTCTGAGGGGATCTAGATCATGGTCTCGAGGATTTTTGAAGGAGCAATACGGCGATGGTGGGATGATCATCTTGACCATTTTATTACTCAGCAAGCGGAGCTGACCAAGAAGAAGGAGGCCGCGATAAAGGAGATCGTCCTTTTCTCGGATTCAGCCAGTGATACGTACGAAATTTTCTGGGGAAGGTTCCCTACTGACCTTTACAATTGGTTGCGAAGGCTACGCGCGACGGTGCCCCAAGAAGGCTCGCGGAAGATAAGCCGCAGGTGGGCACACGAGGACCTGGTAGCGCTGCATCGGGTAGATACTGAACTAACCCGCGCAGTGGATTTTTGGGTAAGGACCACGTTGGAAGGATACGTTGTGGAATTTGCCGCTGAGTGCTACCAATCCTTCTCGAAGGCTGAGGCTGTTTTTCACTCAGGGCTGAGGGGAAAGCTGTTGAAGGAGATTCCGCTGTGGATCAAAGCCCTGATGGTGGACGAAGGGTTGATTGAATTCCACAAAACAAGTATGGAACCGTAAACCACCCGTACTGGGGGAAGGATTGAGGGGACCGATGCTGTGTAGACTGTAAGAGTAGGGAGCGGGGGATGGACGTTGAGGCCGCATGCAAGTTGCGGGAGTCACGTGCACATCGGCGGGCACAGATCACCGATAGGTGGCGAATAAGGGTAATGAGAGATTTGAAGAGAAGGGAGATCGAGAGGAGAAATCAGAAGGAGGCGCCTCAGCCGACAAGAACCATGGGTTTGGATACCCGGACAGGAGACGGGACAGCAGCGGATGTACAATGGGTGCATGGGAGCCCAGCGACACGAGAAAGAGAAGTAACGACTAGCGAAGATACTGGAAAGATGCAGCCCGAAGAAAGTTCTGATGACGAATGGCACGACGTGATGCAGCAGATGTTCCAGGATCAGATGGCACCCACCCCTCCAGGCAGCCCTACGTCCCACCTTCCGCATGGCCAGGATCCCGACCTTCCCCTGGTACTTTATCAACCTTTAAGAAATATTTTTGTTCAGTTACAAGCATTAAGTCAGTTATCTAGTAGTTCAGTGGCGTCGGTAACGCCCAGTAGCAGCAGCGTTACTAGTAGTAGTATTTTCCCCAGTGGGACCGTTACGCAACCAGGACCCGGAGGTTTTATCCTGGTTAATTCTCCGCAAGCATACATGGCCGGATCTTTCACCCGGTACCCAGAGTTCTCTGGCCGGGGAAATGACGACGTAGAACAACACTGGTATCTGTGCGAAGCCATCTGGAGGGCTCGACAGACGCCGGATGCAGGGAAGTTAATAGAGTTTCAAACCACGCTCAGAGAGAGAGCTCTGCGATGGTTCATCAAGTGGTCCGAGGCGCACCCTAACCCTGTAATAGCGGACGTGAAGCGGGATTTTTTCCGCGAATTCAAGCTTCCCCAGACAGACCAGCAGGGCCTGTCCGAGCTGTGGGAAATTAAGCAGAAGGAAGGTGAGACCGCGTGGGAGTTGATGCGGCGATTCAAGGATGCGATCGGGAAACTGAGCTACCCGATCGATCCAAACCACCAGAGGGACTGGTTCATCAAGGCTCTGCTCCCCTTGACACGAACCCCTCTCACTCAGCAGAAGATTGATAATCTGCAGGACGCTTTGGAGCAAGCCATGAAGATTGAAGCCATGGCGGGATACCCCCAGGAATACAGGGGGGGGCTGGCCCCGCAAGACCCTTCTCTGATAGGGTTGCAACACCAGATCGCCAGCTTGACTGAGAAGCTCAAGGAAATTCAGCCAGCAAGACCAGCGCGACCGAATGTTTGGTGTACTCATTGCCTGGTCGAGGGGCACGTCGCAACCGAATGTCCTCGGCTGCGCGGCGCAGGAGTTGGACCCTTAGTTGCGGCAATCCAGGGGGGTCCACCACCAGGGGGTGGCACGGCAATGAACCCGCAGGGAGTATACCAGCCGCAACAGGCCTTTGCGGGGTTCCCACCGCAATCGGGGTCCTCCACCACAGAGTACTGTGAGATCTGCCGGACAATGGGGCATCCTCCTCGGATGTGCCCGATATTACAGAAGTACTCCACGGTGCCGAATAATGTATACTGCGAATTTTGTGTGTCTACGACGCACAACACTGAGCAGTGCAGGGCGCTTGACGCACTTGCGGATCGACTGGATCGACCCTCGTACAGGGTGAACGAGGCTACAAGGGGAAGAGGTGGCGGCATGCGGGGAGGCCGAACGGGAGGACGCGGTCCGGTAAAGTGCTACAACTGTGACCAGGAGGGTCATGTGGCTCGAGAATGTCCCCTTCCGCGACGACCCTGGTGTTCCCAGTGTCGGGTCAACGCCCATGCTACAGAGGACTGCCCGGAGCTCATCAAGAAATGGGAAGAACGGGTGCGGCAGAGGGGAGCGAACCTGGTAAACTCAGAACTGCGCAGCGCCGCAACTCCCGACAGGCAGAACGTTGCGATTGTAACCCAAGGCGGAAAGAAGACTGGGGAGGATGCCCATGAGAAGGAGCCAGCACGAGTGGTGCGGCCGGCATCCCCAAAGAAGTTGATCAGGCCCGAAGTCCAGAAGAAGTACTTTCAGGAGGCGGTTGAGGCATTCGCCCAGTTGCGGAACGAGGGAGGGCTGGAGGAGCCCCGGCGGCCGGAAACCGGTGTTTAGAACACCGCAGATGCTGTGGTCGAGGATTGGCTCCGGCTATTTCTCAGGATTGTCGATGACGCTGAGCTGCGGCAGCAGCTCCAGCATGTGTTAGACGGAGCGCTGCAGGGGCGCGCAGAACCCAGAAATCTGGTGGACGCTAGGCCTCAATACGTGCAACGTGTCAAGCGGAACAAGCAACGAACAGGCAAGGAATTCTGGCTTAACACGCAGGTCGCAGGATTCCAAATCAGTGACACCATGTTGGACTTGGGATCCGATGTCAATATTTTGCCGCGAAAAACATGGGAGGCTCTTGGAAAGCCACGGCTCGCCTATTCCCCAATCCAGCTCAGGATGGCGAACCAGTACTGTATTTTGCCAATCGGCCGACTCGAGGGTGTCGAGGTCGACGTCGCGGGGGTGAAAACATACACTGACTTTGAGGTTATTGATATTATGGGCGATAAGGACCCCTACCCTGCTTTACTTGGCATTGATTGGGCTTTTGAGAATTACGCGATCATCGACCTCAAGAAGGAACTGATGATTTTTGAGGATGGGGAGGTAAGGGTCACTCAGCCTCTCGACCCGTATCAGGGTCTGCAATACACAGAACCGGTGGACAGTCGGGAGGATGCTCAGATGATGGACCATCTCTATCAGATGACTGCAGGGAAGCGGGACGATTACATCAACCCGACCGCAACAGGGTCTATCAGTTGGCGTAGTGTGCAGAGCTCGGAGCTCGGATACGAGCTTGCGTGGGAAGACTGGCAGCAAGGGGGGTATGAGACAACCACGCGGAGATGTGCCTCCATCGCTCAGGTCCGGTGGGTCGGGACTGAGATCCGCGGTTATCCCACATTATCAAACATGCAAGCAGTAAATACTTTTATTGCCAAGGTGGAAGACCGGGTCCCAGAGGAAAGCCGGATACCACTCTTGGATGTGGCCTTGAAGTCCACATCGGGACGATGGTGGAACAATCACCGCAACACCCTGTTGCGATGGGAGCGTGTGGCGGATGCTCTAAGGGCACGTTTCAAAGAGGATGAAGGGCCCTACATTACACTTAAACATCAAGGAGCTTCCGACCCGCGACAGCATTTGCGGGCGTGCGAGGAATAGTGGCGTAGCGCAAGGTATCCTGAGGAGTTGTGGGTCCACAGGTTTGTCCACTCACTGGGTGCAATTCCCCAGGCCTGGTATCTGGAGGAAGAGCGGAAACGGGGAACCCACTCCTGGCAAGTAGTTGCGGAAAAGTTCGTCCAGAGCTTCTTGTTTGAAGGAGAAACGGCGCAGGAATCTCAGGCCCTACAAGCCGTCAAGGAGGTTCTGTTTTTCCGCCACCCTGAGCCCGATGAGGGCCCGGTGGCGTCACGCTCCGGGTTCAAGCGCGAAATGGTTTGCCAACGGATTGACGGCGACCCGGAGGATGATAGTTTGGAGGACCTTAGGCATCTCTATTTTGACGAAAAGGAGGGCAAGCGGAGCGTCCGTGACGAGCCGACGACAGAAGGAGTCCATTTGCAGCCCCTCAAGACAAAGAAGCTGAACATTGGAACGGAGGAGAAACCTAAGCTGGCAACGGTGGGAGATTACTGGGATGAGGAGACGACAAGAGAAATTTTCAGCCTCCTCCGGGAGTATGAAGATTTATTTCCGTCATCAGTTGCGGACCTGAAGGGGATCAAGGGGGATCTGTGTGAGATGCGCATCACACTGAAACCAGGAGCCAGGCCGGTGAAGCACCGACCCTACCGGTTGAATCCACGTATCAAAGAGAAGGTCAAGATGGAGATCGAAAAGATGCTGGCTGCGGGTCTCATCTTTCCTATAGAAGAAGCTGAGTGGGTAAGTCCCATTGTCATCCAGAACAAGAAGGACAAAGCGGAAATCCGTGTCTGTGTAGATTATCGGAGTTTGAATAATGCTTGTATTCACGATCCGTTTCCCACTCCCTTCAGCGACGAAGTTCTAGATCATGTCGCGGGAAACGAAGCTTATTCCTTCACTGATGGGTTTTCGGGCTACCATCAGGTGCGCATCGCCGAGGAAGACAAGGCGAAGACAACATTCACAACTGAGTGGGGATCATTCACATACCACGTTATGCCGTTTGGTCTGAAGAACGCACCAGCTGTGTTTTCCCGGATTGTCATTGCTGCCTTCCGGGAGTACATTCATAAGTTCCTGGAAGTCTATATGGACGACTGGACTGTGTACAGCCTGCTGAAGAAACACGCCTCCCTATTGCGTGTTATGTTCGACCGGTGCCGCCAACTGCAGATTTCCTTGAACTTGAAGAAATGTATTTTTGCAGTACCATTCGGCACACTCTTGGGTCACGTGGTGTGTAAGCAAGGGGTCTGCGTTGATCCCGCCAAGGTCGCAGTTATTTTCCACATGGAGGCCCCCGAGAACGTGAAGCAGTTGCGGGCACTGCTCGGGCACACAGGATACTACAGGCAGTTTATCCGCAACTACGCCAAAATCACTGCACCTCTGGAGAAACTGTTGCGGAAGTCCGAAGCATTTGAGTGGACGGCGGAGTGCAGGAAGGCACTCGACACATTGAAGGAGAAATTGGCAACGGCACCCATACTGGTCCATCCGAATTGGGATAAGCAGTTCCATGTGCACATTGATGCGTCCGGAATCGCACTTGGCGCGGTATTGGCGCAACCCGGGGAAACGACAGTTGACCACCCGGTATACTTTGCCAGCCGACGGTTATCCAATGCGGAGAAGAATTACACCACGACCGAGCGGGAGGCGTTGGCGATGGTGTACTCTCTCCAGAAGTTCCGCCACTACCTTCTGGGCGGCAAATTTACATTTTTCACGGACCATTCGGCATTGAAATATCTGGTCAATAAGCCGGTGTTGGAAGGAAGAATCTGTCGATGGCTTCTACTGTTTCAGGAGTTCACGTTTGAGGTGATTGTCAAGCCTGGTAGGTTGAATGTTGGTCCCGATCACTTGTCTAGGCTGGAGACGGGAGAAAACGACGGTCCGTTGGACGATCAGCTTCCGGATGCTGATTTATTCCGAGTTGAAGCAGTCCCAGACTACCTGGCTGACATTGCCACGTATCTGACCACGGGACAGTGCCCTGAGGATTACACCACTCTTCAGAAACGCCACTTGGTTGTCTGGGCGGCCGATTATCAACTGATCGCAGGGCAGCTGTACAAACTGGGCCTGGATGAGGTGTTGCGCAGATGTGTTCTTGACCACGAACGGGAAGCAGTGATGTGGGAATGTCACAGCGGTGTTGCGGGAGGACACGTGGGTGCTAAACCCACCGCAAGGAAGGTGCTTCAAGCTGGTCTATGGTGGCCGACGGTACATGCAGATTGTAAGGCCTATGTGAAGCGTTGCGATGTCTGCCAGCGGACGGGAAGGCCTTCGCACAGGGACGAGCTTCCGCTACACCCGGTGCATGTGTTGCGGCCATTTGAGAAGTGGGTCGTGGATTTTGTAGGCCCCATCGCACCAATCGCTCGCCATTCCAAAGCCCGGTACATCATTACCGCGACGGACTATCTCACACGGTGGGCTGAGGCAGCAGCAGTCCGCGACTGCTCGGCAGAGACCGCTGCTCGGTTCATCTTTGAACACATTATCAGCCGCTTTGGCTGCCCACGGAGCTTGACCAGCGATCAGGGCACGCATTTCATTAATGCCACGGTCAAATCGCTACTGGAAAAATTTATGATTCAGCATCATAAGAGCAGTCCATACCACCCGCAGGCCAATGGTACGGTGGAAGCCTTCAATAAGATTCTTGAAAAGGGCTTGACAAAAATTTGCAACGCTCAGAGGGATGATTGGGATGAGCGGTTACCAGCGACGCTATGGGCTTACCGGACCACGGTAAAACGTTTGACCAACCAGACGCCATTCCAGCTGGTGTATGGCCGGGAAGCTGTGATCCCCGCCGAGTTCACCGTACCCAGCCTTTTGATCGCAACGTCCCTTCACTTCTCAGAAGAGGAGTCACTGAAGGAACGACTCCAGGAGCTGTAGGAGCTGGATGAGGCTCGATTTCTTGCGAAATTCCACCAAAAGGTTCAGAAGGCCAGACAGAAAGCATGGCACGACCGCCACATCAAAACCAAAGCCTTCCAAGTTGGCGGCAAAGATCTCTTATACGACATCCGGTTCCAGAAGTTTCAAGGCAAGCTCCAGATGCATTGGCTGGGACCGTACTTTGTCATCGAGATCCGCGACTCAGGAGCCGTTCGTTTGGCACAATTGGACGACACAGTTCTTCTGGGATGGGTGAATGGCGCACGCCTGAAGCCCTACCAAGATTAGGTCCTTCTCACTTTCCATCAATAACTCTCGCAACCGAGAGCACCCGTAGAGTAGCGTAGCTGAATAACTCTCCCGCAACCGGGATGAGCGTAGGTAGTTTTTCCATTTCATAGGTAATCAGTGAAATAAATTAGTCAGTTGCGGGTACCATACCGCAACCGACTGTGGTCGGGGCGGGTCAGTCCAGCGTGTCACCACGCCAGTCCAGCATGTCACCACGTCCATCCAGCCTGTCGATCGCGTAGGATCCGTCCTCGTGCCAGTGTCAGTCCAGGTCATGTCTGTCAGTACTTTTGTCAGTCCATAGGATAAGCTCAGATTTGGTCATGAATTCCCTTAATGGACAGTAATCATACCGTAATCATTCGCCATCAACCACAATTCCCTCCGCCGTCGAGTCCGCCCATCTCCCCATGATTCCGTCAGCAACTGTCAGAGTACACCCAGGCCTGCGATCGATCGCACGATTCTCGCAGGCAAGAAAGATAGCAAGAATTAATTGCCGTTATGGAGTCTCATCAACTCTGCACGTGCCAGCAGCTGGCCCAATTTGCATGAAGGCTATCAGCACGAAGATGACGGACCCGTTCAATTTGGAAGTTGCAGCGATTCCGGAGCATTCGCAGTATCAGAGTACTCAGCACCTCGCAGGAAGTTACAGAAAAATCGTCCAAGTCTATCAGAGACGCGCCAAGATGCCGAGAGTTGTTCTCTCAGTTCCTGAACCAGCATTAGATAGCAGAATTCACCGGGTAGAGTCACTGGTCGGCAAGTACGACAATACACCCTGCATGGACGCTAACTTGTCCGACCCGGCCGAGTTTCCTCACCTCCATTGGCAGGTATTCATGGAACACCAGTACACACCCGGGAGCAGCTCTAACAGTCGAATGCGGGAAGAATTCCGGGGTCTACAGCAGTCAAATTTGATGAATTTGAGAAGTCTTCCTGTCTTTGGAACCACCGGCCCAGTTCTACAATGTACCCGGTTCCTCCTCAGTCGGGTGCAGAACGGGTCCCTGTGGCTTAACGAAGAAATTCCAATACATGCAGCAGAAATCAATCGACTTACAGGGCTATCGCAGACTGGTTCCGATGTCTCCTCTGCGGGCCAGACATCCTCCAAGCGAGCCCGGAAGTCGGCGGAGGCCGACCTCTATACCAAGTATGGCACTCGCCGGGGTGGCAAAGGTGCCAAGATTGATCTGATAAATGTATCACAAATCAGGTTTTCTTGCTACCTGATTGCTAGCAAGACCATGCGCCATTACAAAAAGGGGGAGTGCACTCTGGACACAATTTCCATTGCCGAGCACTGCGTCCAGGGAGCCAGGTTGAATTGGAGCGCGTTTGTGTTGAAGGAACTCTTCGCGGCTTGCGAAGACAATTACAGACGGACTACCAGCTTCATATATCGGTACTTGTTGTTAGCATTCGCCATGTGGAAATGGCATCTACCCCCGATCTGGCCACCGGTGGAGATCACCGCGAGCCAGCCGCTCGCAATGAGATATTCCCCCTGGCAGTTGTCCAGGGACCCCAGCAGCAAGCAGGTGAACGCAGCAGCGTTCCGAGAATGGTATGGGATGATGGTCGATGTGTTCACGTCCCAGCAACGGGTGCCTCGGCACCTGCTGGATGCATATAGTGAACAAGTGTGGTTTGGCGTCAGCCACAGCCACACTTTCATTCGGCCGACTTGCGTACCGCACCACACTTTTCATATGGCGCCCCTTCGTTTCCAGCTGAATGATAATGTTTTCCACCGAGAGGTCTCTGCGTGGCCGGGGGTTGTTCAGCATGTCAGTGACAGAGTCATCCGTTACAATTTTGAGGGGATGAGGGCCGCACAGCAGCCTGCCGCGACCAGCACAGGGGGGTCGTCACAAGTTGCGGCAGAGCCCGCACCAGACGCAGCTGGGACCGCAACGGACCTGCCGGAATCGCTGGTCCCCGTCGTCGAGCATTTCAACGACCAAGCGCGGCGCCTCAATGTGGTAACTCAGGTTGTTTCCAGTGGTGCTCCTATATTTCCCTATTTTAATGAGTTTCGTATTCATCGGTCCCGTGGTCTTCCCAACACCACTCCCCTCACTTCCCCTATTCCCACTCCCTTGTTCACTTCTGCTACCCCCCTCATCACGACAATGGGTGAACCGGGCCCCGAACCTGATTCCGTTGACCCACCTCCATCCAAGAGGGCCCGCACCACGGCCACAGATCCCGTGGTGGATCTTACGGAGGATGATCCACCAGCCACGCCGCCCGCAGCCACTTTGATTCCGGAGGAACCGCTGATTGATCCAGCAGATTTCCTCAACCTCCGTTTCCCTCACACCTTGTTCACTCCATCTACCGCCCCCTCCACCAGCCGTCCCCAGGCCACCTCCCCCAATCCGTCCAATTCCTCAGCCACTGTGTCCGATTCTTTGATCCGGGAACTTTTTGGCGGTGACCACGGGGTGGAGGTTACCTCCAGTACTGCAGCCGTGGTACCACCTGTTGACCCTGTAGCCACATCCCGGGATTCTCTTCCAACTATATCTGTCCAGCAAGCCACAGTTGGGGCTGATTCAGCCGCCCCTTCTACAGAGCAAACTACGCAGCAGGACCGGCCAGAGCCTGATATGGCCACTTCAGTGCAACAGCAGACGCCGGTCCACCCTCCAGAGATTTCAGGCTGAGCAGCGGCCATGGGCCAATCTTCGCAGGAACAGGCACCAGGGCAGGGTGCACCCAGCACACCAAATGCTGCACATTTGAGTCCAGCACAGTTGTACCTGCTCATTCAGCGGGCGGCCCTTAAAGCAGAGCAGATTCACGACGAGCTACAGCGGAAGTGCACAGAGCAGCAGAATCAGATCACGGCGCTTACTGAACAGCGCAATCAGTTGCAGCAGGCGAAGACCTACCTCCAGGAGCAGGCCAACATTGTTAATCAGGCGCTCTCAAGCATATGGCCGGAGGCACGGGCTCACCATGCCCCAATCCCTGCTCGCATAGAAGAGGACATCATCGCTCTACAGGCTCACAAGCTCAGGGAAGTCTTTACTGTTGTTTGCAGGGAAAACCAGGAGTTACAAGCGGCGTTAGCCGCACGGCCCACCCTTCCAGATCCACCCGCTGACCATTCAGGACAGGTGACTGCTAAACAGACGCAGGCAGTCAGTATGCAAGCCACTCTGCATTCCGCTACAGCCGCAGCTTCTGCCCTTTTGAGAAGTCTACAGGAATGCTCGCTCGCGATAACGGTCAAGACGCAGCCCATTGCTGCCCAGCTGCAACAAATCTCCAACGAAATTCGGGCGACCAGGGACCCTGCAAGGTTGGATCAGCTCTACGCGCAGTCGGACGAGCTGGAACTTCACATGCAGATGACTGAGGCCGAATCAGCAGCGGCCAAGCACGTCCTCCGGGAGATTCATCCGGGCATTCGCACCAATGCTGACGCTATGCACCAGCTGGATGCCGAGGCCGAGTCCCAGCTCGCCACTCTGTTCGGGGCTGCCCCGATGCCCATTGACGAAGCCGCCGCCAACCGCATCTCTCAGGACGCCGACTTGTTGATACAGGAATGGCAACAAGCAGTGGCGACCTTCACAGAGCTTCGAGATTCAGCACTCCGCCGGGTCCCGGAGTTGGGGCCCTTGTTTGAACCAGCAGGTGGCGGAGTACAGCAGGAAAGGGTGGCGGAAGAAGGAACAACAGAGCAGGGCGCGGAAGCCAGCAGCGGGATGGAAATAGAAACTGTCATTTGTGATTGACTCGCGGACGAGTCAAAGAATTGTGGTCGGGGCCTGTTGGGGCCCTTGTTTTTGTTTAAGTTTTGAATTTTCGGCCAAGACATTTTGAACTTGGACTCTTTTTGAGTTGCGGAAGAAATACACATAGCTAACGCGACCGCGCCGCAGCGACCAGGAGTTGCGGAGCTACCAAGGTGGCGCGGAAGCAATTGATAACTGGAGATTGAATAGAGATAAGTACAGATGAAAGAAATACAGTAGAAACCAGAAAGAGGAACATGCAGACATCAGAAGAGAAGTCGGAAAAAGCCAAAGTGAAGACAAAGAGAAGCCGCCAGTCGCGACGAGCGGGTGAATAAAAGGGCGATCACCCGGCTGAAGAAAGAGAGGAGAGGTCATTGTTACGGTTGAAGGTTGAATGGACGCGCAAAGCAACCGCAGAAGGACCAGACCTGTTCTTTCTATGGGTTCCTACTTTCTATGTTCTTCCCTTCTGTTCTAAAACCCATCTGTATCTGACCTGTGAGTTATCAGAGAAGAAAGCTATGTAATCATGTATGCGGCCAGAAGCATAATATAAGGAAGGATTTCTGTCTCAATACGTTGTTCATGTGTTCTAATGTGTTTACACTGCTTTAAAAATTTTAAGTTGCGACTGTCTGAATACTTAATTAGAGATGTGATCATGCATGTGTAACTTGGTATATGTGATGGATGCACTTTCTTTCTTTAGTTGTGGGTTTATTCCTTACCAGTGATCTCATCCCCTTATGCATGTGGTCGCGGCACGCCTCGGGTGAGACGCACTGCTCTCCAAGAGCAGGGTGAAAATGCCGGCGTGTACCTAGACTACACCGGACCCCTTGTTGGCTAGCCCCTTTGAACACAGGGTCTTACCCCGCCCAGGACTGACTTTCACCAACATGAGGTACTCGACCAGATGTGTTGGAATATCTTCTCCGTGAGTTTCCCAAGTTCTCATTAGATTTTCCTTATTCAAACCTAAAGGGGAGTGGAAGTGTGTATAGGTGTTTGGTTGTGTGTGAGGGGGAGTGAGTGTGTACAAATTACGCAGAAAGATGGTTGTGTGTGGAGAGATTCTTTTCCATTGATGTTAGAGGGGAGAGAATGTTATGAGGAAGAGGTGTCATGATCAGAGGGTACTTGTGTTTCCATCAATGCAGAGTGTGATCATGAGTTGTCATTGATGTCTTCAAAACCTGAGGGCTACTGATATTGCATGAAAAAGATTTTGACCTACAAAATTACTATATTCTAGGTCAAGAATATTTTTGATGGCTTCTACTTGTCGAGATGTTTCTGTTGATATATGGCACACCATGTAATTCTTCACGGTTTGAGAGATATTCATGTTTGAAGTTTGTAACCCCAGTTAGTGGGCTAAAACCCCATGGGGTTGTGGCATGGGTCATTGAAAAGTCAATAATTAATAATTTTTAATCTCATAAAATCCCTCGCACTCACTTGTTTAAGCTATCTCCACCTAATTTTATATACGCTATGATCCTCATATCCTCCTTATGTAAGGATTTCACCATCTAAAACCGATCATCGTGGAATTTTCACTCTAAAGTTTTTTCTATGAAGGTTCGGAAAGCCAAAATTTTTATAAAACAAACTAAAATCACGAGGAAGATCTGTAGGCTGAATCAAGTGAATAATATTTTGATATGATATGTGGAAGTCAGTGCTTTTGCAGGCTCCTGAAATTCATCTCAAAGAAGTGACCTTGGGAAAATCGTCATAACTCTTTGTCTGAGTATCGGATTGGAATTCTGTAAAAAGTGGTAGATATTACATAGAATTTAGTTTGTGCTCTATCAATTTTAGAGCTGAATGAAGAAAAAATGACACTTGGCATGCCGTACAAGATCTCTCTATTGAAACAGTCCATAATTAGGGAATTGTGAGAGATTGGGCATAACTCACTCATGAAGAATCCAAATTGGGTCAGACCTATGGAATTGGAAAGAAGACTCAGAGGAATACTACAGGACTGAAAATCACATATTCGAGATCTGATATAATAGAGATACACCAGATTCAATATCGAGCTCCTAGAAGGCAACAAAAAGCTAGATCATGTGTTGTCAAGGGATGCAAAGGACTAGACTTTCTAGGGCAGCAAAGCAAATCAAGGTGCAACAGAGGGTAGCATGAATGGAGAAGCAACCAAGGTGCAGAACAGCAGCAAGATTTTCATCACATGAAGTCTTCAAGTGGGCAACACTGCATACAGTCACTATAAAGGTATATTGTACTAAGTCATTGAAAATACATTATTGTAAAAATTGTACTAGTGTCTATCTGCCAAGAGTACAAGAGGCAGTGTTGGGAGGTCTAGGATCATCATTAGGTGGTTGTGTCATAGTTGGGGCTATGGTATAGTGTGTCTTCTTCTTCTACATCATTCTATATCATTGTAAAGTGGACCATTTTCCCTGGTACGAGAGTCCATTCTTCTTTTATTCTTCCACAAGGTGGTAGGGTGGTGCTAGGGTGAGTTGTAGCTCATTGGGTGTTGGGGCATCCATTCAGTTGACTACTAAAGAATCTCAGGCATTGGAGTGTCCATCTAGTGGGATCTGGAGAAGAATTCTTTTATAGATTCTAGGAAGTTGTAGCTTTACTTTCAATTGGAGTTGAATATTAAAAAAATATTAGAAAATCATTACGTGGTTTTTGTCCCGGAGTGGGTTTCCCCCTTAAAAAATGTGTGCATTTGTGTTCCTTTTGTTTACTTCTATCATTGTACAAAAACTGATAATAATTGAAGATTAATTATCTAATTTAAAGGAATATTGATTCACCCCCCCTCTCAGTATTTCCAACACATTAAACATAGGCAATAACTATCCAACTTCGGGACTTCCACGTACCACCCGACCATAGACATGGCTGAACCCAAATCTTTCTTTCAGCCAGTCACCCCTATGCCATATGCCAAACATAAATGTGGGATCTCATGGATAAACCAATCTAAAAACAAGAAAGGAAATACATAGGTTAAACCACCTCCACCCTCACTATACCGTAATCACACCAAAATCGGTGCTCCGATCACAAAATTGAACCGAACTTGGAATTTCATCCGAAATCCATCACTATCCTTGAGGAATTTTTTGTCTCCCTATCTCCCAGGATTTACCGCAATCTAAACTGGGATCACTAGGCCCTAAACCGAGACACCACCCTAAGGCTTTACCATGTATCCCACCAAAATCAATCAAGGGATTCCTAGGCCTTTGGAACTGTTTCCTTGAGAGCACCTCTGCCCCGGATTTTTAAATCCATCCAGAAATTCCAAAGCTCAAAACCGAGATAAAAACCCTAACACACCATGGGGCATTTAGAAAAAGGCAAGAAAATTTTTAAAACCACTGTCAAAACCCAACAAAACCATGCCTATGACAACAAGAGAACCAAATACCAACATGGATAAGCCATGCATGTCCAAACCAGCTAGGAAATCACACATGAAATTTGTTACTTGCATGTATTCCTGCTAAAGCTGCTAGATCCTGATCTTTCTTGCTTGATCCTTGCTTTCCATTCCTTTCCTTGTCCTTCCTCTACTTTTTTTCCTCCTTCTTAGCTCAATGCTAAAATGCTCCAAGAAAACTCTAAGCATCAAAGAGTGTGAGAGAGAGAATAATGAGAGAGCTCCAAAAATGAATTGACGAAAGGTTAATAATGACCAAAGGTATCAACTGAGCCTCGAAATCATTTTTATCAATTGGGCCTCTATATTCTTCATTTTCCATCATTTTCCTTCATTTTCCTCCTCACATGAAACCTGCAACCTTTTATCTTCCTTTTCTCCTAATTTCCTTTATTTTCATAAATAAATGTGCCAAAAATAATTTTTTCCTCTTTAATGCCTTTTCCTTTACCTTTGCCAAATTTCCTTAGCCATAACCACATATCCAGTTATTCCCACTAGTATATCTTTGCCCAACATTTATCTTGGAATATGTGTCCCTTAACCATGGTATTATTTTTCCTTCATTAAATTTTATTACATGAATCTTTTTCCTGGGTCTGTTACAGAAACCTCCCCCTTGGGGAAGACACTCCTCAGTGTTAAACCACACCTAAACGCCAACAAAAATGTTGAAAAGAAAACATACTTCTCATGGAGCTTTATAACTTATCTCGATGCAGTATTTACGATGAGAAACCTGCTCAAAATAAAAAAAAAACTATGATAACATGAACATATACATCCATACCACTTATTGGAGCTTTATAACTTAGCTCATGGTGGTATCTACATCAATATACATATGTACATATACCAAAATGTCACCAAAAAATATTCCAAGTATATACCAAACACCAAACCAAAACTACTTTTCTTCAACTGGAAAAAAATGAAGGATGCATGGCCCACATATGATTCTCCATCTCCCATGTAGCTTCATCGAGACCAAAGTGATTCCACTGCACTTAAACTTTCTCGATGACTCCATTCTTGAGAATGAGCTTCTTTCGCTGCCATATGCATTGAGGTTACAGATGGAATTCTCCTTCTTTCTCCACCTATAATATAGATCAATCAATAACATGATCAACATCCTTTATATACCTTTTAATCAATGAAACATGAAACACATCATGGAATTTCACTGTTGGAAGCAGTGTAAGTCAATAGGCTATTGGTCTAATCCTTTCAAGGATCTCAAAAGGCCTGCAATATTGTGGTGCTAACTTGGCACGTGATCTGATCCTCAAGGAGATCTTCTTGGGCTTGATGTGCATATAAACATGCTCCCCAACCTGAAAATCCTTAAATACCTTGTGTTGGTCTACATATCTCTTCTATATTTTCTGTGCCGCCTTTAGATTATTCTTTATAGCTTGCATTTCTTATTCCATGTCCACCAACATGCATGATCCAATCAACACCATGTTAAATGGATTGCTCCAATTGATGGTAGTATTACAACTCTTCCCATACAGTGCCTCGAAGGGACACATACCCAATGGATCTTGATACCCATTATTGTATGAAAACTCAACCAATGGTATATACTCTTCCCACTTCCACTACTTATGCATCACATACTTCCTAAAAATTTCCTCCAAGATCATGTTAACCCTCTCAGTCTATCCATCTGTCCACGGATGATAAGTTGTGCTGAAGGCCAACTCGGTGCCCAAAGCTGCAAACAACTCCTTCCAAAACTTGGAAGTGAACTTTTCATCCTTATCTGACACGATATTCTTTGGAACACCATGCAATTTGACTATGTCTCTGATGAACACCTATGCTACATCGCTAGCTGAATAGGTAGTTTTCACTGGAATGAAGTGTGCAACCTTTGTCAACTTGTCCACCAAAATGATGATAGAATCACGATGTCTCGCTTTCCTCGAAAAACCTATGATAAAGTCCATGGAAATGACCTCCCATTTCAATTCTATAGTTTTAATAGGTTTTAGTAGTCCACCTGGATTCCTAGTCTCTACATTCACCTTCTTATAGTCGAAACATACAGCTACGAAATTTTCTACATCCTTCCTCAGATTCAAAAAATAATAGAATCTCTTCACTGTAGTCAACATCTTCTGGTAGCTTGGGTGACTAGAATATGGTTTCGCATGAAACTCCCTCAATATCACCTTATTGGGCTCACTCTTGTCTCGAACATATATCCTGTCTCTAAACCCGACTAATCTATCTACTATGAGACGATAGTCCAGATCTTGTACACCTGTACCTGTACCTATACTCTGCTGCAATTTGTGTCTAAGCTCCATATGCCTAACATCCTACTAACCTACCTAGAAGAACTTATACTTTAGATCTGTCCCATAGGAGCTCATATTTGCAATGTGATTTATGTGTATCTGCATGCTAAGAGAATATGTGACCATGTTCTCTTTACCTTTGATCTATTTGATCTCAAAATCCAACTCATTGATCATGTCCAACCATCTGGTTTTCCTATAATTCAGATTTGGCTAGTCAAACAAGTACCTCAAACCACTTTGATTACTCATCAATACAAACCTCCTGCCTAGAATATAGTGCCACTGCATCTTCAATGCATGTATGATCGCTGCTAGTTCAAGATCATGCATCAGATAGTTATGTTTTTGCTCATTCATCTTGCATGACTCGTAGCATACCACATGTCCATCCTGCATAAGGACTCCACCAAGCCCCCTTTTGCAAGCATCTATACATATTACAAATTATTTTTCCAGATCTGCGATCTTTAACACTGGAGCATGTGTCAATAACTGCTTAAATTGTTCAAAATTGTCCTCACACTCCTTGTACACTCAAAATTATTACCTTTTCTTTGCAATGATTTAATCAGATAAGTAACTTGTGAGAAGTTCCCGATGGACCTTCTGTAGTAGCCTGTCAACCCCATGAAATATCTCACCTCATCTACAATTCTAGGAATTTCCCACTCCATGATGGCTCTTACCTTTTCTGGATCCACCATTATTCCCTCCTTAGAGACAACATGTCTCAAGTAATTTACCTTAGTCTGAAAGAAACTACATTTGCTGAGCTTAGGATACAAATGATGCTCTCTCAAAAATATCAACAGAGCTACCAAATTCCCCACATGCTCTTCCTCATTCTTGGAATATACCAATATGTCATCGATAAAAATATCACAAACTTGTCCAGATAAGGACGCAACAAACTATTCATCAAACACATAAATGTAGCTGCAGCATTAGTCAAACCAAATGGAACTGTAACAAACTCATAATGCCCATACCTGGTCATGAAAGTAGTCTTTTATATGTCCTCTTCCTTGATGTGTACTTGATGATATCCTAATCTCAAGTTGATCTTAGAGAAAATTGTTGCTCCCTTCAGTTGATCAAAAAAATCATAAATCCTCGGTAGTGGATACATGTTCTTGATGGTCACTTTGTTCAACTTCCTGTAATCAATGCATAATATGAGAGTGACATACTTCTTCTTTATGAACAACACTGGTTCACCCCAAGGAAATACACTTGGCCTAATGTATCCCTTATTAAGCATCTCTTTCAATTACAACTTTAACTCTTTCAAATTAGGTGTGCTCATCCTGTAAGGTTCCTTTGATGCTGGTTCTACCCCAGGTACAAACTCGTTAGAAAAGTATACTTCCATGTGAGGTGGAAAATTTGAAATCTCTGCGGGGAATACATCCTGAAACTGCTGTAGAACTGGGTACCTTCTCAAAACATATACATCCTCAACTTACTTACCTTTTTCACTAGAGATATGAACTAAAAATAGCACAAACCCTTTCCTGTGGCTGCGCTTGGCCTGCACAGTTGTCACCATCCTAACTGATGTGGATTTATTCTTTCCCCATAATACTCTTGGTTCCCCATTGTCATCTAAGCACTCATTGGCTTTTTATAACAATATACCTTGTTCTTGTGAATGTATAACTAGTCCATACCCAATAGCATACTATATGATCCCAATGGAAATATGTTCAAGTGCGTTGTTGTAAGGATACCATTTAACTCAAATGCACAAGCTCTTACCCAATGGTGAACTCTTTTCTTTGTACTTGTAGCCAACTACACTAACCAAGACTCCACATGAATTTATTTTCTCAAACCACACTTATCCACCAGGCTATTTCTAATATAATTATAATTAGATCCAAGATCAATCAATAGGAACAATGTAATGTTCCTAAATTGGGATTGCACAGCAGGCTTGGAAAAATAACGCACTCCTTGGGAGATTGATGTACAGAAATGAGTTTGCAACCCTTGGATCTCTTAGATCAACATATATGGAGTCTAAATCCAAAAGTGAAGCAAAAACAAATCAAACTAGGTGTGGTAAACAGATCTCCCACAACCTAGTCTAGCTGGGAAACACCCTACAAGAGGGGCTGCAGCTATGCACAACAAACTACTTCAAGAATAATTCAGTCTTGGAAAATATGAGCAGGAGGCCATCAAATATGATTAATATCTGAATGTACAGTAGCAAATCAGAAGTAAAGTGAAGCTATTTCAATATAAAGTAGATTACATGAGACAAGAGAGTAAGATATCTTCAGAAAAGAGAGCTACAACATATGCATATCAGCAGAATTGGCTCAACAGCGTTATTTTCAGGAGCTGTAGCAGCTGCATATTACAACTTAGATCTAGGATAGATATATGGACAAAACATCAGATCTATTTCAGATCTGGAAACTAGATAGTTTTCTTTACAAGATCCCCTTGGGGTTTTGACCAAATCATGCATAAATAAGAGTAGATCTAAGATACAAGTTGCAGATCTGTAAAATGCTGCAGCAAAACCCTCAATGGATCAGTGCTACAATTGTAAGTAGAGCTTGGCCTCAAGCCTGATAGTGGTTCAATTCAGCAAATACTCCTCCAAGAATCCTCAAAGGAAGAGGTGAAATCCCTGCATAGGAACTCCAAGCACAATCCTCCACTAAACAACAGAGAATAGTATTTGTCTAAGCAGACAAAATATTCAGAAATATGATCAATCAACAACCTTCTCTTGCTTCCTTCCCTTTCTTTTTATAAGATGAGAGCCTTTTCAAACCCTAAACCACCTTGATGAGTTGGCTCTTTTCACATGAGGTGCCTCCTTCTAGAACTGCGTTGTCCCTTTAGGAGACACATCGAACCTAGACAACGCTGTAGATTTGGTCAAGGTTGACCCAGTCTCACAGCTCAAACCCCTTTCACACCTGCAAGAAATTATTTACATGGCCCTTATTTATCTATGTTCACATGGGCATTGATTTATTCAGTCTTCTTAGGAGTTTTACATGTCCTCATTTATTCATTTATTCATACAACAAAAAAATAAAACAAAAATAAATATTCCTCTTAGCTTAGGCTAAGTAGGAATATTACAAACAACTTGATAACAAAGATTATTGTCCATCTCAATGATAGAAGCTTGATGATCTGCCTTCCTGTTGTCCACAACTGCATAATGCTATGACCAACATGCCAAAATTTATGCACCTCGTGTGCACTATATATCTGGGGTCTACCACCCTAATACTGTGGAAAGACCCTCTTACGATGATCCTTACCAGATATCCAACACTGCAATGGTGCTCTACCATCACCTCTAGTCTGTTGCTCTCCAGGCCATTTCCCAGTTGTATTGAAGTTCTTGTAAGGAACCACATTTTATTTTTCACCTGCATCTTGAGAGCTTTCCCACTTTGGTGTCCATATTACTTTATCTTTCTCATTTCCTTTCAAATCACGCTTAGGCCTAAATTTGTGTTTAAAATTCTCATATCATTGCTTCAACTTTCGAATGGCCTCATCCAATGATCTAGGCTCATCGAACTTAATCTAGTCTCTGTATGCTACTAGAAGTCCATTTATGAATCTCTGAACCTTGGCCTTCTCCTCCTTGAGGTAAGTAACGTATCTCGACAACTCCAAAAAACTGCTAGTATACTCATCATATGTCATGGAACCCATCTGGAACTCATAAAACTCATTAGCTATAGCATCATAGTACCTATCTAATAGATACTTCTTCAGAAATAACTTCTCGAACTCACTCCAAGTCATTTCATCCTCATAAATACCCCTGAAAGTCTTCACATATTCCCACCAAATGTCTGCTTTACCTTTGATACTGAATTTGAATATTATGGCTTTCATGTTTTCTGAATATTCATGCAATCTGAAGAACTTCCTCATACCAAGCAACCATGCTTATGCATCCTGTGCTATCTTCATCTCTTCGCCAAAGGTAGGTGGCTTTGCTTTCTTAAACTCACCTGAAAAATATCCCTTGTCACTACTCCTGTAAGTATGATAATGATGAAGATCATTATGTTTGTAAGAACTAGAACTAGAGTAGTACCTGTATTTATCACCTCTCCTATCCAGAGTGTCCAATAATCTGCCATCTCTAATCATGTCATATCTACTTGACCTATAACCATTAAGATAATTACCTACATATGCCTCATTAGTTCCATCCTACTTTCCATAACTAATCAGAAGTGGTCCCTGTTGCTGTAAATATGACAAACTATGAAGGATTGCTACATTCACTTCTACTTGTTTTCTTTGTGCCTGTATGATTATGTCATTGTATGCCTTACAAATCCTTGTATCTTCCTTCAAAATTCTCAATGTATATTATAAATTAGATGAGTTCCCAAGACCATGCTTCTCATCGGATTCATAAGGAGAATATTTTTAGTCTACCATCTTGCTAGCCATATTTGATTTCTTCCTGCAAGGCATCTCATGTCATCTTAAACAAAATCACAATAAGCCAATGTATCTTAGCATAATTCAGGGAGGATATCTCATATGAAAGATCATACAATAAATGTAATATAGGTATATACATACTCATAACAATATATAGACTTGTAATACATGTTATATCAGCGCATAAACATCATTCTAGCTAGAGTCCATTCATCAATACACGACCATATCAACTATACACCATGACCTCATGCATAACAACCTTAATCATAACAATGTAAACCTGACAACATGTAAACACCTGGCATGTATAACCATTCATATTCTCATGACAAAACATTCACAATGACACTGTCAACCCTTCCATGGTGACATCACTGCCACCATGACCAACACCATGTGGATGCAACTGTAATATTCCCAAATTGGAAAAGCAGGAATATAGTGCAAAATGTTGGAAAAGTAGTGTAAAATATCATATAAAATCATGAGGCCAATATGGAGACCTTCCATTCATCATAACAACAACATATATGTACAAAACAATGGGCCACAAAGCATATTAAAAGACACAATAAGCCTCTAATGAAGGAAACCCTCAATATTGAGGTGTTGCTATTATATCAAAATGCCAAAGACACTGCTATAGCGCAGTCATAGAAGCACTGCTACAGAAAATGAGTACACAAAATATAATGGCTGATATATGCCTAAAAAATAATGTACAATGAAGATCAAGGCTTTATACAACCTCCAGAAAAGAACCCAAAAGGGTTTCTGGGAAAGACACCCAAAAATACAATATGAGCTACATCCCTAGGGATGAAAGTATGCTGCAACAAGTAACTGAAGAGAAATGGCTCAAGCTGATAAGGAAATGAGTATGCTCTCCTCCAATGGATCCTCCGGATGAAAGGCTGGCCCCTTCACTAAAGAAATCACTCCCCAAATCACCTACTGCAAATACCCCTACAACTCCTCCATAAAATAACACAGATCTAGACTGATACAGCACTGTAGGGGATAAAAACACTATTTCCTGGTTCCAAATGTATCAATGATGCTCCAAGGCCTTCTTTACTAGTCTCCCAAGAGAAAGGAACCTCCCTCTAATGAGACCTAGCTCAGGAATCACCCAAATCAACCCTCCACAACTTCTGCCCTGCAACACAATGCAAAACCTCAATAGGAATTACGTTGTACATTAAGACTTAAGCCTTGGCCTAATGCCTGAATGTGGAATGTAGTGAAAATCTCTTCCTAGAGGCTTCTTCAGGAAATAGGTGGGATTCCTGCTCGAGAACACCTTGTGCTAAACAACACTGCAATCTTAGCTAATCAGCTAAAGAAAGCTATATGTCTAAACATACCATATAATCAAAATATAAACATACATTCATAATAAAATATGGCTACCATCCTTTTCCTTATATAAGTGATGAGCTTCCTAACGCTATGCCCCACTCATTTAAGACATTACTTCCATGCAAAGAGTCTCCAACTAAAACTGTATTGTCCCATAATGAATGCCACTTCTCCATGACAACATTATTGATTTGGTCAAATTTGACCTATTCTATGTGTTCTGTTGGGGTTCCCATGTTTTGGCTAGATTGGCAAGACCAAAAGATGATACAACATCAGAACCACTTTGGGATCCTAGGATCTAGCCCTCCTGGATCCAGAGAGGGATCTCTCCATAAATACAAAGAATGATATATCTTTGAAAGCTCAAGATGAGGTATTAGGCTAGTTATCAAGCATAGGGGGTTTTAAATGATTTGGTTGGTGGGTTGGTGGGTTGGTCATGAGCTCATAGATTGAGAAGGTCATGGGAAAAAGGAGTAGGGGAGTAAGACGTTTCGACAAAAGAAAATGAGTCGAGACTGTGCCATCCATTGGGCTATGGAGTCATGAAAGGAAATTACTTGCAAAAAACTAGACAAGGCTTTCAAAGGGCAATTCATCTATACTAAAGGATCTTTTAGATAGATGGTGGAATGGAACATTAAGGAAAGAAAGTGAAAGAAGGAAAGAAACCCAATTTCTACCTATAGATCAGGTCAGAGGTCATTTAACTCCAGACCTGCTTGGACATACTGAAAGGTAGATTTCAATGAAGTCACAAGGTGGCAACTTATAGAACGGACCAAAGGTCATTTAACTCCGGGTCTGCTTTAGCATGCTCCAAGGGAAAAATAGAGATAAGCTTAACATAGAACTAGGCATGAGATCAGAGGAGGACTTTGAACCTTCAATGCTTTGACACTAGTTCAAGGGATATTAGAAAGGCTAGCTGGTCGCACAAGGATCCTAGTGGATAGGGCTAACTCTAATCCTCAGTATCCCAAATCTTCCAGTTTAAAACCAACAAGAACAACTAAGCAGCAAACCCCGAATTCACACATCAGCTAGTAGGAGATGACATCTGCTACGTTGGTTAAACCACATGAATTTACTCTTAGTTTCACTATCAGCAAAAAAAATTAAAGGCAGGGAGAGCAGAAACATAGGGTACCTAACAAGGGTAAATCCTATGCCATATTTCTGATGCGAGCCAGAAGAAATGAACAGCATGAAAAATGTAATAAACAATGCGATAAGAAAACATCACCCGTAGTAATAGACCAGGATCCAAAGAAATTGCTTGTTCAATTGATGTGCAAAACTAGTCACATACACTGAGCTCAATGGCTAATACAGTCCAAACTTTCTCCTCCCAGCCTACTACATTAAAAACTACTCTGTTATTCCCTCCCAAGACTGTTCTAACAGTCAAAATGAATCCCTCTAACAGAAACAACAACAACCGAACAAAAACCCTTTACAATATGTTCTCGGGAATTCTTATAGGAGAAAAGAATAACAGGAGTAGATGATATTCATTAAATGGATCTCATTAAGACAGAGTGGAGAAAGAGTCCATTCCCACTCTACTTAATGGAAATCTGCATCGCTGTAAGTACATTTTGGTATGGTCTGGGAGTCTTTGTCTAGCCAATATTGACCTTGAATGTTTCGTGAAGTCCTTCTGGCTGTAAGGCCCTCTGTTCTGCCTTCCGAAGCAAGTAAGGTGACTGAAAGGTCTTCAGGTCTCCACGCTTCCATAACTATGGTCCTGACAGTCTTTAAGAAGTTCTGTCAAAGTAATTAATTGTTTCTGGGCTCGAGGAGGCATGGAGATTGCTATAGGAAGGTGTACCTCTGGAGGAAATGCGTTCTGCTATTATGTAGAGCTGATATGACTTGCTGGTGCACTCTTTGGTCTTCGTACTGCACCTTAATTCCTTGAATGAGGATTAGCACATTAAATCTTCAATTACGGGCTTAAATCCCTCAAATCCGTCTCTGCTGCTTCACTTGGCTGTTGTAATGGCCTCATTGTGATCCCTGCACAATAAATTAAATCAATTATAAAATCCAGGGATGGTGGCGGAAGATTTTCTGTGGAGGCCTGAAGGAATGGTGACGCAGAGGAAAACACTGTGGATGCAATGGAAAAAGTGGAGAAATGCAGTGAACTTCAATATAAAAACATTAAAGTTCGAAGGTCGGGTAGAATGAATAACCTTTCAATGTAAACCAAAAGGTTTGGACTTCGGCGAGATACAAAGAAATGAATGGAAATGAAATGGAAAACGTTACGAAATAGACTTGAATGGTGGGACTCGGCCAAGGTGGAGGGCGATTAGTTTTGGGCCATTGGATCTCAGGAGGAGATCGACGACGGAGGTCGAAAGATGGAGTTAATAGAGGCTCCGATGAATGAATGCGATGGAGGACGCGATGCAACGTGGGCCGCCAATCTCAGACCAAACGGATGGTCACGATGGAATCGGGAGATCGCGATCAGGGGAGGCGGAGGGTGGCACCGTTAAGAACTTCCGATTGGCGATGGAGCGATCAGGTGCCAACCGTTGGATCGCGTGGGGAGATCGACGGTGGAGAATCAATCGGCTGGGAGACGCGGGGGGGGGGGATAAAATAGCAGAGTGGGATAAATCTGAATCATTGGATCTAGAGGGATGAATGGCTCAGATCAGATCGGGGACGTCAATCAGCGATTGCCAATTAGGAGTGCGATGGGAGGCGCATTTTAAACTTGCGATTGGCAATACTCCGATTACGCAATAGCCGTCGGATCAGGGTGTTAGATCGATGGTTTAAATATAATCAGAGGGGCGAATAGGGAGGAGAGACGGGCATTTGTGGAACATGCGCTGACCATCGGATCTACTCAGATCAACAGCGGGTAATATCTCAATAGCCGACAGTCCCAATACACTATCGTATTGGAAGAAACGCGTTAACACCGGAAATGCGCCCATATGAACGCCCAGATGCGATAAGCGCCTAAGGCCTTAGTGCCTGGTTCCAACGCCTGGGCATATGAGGAAGTGGTTTGAGGGGGGCTGGCTGAACGGGGCTTAACCCGCATATATGGAAAAAGGGGTATTTTTGCTTAGTTTTAGTGCATTTCAAAGCCAAAAAAGGGGTAACGGTAAGGGGAATGAAGGGGTTTTAATATAAAAAAAAAAGGTATTTGAAAGGTTTAAAAGGGGAATGAAGATGATTTGAAGGGTAAGTGGGGAATTGAAGGAAGGGGAAGGGGTGAAGAAACAGAGGTTCAAAAGGGATGAAATAGGAGGGAAAAGGAGGCCTTTTGGGCATTTCTTCACAAACAGAGAGGCTTTATAATGGGAACAATAGAGGGGATTTTATCAAAGGACAAAAGGCACAAGGAGGCTTCAAGGATGATGTGTTTTCAGAGGAAATGCATTCCTTGAAGGCTCAAAAACATTTTAGCCCCCTGTTTGCTTGTCAAAAAATTCATAGGGGGCTAACAGTGGCTCCACATGGGGATGGCTTCTTCTTGAAGGAGTCAAGAATTAAGAGAATGATCTTTGGAGTAGGCTAGATGCTTGGTTCTTGACACATCCATTTCTTTCTTGGATCAACCGCCACAAATTATGAGGACATCAAATCAGCAGAAAAATTCTCCCAAAAAATTACCTACCCACACTATAGTCCTAACATTTTTTCTTATGGGTGAATTTGGACTTGTAGACCCTTTACATCATCAATTTTTTACAAACACAAAAATAAACCTATTCTAATTCTACCCTTATTACTCCATGAGACCAGATTAGACTGTTGGCCTCATAGTTTCTCTACCTAAACTAGTACCTGCTAGGATTAAACTGTCTAGCAGATTTCTTCTTTATATTCTAAGACATAAATTGAAAAAACATTCAAGCCAGGATTAGACTATCTGGCTTGTTGGACTTTGCAGAAATTAAAACAACTAACTACATGCTCACAGACTGAACTTTATTGAGCCTTTCCTACCTACCCTACTCTAACTGGACTATTTACAAGTCTAGCTTACAAACATTGTCTTCCAATGCAACCAATCCATCAAGTGATCCCATGACTGGTCCTTTCTGCTCAGCTCCTTGACCAAGCTGGATAGGCAGGGCAGCTCCCACTCTTTTTGTTCCATAATAGAAACTTTGAAAAATTTTCTTTCTGTTTGCAACATGCTGCTCAAAAATACCTTTGATCCTTCTTCGAATGTTTGCAGGAAATGAACATAACGATCATGAAAAGATACCTGGCTATGAATATCTAGCAGGCCGGCTTCAACCAGGATCTCTTCTTCTTCCACTGGATGGAGAAGAAGACTCTCTTGGAGTAGAGTGTCTCCTTCATCATCTGAACTGGAGGACTCATCGTATATTGCAGCTGAGTCTTCTTGGAGCTCCGGTATGTTCTGCTCTGATGTGCTGAGCTCCGTGAAAAGATCTATGTATTCTTGAGCGGTGGTTTGTTCCATTGCTTCCTCTTTTTCAAGAGAAGGCTCGTTATTTTCATCTTGCTTAAGAATCTCTTCTTTTCTTTCCTCCTCATCCTCTAAAAAGAAAGACTGCTATCCTCCGTTCTCATGACACTCATCACTGATTGGGAGGCGGGATGTTTTCTTGAGCCTCTTCTTCCACATCAGATTCTGCCTCTTCTATGTGGTCTCTTGTTTCCTCAAAGCAGCGTTCCCTATTAGCTTTTACTATTAGGTCCTGATATTCTCTATTCAGTGTAACACAAGACATAGGTAAGCAATCAGGCAGTTCCTGATCACTTTCCTCTTCGTCTTCTATAGATTCTTGAGCTACAAGAAACTTCCCCTGAATACATAGTATTCAGGCAGACAAGAATACATGTCTACAACAAAAATTATAGTTCAGGGGAAGTTGCTACAAGCAGCTCATGAATATTTTCTTTTCACCCACACTTATTCTATGAGAGCATACCACACCATCATGGAGAGGTACACTTGGGAAGGCTTTGAGGAGGAGATATATCATCATTTGAGGAGATGCATGGATCATGTGGATATGGAGGAGATACATAACTCTTTGGAAGAGTTAACACAACCACCTCTCTTCTCTTTGAGGATGAGAGGGGATTCATCCATGAGCCACTCCATTTGCATGGGCAAAGCATATGGTAAGGATATTGTTTGGTTGCATAATGATTTATATATTGAATATATGCATTCCTTAACCATACATGTGCAGGAAATTGCTTCAAGAAGGAACATTCTTCCTTCTAGAATTTATGGTCTACTTGAGGCCATAAGCATTTTTGGTGATGGAAACTCCCTAGGAGGACTTAGGGAGATGATATATTATGCAAGGCATGCTCACTTTACACCATGCACCATACACTTTCTCCAAACTTGTGAGGAGATTGGGGAAGCAAGAAAGTGGTTGAGAAACCACACTTTATGTCATTCTCTATTGCAGTTGAGATTCAAACTGTGTTGGCTGTAATTGAGGGACCATTGTCCTTCTCCCTTGCTACATATGGAAGCAAGTATGATTCTCATTATGGAACCCTATGTTTTTTTTTTCTTAATCTTATTGAGAGCATGATTGGGGGAGAGACACATTGGTTGGATGTGTCATTTGGGGAAGAGGATTCCCACACTTTTTGCATTACATGTTCTAATGGGATCATGGGAGGTGATATGGCCACCATAGCAAAATACTTGTTTCTTTATGAGGTGGGCCATGGGAATTATTAGATACCATATGATGGTGATTTCCAACTCATTATATATGGAATGGTTTGGGCCAGCATGATTCATAACGTTGGAGAGGAGATCCTTGGAGATCCAGTCTTCATCTTGCCACTTGAGGACAACATTATTGCAGCCCAAGATTAGCAAAAACTCTACACTTATCATAAATGGAGAGAAGGACAGTGTGGGGTAGGCTACTTTTTCTACCAAATTCAAATTTTCAGCCCACCTACATTGTAGGAGCCAAAGGTGGAAGAGGATTTTCAGGAGTTGCCATGTTGGGAGGTAACTCATTTTGTATGGATGATTGCTTGGGGATGGAGCATCCACATGGGAATGATAGTTCCCAACACCTTTCAGATCCCATTCCTCAAGGGGACCTTTGGACAACACCTTATTTCCTTCTTGAGTACTCTACTTGTTCATGATGATAGCTATTTAGCTAGCTTGCATGCTTGGGAGGGGAAATATGGAGATTTATTGATGAGACGAAATCTCATTCTTTGGAGGAGCATATGACAGGTGGATGCTACAGCAGGAGGAGGGGATACTTCTCAGTTCTGTCCTTGCAGTTGCTTGAGGACAAGCAACATTTGGGAGGGGAGGATTGTAATATTCCAAATTTAGCATGGAGCTAATTGGAATATTAATTTTTGTTGTTTACACTTAGGAGATAAATAAATGGGTAAGAATGCCCATACATTTCATAAATAGGAATAAAATCCCTCATAGTGTGAAAATGGATCATCATAAGAGCTGGATTTCACACCCTCATGTGTCAAAAGGGACATTTTCATGTGGAAAAGGTCAAGTATGACCAAGTCAACAACGCTGGGATAAGAGGTGGAGATCATCTTTGGAGACAACGCAAAGATATTGGGAGAAAGATTCCTTGGTGGAGGAAACACTAATGAGTGGGACCCAAGGTGAGAGGGCTTCCATTTGTATAAAAGGAGGGCAAGGAAGCCATATGATCTTATGTTATGGGTTATTGATTTTGTGGTATGCATGACTATTTGCTTTCTTCAACTCTTTAGTTGAGATTGTTGTGTTGCTTAGCACAAGGAATTCCTATTTAGGAATTCCTTCTCCTTTCTTGAGAGGCCTCTTGAAGGAGTTTTCACTTCATTTCTCCATATCCAGGCTTCAGGCCAAGCCACCTCCTTCAGCTACTTCGTTATTTCTGAAGTAGTGTAACGTTGTGTTGCAGGGTGTTGCAGTGGAGGTTCATAATACCACTTCCAGAGCTTATTTTTCAGAGGAGGAAGCTTTCTTTCCTTTGGGAGATTAGTGAGGAAGCCCTTGGAGCAGATTTTATATCTTGGCACTTGGCCAACATAGTTTCTATCTCCTATAGCGCAGTCCCTCTCCTTGACTGCGTTATTTTCAGTGAGTATTTGCAGTGAGGGTTTGTAGATTTTATGGAGGGTGAGATATTCAGTGTTAGGATCAGCCTTTCACTTGGAAGATCCATTGGAGGAGATCTATTCAGCTTATGCATCATCTTCATCCATCTCCATCCAGTTCTTGAGTTGCAACTTCTATTTAGTCTTAGGACTGCAACTCCGACATTTTTGCAGTTTTGCATATTTCAGCAAATCCTTCCAAGATTGTCTATAAATTGTGTTTGGGAGCTTAGATCTTCTCTCCCAACATTGTATGAGCCATCTATTTGCAGATTTATGTTATTTTACATTCCCATGTATCAATGTACCATCTATGACTACACTGTACATGTTCATGAACATTCTGCAATATAGCAACATTTCCATTTTGGCATATGTATTGATGGGAGTCTTGTTTGCCTTGATTATTTGAGTTATGCACTCTTCTCATGTACTTATTTGCTGCTGATTTACATAATAAAATGGCTTCATGGTTTCCATACATTTTGGTATGATTTTATTCACTGTTATTTCCAGTTTTTTTTTCATGTATTACTGCATTCCCCATTTGGGATATTACACAAGCCCTCATTACTGCTTTGTTGTTTCATCCTCCCAATTATCGCCACGATTACTGCCTGTATTTGGACACCACCGACAACACTATTGGTATGGTGTTGGTTTAGGATGATGATGATGGTTAAGAATATGTAGTGTACTACTTGAGCCAAAATCTATTTTATAATGAGACTCGTTACGCTCACGTAGAGAAACTGGCATTGGTTGTTCTCCATGTCGTTCAATGTTTCCATCACTACATTCTCCTGCGTAAAACCTTGGTGATTTTTTATTGCAACCCCATGACTTATATTCTCATGCGTCAGTTTCTTGGGGGAAATTACTAAAAATGGATCTTTATCATTCAAGAGTTCAACTTAGAATTCACTGCTTCTAAGTCGAATAAATCCTTGGTCTTTCCTGAGTTGATCTTTGATCTTCCCACCACGGATGATCCCACTCCTCTTGATGAGTCCATCCCCGATGAGTCTCTCTTTCTCATCAGTACTCTTGATCCATGGTATGGAGACATTATTTTATATCTGTGGACCCAAAATATTTGGCCAAATCTATCGCATTCTGAGAAAAGATGGATTCACTATCAATCCCAACCTTACCATATCGTTGGAGACACCCTCTATCTCACTGATATTGACTCTATCCTTTGTTGTTGTTTGACTCTCGAGGAAGATGATAAATCTCTCAATGTTTGCCACTTTAGGGCTTGTGGTGGTCACATGTCTAGTTACGCTACTGCTCAAAAGAGCCTTCGTGTAGGTAATTTTTGGCCGTCTATTTTTAAAGACTGCATTATCGCAGTATGAAAATTCCATGATTTCCAGATTTACTCTTGAAAAGAGTGTGCCCCACCCTCACCCTTGCATCCAATTGTGATCATCAGACCTTTTGCAAAATAGGGCATTGATTTTAAGACCTATAACCCTCGCTAGGCCGTGAGGCAATGGGCCGAGGCGATGCCTACATACGATAATGAAGGTCAAATTGTGATGAAATTATTATTCAATCATTTCATAGCTCTCTTTGGTGTCCCGAAAGCAATTGTCACTGATCATGGCACTCATTTTCATAATCATATGATGACATATCTCTCTACTCATTTGGGGTTACGTCATGATAAATCCACCCCTTACTATTTATACGACAGTGGCCAAGTTGATGTTGTCAATAAAGTCTTGGTGACTATGCTTCAATGCACCATTGGGAAGCACAAATGAGACTGGCATCTCATGATTTTCTCAGCTCCATGGGCATACTAAACCTCTGCGAAGACTTCAACTGGATGCACACCATTCCAATTGGTGTACGACCTAGAGGCCACACTCGATATGTAAAATACAGGATTTCAAATCATAGAAAAAGAAAGAAAGGGAACAGATACTCGATTGAGTGTGAGATTCTTTCCCTAAAGCTAGCTATCGAACTACTTCCTCGTACTTCGCCGGAAGAGGAACGTCTGTTGTATCTCAAGCTTCTCGGTGAGACCATAAGGCTTCTTTCTTTAGTTCTTGAAGCACAAAAATGACGAGTCAAGGTTCAATATGACAAATCCATCACCCCCCCCGCATTTTATATGAAGGTGATTTTTTATTCTTTATGACCAATCCCATGATAAGTTAGGAGTAGGAAATCTCGAGCCAATGCAACATGGGCCCTATATCATTCAATGTGTTTTGGAGCCTGGAGCCTATGAGGTAGATGATTATGAAGGTAATCCTTTGGCTGAGCCCTGAAACAAACTCTATCTAAAAAAATATTACACTTAATAATAAGTGTGATAATGTGTACATTAGTGTTTTATTCATCAGTGTTCTTTGAGTTGATTTTTGGTGTGATTGTTTGCCTTGCAGGCATGTTTCCTCTACTCACCTTGTGTTCCACTTGGTTTGCAGATGTCTTTGAATCATTACGTTGGTTTTTCTGATGGCGCTTGTCGTAGCATATGGAACCTATCTTCTGCAACGTGGTCACTCTTTTCTCCTGATGGCGAGTTGATTAATTTACAAGGTATTTTTTTGGGTCGAAAAACTAACAATATTTCTGAGTATAGTGCAGTGATCGAATTATTATCAGATTCTATTGATCTTGGGATTTGAGATTTGGTTGTTAAGTTAGACTCACAACCCGTTGTGTTACAATTGAATGGGCATTATTCTGTGCACAATCCTAAAATTTTGCGTATGTTTTTGCATGTTAGATTATTGGAAAGACATTTTGATTTTATGAAATACCAACTTATTCCAGGACGTTTAAATACATTAACAAATACATTATCATACCATGTATTATATAGACATTTGTGCAATATGTAAATCAAGACGTCATCATGATACACAAGTAGCCATAGAAACATGCATATGTATATATGTCTATATCGGTATTTAAGTGTGTTACATCCAAAAGCTCAAAAAATATGTGTGTTTGTTACAAAAATGGCTCTTCGAGCCTACAACAGTACAAAATGTAAAAATAGGGCTACTATCTACCCACATGGTGCTCATGGTAGTAGGTGAATGCTCGAATTACTCGCTAGAGTAATCGACGCAGTCTGCCTGAAACTCTGACTTTATGTCTCTAAAGGCATAGTGGAATCTCATCGAATGTAGCATACTATGGAATGCCTCTCGTGGGGCCAACTAGGTTCCACTCCAGCTCAGCTAGTGTGTCTTCTCCCTCTTCGTAAGGAGCATCCTCTACTGGATAGGCTACCCTTCCTGCAATCAGTGACATGCCTGGAGGTCTCTGAGGACCCATAAGTATAAACACATCATAATTTTACATTTCAGAATACATAAAAAAACATTTAAAAAGTAAAAAATGTTAAAAAAAAAATTACCTGTATCGGTCCACTGTGTGCCTAGTGGGACTGGAAGATCCGGATCTCCTATAAAGTCGATGCCAGCATATGTGTAGTCATCAAATTCGAAGTTGACACCACAACCAAATGAAAAATTTTGTGGGTAAATGCATCTATTTCCCCCTCCCTATCGGGGCATTATGTCGCACCATCTCATCAACCTCGGATCTCTCAGGGCTAAATCATGGATCTCTAGCCACTGATACTGGAATAGGAGTACTCTCTCTAGAAAGGAGGTCACCAAGATTGACCCGTATCCAATTTTTTTTAGTTTCCCTGTCTTGCACTTGGTTAGCTGGCTCTTCATGTTAGCCAACTGTTAGTCATCAGTATTTTTCACCTGTTGATGATGACTAGTTTTTAAAGCCAAGTTTCTAGCTGTTGATCTCCATTTTGTCAAATTTTCCAGCTGGAAAACACCCATAAACATTTTTTCCCTCCTACCTTTTCAATCAGCCCATGATGAGATAAAACCTAATTATCAAGCCCTATCTAACCTCAGTCATACAAACTTGTCCATCAGCTCCAAAGAGAATACTCCAAATCTGTCCAAAAAAATCTCCCCTAAGTTAGGTAGTCGTGCTTTGGGAAATCCTCCCTTGGAAAACTATCCTAAAGCCAAAAAAACCTCTATCTAATATCAACCAGTCATAGATGACCTTCCTATTCTGCAAATAAATCTTGATACACTCTTAAGTCACGCCACTAACAAACCTTGATGTCTCAGCAGTGCATATGCCACAGGTCAGACTGATATTAGGTGGATTTATAGTGTTTCAATGTATTTTTCAAGAGCAGAAGTGTACCAGTGTTCCAGAAGACATTATTAAACTTAACATGAGAAGACATCTGCTTCTCATGTGGTTTTGAGCCTAGGATGCAAGTACTGGACAGAGAGTTATTTCAATAAGCTCCTGCAAACACAGTCAAAAGATGAAATGACATCACTGTGTAAAACCTCCTCCAAACATGAGCAGAGGGTTGAATGACTGAGAAAACCTCCTCCAAATATGAGCAGAGGGTTTGGCAATGTGATAAAGGCCTCCTTCATTTAATAAGCAGAGGGCCATGAATAGAGGTATGGCCTCATTTAAGGGCACAAGGCTAAAAATGTTGCAATTAGCCTTAAAAACTTGTTTAAACACCTTGTATCCAATAGATGAAGACCGCTAACATAGTAGTAGAGTCTCAAAGACTGATTATAAGTTTTCACTGGTTAAAAGGCAGAGTCTAAGTGCAGTGGGAAACAATTGAAGGCTTATGAAAAGAAAAATGGTGTTAAAAGAAAAGGGAAAGCAGTGGTGTTTTAAAAGGTGCTTACATGAGTTTCACTGTTAAAATACAAAATTGAAATACAATGTGAAGCTAATTGAAGGCTTATGAATAGAAAAATGGTGTTAAAAACAGAGGGAAAGCAGTGGTGTTTTAAAAAGGTGCTTACATGAGTTTCACTGTTAAAACACAGAATTGAAATACAATGTGAAGCTAATTGGATGATTATGAATGGAGAAATGTTGTTAAGAAAATGGCCAAGGAAGTAAAACAATCTTGGTTTTAAACTGACTTCTGCTAATAAATACAAAGAGAACCACTAACATTTTGTTCATGGATATTCTTCATTTGGTTAAAACAAGGGTTGAAAAGAGACTAGGCATTTGTCAAACATAGGCCTCCTTCATAAACAAGTAGAAGGCTCACCATTGTTTGAGGATGAAGAGAATTTTTTTAGTATGGAAAATATTTCAAAAGGGACTGCTCTCAAAAATGATGAAATGAATGAAAATTCACTATTCTTACAGACCTCCTTCACATAGGAACAAAGGGACAACCTTCCAATGTTTACAATTCAACTTTAGCTCATCATCCCCTACTATATCTCCGTAAAAGTTGAAGACTAGATTACTTTGGAAATCCAAGGTTAGTCATTTGCCTTGATGGTGGAGACTATTTGAAGCAGAGCTCTTCACTTGGAGTTTCAAATGAGGTTTCAAGTAAAAGAGATTAATTACCCATTCTAAATACCAGCCTTGCAAGTTATTGATATGGACCAAGAATAGTTTTATTGCTACACTTGTGAAGTTCAGGATGGGTAGGTTCTTAAGATTGAACTTTGTGTAGTTGGCACACATAAGCCTCTGTGGATGTTTTTTTCTTTGATGCCTGAAGATAAATTTTACAAACCCTTGATGTTGAGCCTATACAATGGGCATGATCAACCATCAAACACCATAACAGTTGGTTTGTCAACTTGAAAATGGCCTCCCTCACAAAAGGCAGAGGGTCAGTTCTCTTGAGGTTTTCACCATACAAATCACTTCATACAAATGGTTAAGGAGATGCTCAAAAATTTTTTATATTCATATCAAAGGGCCTTCATCAGCTGATAAAGATAAAGATCTCATAATATCTCTGAAGGGCTGTTTTGAAGGAGCTGCAAGGTTGTTTTATTAATAGACTCCTCTATAAAAAATAGTCCAAGTTTGAAGTTTTAACACTCCTCCCATTTCATGTGAACAGAGTTTTTACAAATAGTTTCAAAGGTTAAGCAACAACCTATGCTAATAAGTATTCTCAGATGAAGGGTCTTTTATGAAGTTTCAAAGGAAATTCATGTTTTAAAAAGATCAAGGAGGTCTTCAAAAGCATAAAGTAGTGCTTCATGTTTTGTTTAAAACCAAAAGCCTTTTCAAAAGGCCTCCAAAACCCTCACAAAGTGATTTCAAAAGGTGGTTGGATTTTTCGACTTTAAAGGGAGTAAGATACCATTGGCAAAGTCTCATTGTGCATTTCAAAACGCAAGCAACATCCCCCTAAGCTGCCCACTGGAGAAACGAGGAGATTTAAGCATTTTTCAGAGTGTTTTAAGGCTTAAAGCATGCGCAGTGCGCCTGGAAAAGCGCACGGCCCATTCAGAAGAGAAAATACACAGGCTTTCAACGGCTGCGCGGCACGCCTGTAGCACCGGTCACCACTACCCGAAGGCCGACCTGACACTTCTCATTGCGCGACGTTCTTCTCAGTAAACATGTAGCTCCTCTCTAAATGCCCAAAACACCTTAAAAAACGCCTTTGGACCTACTCAATTCATCAAACAAGGGCCCTTGAGAATTTTTAAGGTATTTTTCTCACTATAATACAAATTTTGAGTTTAAGAGGTCATGTGCTTTTACTATGTTTCCAAGAGACAAATGGTGTTATAAGGTGGGGTGTTTTGGTCAAAAATCAAAGGTTATTGTTGACTATGAGTGTCAAATATCCACACTGTGATAGGCTAAGGTGTGTTTAGTTAGTACTAAAGAGCCCTAGCTTCCTTCAAACACGGTGATAACCCACAGTGCTACAAGGAGCAGACTTTGTCAAAAATTCAGAGGATAAAACAGTAAAAGAAAAAGGAGGATTGATAGATCAATTTAAAAACTCTTCTGGTGTTATTAAAAAGACAAAACCATACACAAATTTGCTAGACAGAAATACAAAACAGGGATCCCAAAGTTGGCTGGAAAGTGTCCTAACATTGTTAAAACAAAAGCAGACTTTGTCTAAAACTCAAAGGGGAAAAAACACTATTTATAAGGTGGAAGTTTGATCATTATAAAGTGTCTTCTCTGTGTTATGAAATAGCAAACTAGTGCAGCCTCCAATGTTCCATAAAATAGAGTATGCTATGAAGATCTTTTAAATCAATTTGAGGGTGTTTTTGTCTACCTTTGTAAGGAAACAGTGAATAGCAGAAGAGCATTGTTTGGGGAAGGGTGATTTTGTTTTTAGCTAAACACAAGGAGATCCTTGTTCTAACAAGAAAACACAAATACCTCTTTTCAATACCTTGCCCAAACACAGTAATAAATTGACTGTGTGCTTTTTATTTGACAAATACTTGTTGTTTGGCATTAAAGAGGACAAAACAGTGATTTATAAGGAGCAAAAAGTTGGTGTTGGGGGACTATTTCACAAAACATTTGAAGCAGCTTGTCTTGGTCAAACAGTGACTGACAAGGAGGATAGGGTGTGTGCTTAAGAAGCCATTCCAAAGGCCATTTGAGAAAACTTGTTTTTGCAAAGAACATTCAAAACAAAATACCTCTTAGGTAAGACAGTAGAAGTGGCCTTCACATGAGGTTTGAGCCTGTTTCAACTAAAGAGGTAAATGCTCATCCATCAGTCTTGTTTAACTTTCATGAGGTTGGGCGTCTAGAGTTTTGTCAAAGGGTGCAGGAGGTGAAAAGTTATTCCCCTTTGACACATCTTTTTGCTTTGAGATTTCAAGAGAAGCACTTTCATCTGGCAGGCTTGGATTTTAAGTTCTCTCCTAGGTCCATTTCCAAGGCCACCAAAATCCCTTATGTCAGAAAGAAGTGATTTAAACAAAGCCACCTAGGCTCAGAACATTACAAACCATTTCTGAAGCCTAAGCATAGAGACACATGTCCATCCATTTTTCCCTTCTCATATCTGTTTACTAGTTATGCTCCCCTCATGAAGATAATCATGAAATACTTCACTTGTGAGGGAATATTCTCCCGAGTCTATGCTTACCATGTCCGATTTCTCATGCATTTCACAAGAGCCAAATTGTTAAATCTCCCTTTCTTCCTCCATAGAAGTATTGAGAAAATGGCCTCCACTGTTCAGAAAAAACCTCCTTCTCAGCAGACAACCTACCTTTTCCATCACTCACTCATCAAGGTTATCATTCTTCATCAGCTTTAGAAGAAAGAAATATCTTTGGATACTTTCATTACACATCTAGATTTCGCCACTATCCCTTCATTTCATACATCTCCTTCACTTTCCACTCACCATCCTTTGCCTTATTCAAGCAAGCCCATTCCCAAGAAGCTCAAATTTCCCATTGAACAAGAAAAAGAGCATGATGATGAAGAAGAGCATGAGCAAGAGGAGGAAGATGATGATGAGCAGCATCATGATGAAATAGGGCAGCAAGGGGAAGAAGAACACAGTGAGGTAGAGCAGCAAGGGGAAGAAGGGCATGATGAAGAGGAACATGATGATGAGCAACCTCATGAAGAAGAAGGGCAGCATGACGAACAGGTGCAGCACAGTGAGGAAAGGCAGCCTCATGAAGAAGAAGGGCAGCATGATGAACAAGTGCAACACAGTGAGGAGGGCATCCCTAAAAAAAAAATGCAAGAGGACAGTCAAGGCATCCATGAAGAAACTCAAGACAATGGAAAGAATGATGAGGAAAGTAACAAGGGCAAAGAGCCAATAGAGCATGTGCTAGCTGCGTCTCCTAGGCAAGGGGCCATGCTCTCTTCTCCAAAAGTGGCCAAGCCCTAGACATCAAGGAAAAGGGTGCCTAAAGTTGTAACTCCAAATGTTACTAGGGCCCTCCGAAGCAAGGGGAAATTGCCCAAGAAGCCCATTGTTGAATTTCCCAAGAGGAGGAAGACTAAAAGAGCCACCCAAAGCAAGGGAAAATGAGAAAGAAGAAAGCAGCCATGAAAAGGAAAGGGACTTCGACATAATTAAAATCCAAAGTGATGATAGCAACAATGAAGTATGAATCCTAGAAACTCTCTTGATCAATAGAGAAAACCAAATTGATTCTTTGAGGACTGATCTAGAGAGGGCTAGAAACTTCAATCACTTTTTGCAAATTCAAAACAAACAGATGAGTGTCCATATGGCGGTATATGAGACACGAGCCATAAAATACAAAAAGGAGGCCTCCAAGGCACAAGTGAGATTGGAAGAACTCATGTGTGAGTTCAATGAGAGCGAAGATGAAGATAAGCCCTGGAGAAAGAGGCCAAGAACCATGGGGCTCAAAAGAGCCCTTGAGAAACAAAAGGAAGAAGAAGATGCCCTTCTACAATCTACCCCTCTCACTACATTGTGCACCCAAGAGATAGAGAACAATCGAGAAGCATGGTTTGATAGGGTAAATGATCACTTGGAAAATAATTTGGAGAAGGAAAATAGAGATTTGGACCTTCAACAGAGGATGATCGGGCATTATAAGAAGCTTAATCAATTTGTCCGGCAGAAATTGAAGGCCACATAGGAAAAACTCAAAGAGGCTCAAAGGAGGCGCCCGACACCAAAATTGAATAAATACACCTCAAAGCTCCAAATTTTGGCCTCCTCTTCACAGCATGTTTCTAAAAACCCTTGAGGATCATGCTCACCAAAATTGGGAGAATTTCAACAAGTTTTTGTTTTTTGTCATTTTTGGGTTTTTTGGCTAAAACTCATGGGCATCGCCATTTCTGTTTGGGGCATCCTCAAAGGATGAAAATGGTATAATTAGATGCCATAATTTCAGGGGCATATACTCAACTATTTTTAGATCCTTTGAAGATGATTTTCTCCCCCAAAATGGCGAAAAACACTCACTTTTTCCACACTCTGCCCCATTTATCAGCAAGGCCTATTTTTTGGGTTTTTACACACATGTTAGTTTTTGATAAACTTTCAGTGGTAATTTTGGAGAAAACTAAAATTTTTCAGAAAATAGACATTCATAGCTTTCCAACGAGCCATCACGGGCCTCGTTTCAACATCGGGAAGGCCTCCAAACGTTGCCAGCAAGTCAAAGGACTTTCTGCTGATGTATTTCTTAAGTATTTTTGTGAAAAATGTACCTTTCAAAAGTGAATTTTCCTCATGTGAGTTTAGCTATTTTTGTGCATGGTTAGTTAGGAAAATTCAATTTATTTTCCTTTTTTAGCATTTTTGAGATATTTTATTATATATTTTGTGCCTTGCGCTTTGCAAAGCCTCAAGGACAAAATCAGATATTTTGGATAGGCCAATGAGATCGCAAGTTGAACTAGGAGGTTTTCCCTCATATTGGCCTATATATTCCAAAGGCTTTCATTGTAAACAAGGTTGACCTTGATGAATAGAAGCAATATATGGTTATACAAGCTTATAAGAAACACTTGTCTCATGCATTGGATAGTTTCTTGAGTGCTTTTGGATGATGATAGAGGACAATTGTTGGATTCCATGACTTGGTAGAATGGTATAGTGTCTCTTTCTCTGTTTTGTTTCTTAGTTTTCATTCATAATTCCATGTTCTTTCTTGCTATAAGAAAATAGAGAATATATTTGAGACATGCCCTTGGAGGCACCTCAAATTTCCCGTTTCTTTATAGCTTCTATGTTTTCTTCATTCTTAGTCATATTAAAGAATCCTTGATTGCTCTTTGATAACTGAAGAATATTGTTTGCTTGTTTCACTGATGGTTTTATGCATGCTAACTATGATTCACGGTATGCCTTGCTTACTCATGGCTAGTCATAGCTCCACCTCTGAAACCTCTCTTTGATTAATTAGATTGTCATTTGTTGAACCAAGGAGGTCTTGTACTGATCTTGCCCTTTGCCTAAAACTATGCAATCTTGCTTCAAAGTACCCAATAGCTTGAAATACTATGTTTAGGCATTCCTTCATAGTTATTTGAGTTGTTTTTTTGTCTTAAATGTATTTCCCCAAAGTCTGATGGCTTGAATGTTTATTTCTATGCATTGATCAGTTTATAGTTACATTTCTCATGATTAATGGTTAGCTCTACCATGTTTATGTCAGCTATTAAACTATTTATGTTTGAAATCCCTTGTTCTTCACAAATTTAATGTCCATCTCACTCCATTTTACCCCAAGATCCATTTTACCTCGAATCAAATCGGCCCTTCAACTACTTTGTATCACCATATGAAGCTTTCTTAACCTTTCGACCCCATAGCCCAATTGATCTGACATCTTTTTACCTATCTTAGTATTTGACCAGTTCATCCCTCACAACCTAAAAACCAAAACCAAAAGCCTACTTCATAACTAGCCGAAAATCAAGAACACAATAAGCAAACACACAGATATCCCTTACACAAATAGAGAGAGCCCTCTCTGAGTCCAGGAAGGCTAGGTCCTTGGGCTCCAAAGACTGGTTTGATGTTACACTGTCATTTGGCTTGCCAATCAGCCAAATCACGGGACACTAACACCAACAACCTCTCACACTAGTTGAACATCATTTGGGCCAAGCAGCCCACTGCGTATTAGAACTGAGATTTCGTTGCCTCATGCAATGCCTGACCTCCTACCACTCTCATTATGCAATGTAGTATCGTACGCAGGGGAAGCACTCTGATGGAAGAAATAACTACCTTCCCACTCTCTATTTTTGGTTCCCCAGAAAGTATCTCAGTATGATCATGCTAGTACTCTTACCCCCTACGCAAGCTCCAGAGAGTTAGATCCTCTCCCCTCTCCTGCACATTCTAGTGATGAAATAGATGTCCATCACATCTAGCTCTAACTCTTGGTCCGTGATGACAAACAATTGTCGGTCCATGTCCCATATACTGATTAAGTATTGGAGTAGCTCTAGTTGAGCTCTTAAACTGGATGTTTGAAATAATTTCAACAACCCGCAATTGTGAAAAGCATTGATGCAATTTTGGTCCTGCAAATATTGGAGGTCTTCCACCTTAGGGCCTCATTCTTTCCATTCAACTGACATGTTTTATGAAAGCACCTGAAAAACATGTCCAATTGGATTTTTATGAGTTTTTATTGAAGTGTTTTTATAAACTAACGGTGTATTTGGGTGATTTTCTCATTTTAAAATCTTTCCTACGACCAATGCGTCTGTTAAAAAGAATTCAGCGCTAGTGGTGCACTGACCTAATAGGCTAAACGTGACCAGCACGGCCTCGATAACTTGAAATCACATTGGTCGCAGGCAATTTTCAAGTTTTAAATTCCTCCCCCTAAACCCCCTAATTCTAAAACCAAATTCAAAATGAATAGAATGAAATTGAAAAGGATGTTTAGAGCTCTTACCTAACGCTAACGAACCGATAAATGGTGTCCTGGATCGTCTGCACCGCTGATTTGAAATTCAGAGGGAAAATGGACAAAATGCTCTTCTCAAACTAGAAAGGTGAAAATGATTTTTTTTTGGTATATTTATATATTTTTGAAAAAAATTCGCCAATAATTTATTATTTTTCCTCGATATTTGTGATGTTTTTTGTTTATATGCATAAAGGACTTTCGCACTACTGATGATTGTTTTCGATGCAAACAAGTTGAATTTTATCTTTTTTTCGAGCTCGCTAAATGTTTATGAAAAAGAAACCCCCCTAGAGTGAACTTTCAACTCTTTTCTGACTCTCAAAAAATGAAAATTTTTCCTTGTACTTGTCATTTTAAACTCGTTAAAGTGAATGAACTAACATGATCTCAGTATACGTTTACCCTTTTTCGGGCTGTGATTTACCATTTACGAAAAAGGAATACCTTGATCAAGAATGGTCAAGAGGTTCTCTCTTACATAGTTTTCTACCTTTATGGATTCGAGAGATGACTTATGAAAAGGGACATGATGGAGTTTCCTTTTTGTTTATTTTCAAACTCCTTAAACATGAAAAGTTACTAAGTTTCCCTTTCGTTGGACTCGTTAATGATTAAATGACGAAAGGCTTGTCACCATGATGAGATTGAGTTCCTCCTTCCCAGTGCTCGTGAAACTTACTAGGATGGATTCATTCGTAGAAGGAACTTACATGCTCATCATATGCTATCCTCTTCTAGCTGGCTATAAAAAAAATAAAGAGGTACTCATTACAAATAATGAGGGAAAATTGAAAGTGAACGTCCTATGTGTATTTTGGGTAGCTTGTCACTCTTGGACATGACACTCATCTGAAATTCGTGTCGGGTTGGGGACATCCTACATTCATCACTTTGCCTCCATGGGTTTGGGAAATCTGTTTTCCTCTCATATGATTACAAATTTTTTCAACATGACCTCTGTTCCTAGTTTGAGTCAAGTACTTCCACACTCGGGAGTCATGTCACCAATATGTTCAAAAGAAGTCATTTTTGTTAAACATTCTCTACTTATCTGACCTCCTTTGTTACAATCTAGAATCACTCCTATCATATTAAGATATATATTGTTTCTTGTCGATGATTTTGGAATAATCACGACCCTCCTTCGACGAATCAATTCCTATCGACTTTAGCTCATTATCTGGGAAGGTGATTTAGAAACTTCTGTTCAGTACCTTGGATCTTGCATGCCTCAATGGAAATTTCTTCGTGTTCAACGACAGGTTCACATAATTTGCCTTCGATCGAATTATTCTGCAAGATTTCAAATTCAACACATTTATTCACAGTAGTAGATTGTGATGTAGCACCTTGATATCCATCGTCATTACTAGTGGTCTCTCTTGTGCCTGTTAAAGGTTCTCATCATTTATTGGTAATCAGGTGGTTTCTACCATGTTTTACACGAACACATTTATTTGCGTGGTGAGATTCATACAGTGGTTTGATTGAGATCATGGTGAAGACCCTGGGTCACATCTGATTTTTGGTCTAGGCCACAAGGAGTTATTGAGTATTCATGATTGTATACATGATCCTATCTATATGGATGGTTGCGTCCATGCCGTGGATTCATTTCTATGATCTCTTTTAGATGGATGGTTGCGACCATAACATGGGTTCATGTGTCATTTGATTCCTAGTTCTGCATCATGTGGTTAGGGATATTTATACCAAAGATTTCATATATTGTAGAATGTTTGATTTGGCAGGTTTTCCGATGGTGGTTTGCATTCTTTGCCTTGGTTCATAAATCATTTCATCCATCACTCCCTGTTCTACCTTCATGCTTTAGGGGGAATCTTTTACACATTAATTTTTCACCTTACTCATTTTCCCATCCCTGATCCTGAAATTCCCCATGAAAGATCTTGTGCAATGTTTCCATAATCAAGAAATATGCTAACATATCCCCTTGAATATCTAAATAAGACTTCCTTGAAATATTACTGAAGAAACTTAGTCAAATTACTAGTTTCCTGGGTCAACTCTCTTCCTGGTGCCATGCTTGCACTGATGTCCTTTTCACAGTTCTGGCCTAGTGCTGTCAACACCCTAATTTATTGGAAAACCGCACTGATCCCATTTTTGGCAGTGCTTCCTCAAATGGAGGAGAGACTTCGACCTTTATAATCTTAAGGGCGGCCAGTTGGTTGTTGAAAAAAGATGATAAGGTCAAGCTATCTCATTTTGGAGCCTTAATCTCATCCATGGGGGATCATCCCTTAGAAAGTGGGCCTTCCTCCTACTTTTATGGACTCCCAACTTCTTCTCGCTCACTATAAATTTACATCCCTCAATCCTGCAAGTTTGGAGCTCAGTTGATCATTGCCATACTCGTATGAACTCTCATACCTTTTCATGCTAGCATCGTGATTAAGCCTAAGTGCTCAAGAGAAGGAATTATTTTGAGCTAGATGAAGGATTCATATTTTCACCTAAGGATGCCTCCAACATCAAGGCCTTGTTGTAATCTCTCCTTTTGTAATTTATCAATAATAACATCTGATGTTTTCTTTCTATATTTGTCTACATGATTATGAAAATATCTTGGTACTCCTTGATCTACTAGATAGCTAGTGTTTACATTTATTACTTATTGTATCACGTTTTTTTTTGTCTCTTGATCATCCATAGGTATTCACGTGCCATCAGTAGTACGAAGCGGGTCTACAAGGATCATGGATCAAAGTCACCATCAACGAATCTATGAATAACGTTTGGAAAAATGTATTTATGTCTATTTCCTCATTGCATTGTAAACATTAGTTAAGAAAGCTTCTGTTAGAAAGAATCTCATTTTTCTAGACCCACTCTAGGGCTAGAGAGATCACCTTTGTCTGCATAGGGGATTTATATTGACAACACTAGTGACCCTTCTTGTATAATTTTTTACTTGGTTGCTTGTAGAATTTTTCTTTGCCACCACAGGCTTCTTCACATGCTTAAATTCAAGTTCTATAAGCTCCTTTATCTGCTCCATCTTTGCCTCATGATCAATTACAGGCTTTGCTTCAGATTTCTTGTCTTCCCTTCGAGTACTAGAATTGGATTTTGGTGTTTATCTAGGAGTGACAACATTAAATTCATAGCCACTTAAAACAAAAATGTGGGCCAATATCCTTTCATTTTATTTAACTTTTCAACCACTAGCAACTTAATGAGATCATGATGAAAAATTGATGTGTCACTAGTATTAGGTTTTGCCTAAACCTTGTCAACCATTTTTCCCAAGCTTCTAAACAAATAGAAATGTAAATATAAGTGGTGTTTACCTGTGAAGTGTAGCAACCCTACTTGGATCAATCTTAATTCCTTCTTTTGATATTATATGACCCAACGATTTACTGGTTTTCAAAGAAAAGACACTTTTGGTGGGGTTTAGAGAAATACCATTTTTTTTGCATTTTTGAAGAATATTTTCCAACTAATTGAGATACTCTTCTTCCTTATTTGAGAACAAAGTGATATCATCCAAATAAACAACCATAGATCTATATTTTTCTTCTACAAATGCAATGTCCATTGCCCTCTGAAAATTTTTTCCTGCATTCATGAGTCAAAAATGCATCTTTGCATACATAAATGTTCCCCAAGGCGTGGTAAAGGTTGTCTTCTGTTGGTCATATGGATGTACTAATATCTTATTATAGCCTCAGAAACCATCTAACATCAACATCCTTTATGATCCAACAATGTTTTTCAATATGTGGTTCATATTAGGAAGAGGATAGTTATCCTTAATAGATGCCTTGTTCAAATTTATGAAATCAATCCATATCCTAATCTCACCATTTTTATTCCTTACAGGTACCAAGTTAGCCAACCACTTGGAAAACCTAAATGGAACAATGAATTTTGCTTCAAACAACTTCTTAATTTCCTTTTCAATCAATGGAATAAGTAATGGATTGATCCTCCTTAGTTTTTTTTGAAGGGATTTTCATTTTCTTTGATGGGTATTGTATGTTGAATAATACTAGGATCATATCTATTCAAATCTAAATAACTCCATGCAAAAACATCAATGTAACTCTTCATCAAATCAACATACATTTGTTTTTACCTCTTAGTAAAGGAGCTTGGAAAATTTGACAAACTTGGGATTTTCTACAGTGCCAAGATTACAACTTTTAACCTCCTCATCATCAGATTTCATCTTAGGACTCTTAGCCACATAATTTTTATCAAACAACTTTTCAAGAGAAATCAAACCTTTAGAAATATATATATATATATATATATTTATATATATATATATATATATATATATATATATATATATATATATATATATATTTATATTTATATTTTAGCTGGATGACTTCTGAATTATCTTTGGTTTTAGTGAACATGTTTTTCTATTCAACTTGAATGTTTTCAAACTCTTCTTTCAATTCAAGAAAAATTTCTGACTTGTTGATCATTGTCAAATACTTGCCAGGTTTTTACGTTGTGAGGAATGGATGGCCTATGTATAACTTCAACTTCATATTTCTTTCTAGGATGAATAGAAATGGTAAACAAGTTGGCTGAGATAGCCAATGAATCTGCAACATTATTTTGATCTCTAGACTTGATGGTGAAATTATGTTCTTCAAAATTTTCAAGAATTTCAAGGATCAAACTTCTATATGCCCTCATTCTAACATCCTTAGTTTGATAGGTGCCATTTCCTTGTTTTATGAATAACTCAGAATCACCAAAGACTAAAATTCTCTTAGCACCTAAACCTTTCAAAACTTCTAAACCCAAAACGAGAGCTTCATATTCTGCCATATTATTTGTGCAATCAAAATTTAATTTGTAAGAGAAAAATATACTCTCACCTCTTGGGCTGATTATCCAAATGTCTGCACCAGCTCCTTCTCTTCCAGCAACACCATCAAATTTCATGTGCCACCAGCCCTCAATCTCTTCAACTCGCTGAGTTTTTGTTTGTTTATTTTCTGTTTCATTGGTGATTTCATTGAAAATAATGGAGGATCCCAACTTTATTAGGAAAATATCCTCCAATTGATCCCAATTTTGCAAGCTTCTCGTGGTTAAGGATTTAAACCATTTTCTCACTTCACCAATAGAGATTTGTACAAACAACCTAACTTTGACATCCTCCTCTAGGTCAATAAAGTCATTAAATTGGTCAACATGATGTTCTGCAATGATTCCCTCCTCACCTCCAAAGGTATTTATCCTAGTAGAATATCCTGGTGGTAGGTCATGGAGTATAGCAGGAAAAACAAGAGGAGCATATCTAGCGGGGCCTGTAGGAGGAGGTGGAGGAGGAGAAACTCCAACCATAATGGAAATGATAGTACTAGTTGAAACTGCAGTAGAGGAAGTAGCTATCAAAATAGTAGGAGTAGCAATGAAAGCAGATGTGATGTTAGGAAATTGAGTCACAAGAATTTTCAACTCATAAACAAAAGAAATCCACTCAAAAAAAGGGACACCAACTCTCCTTTTCAATAGGAAATAAAAAATATCGAGTTCTTTTAGTTGTTCTAAAGACTCTTGTTATAATGATAATTCTTATGTGAAAGTTTCCCAAAACCATATTAAACCCTAACTAACCCAACCATCTTGACTCAAAACAAACCTACAATTAGAAATTTATGTTAGAGTATATTTGATCTTCTCTTATCTTCATTTGAAATTCGCTCGTCCCTTACTAGTGTGTCCTTAAGTCAGGGTTTGGTTTTGATAGTGTAGAACATTGTATTTCATTGAGACATTGTACTACAACCATAGTTTTTTGACAAATTGTCTTTCTTTGAGACATTATACTATAGCCATAGTTTTTTAAAATTATCCTCCTATTTTTCACTTTTTGGCTTATTTTTTGACTGCTTGAAAGTATCTATTTGGATTTGGATTCCTAGCTTCTACAATTTTTGAGTGCTTTGTGCTCCATTTTTGGGATTTTCTTTGGCCTCATTTCGTTTTCCCGTATTTTTGGTTTGTTTTGTGGGTCTAAGTTCTTGTAAATTGGGGAATTGCATTTAGTGACTAGTGAAAGGTGCACTTGGTAGGAATTTATGTGATGATAAAAAGTGATAAGACTCTCACCCTCTTGTAGTTAGTGTTCATCAAATTAAACGATAAATTCGCATATATTTGCATTAGGGTGTTACTAACAATGAGTCTATCACACCATATGAGTTTCACGTCACTACTCAATTGAGTAAATAACAGGTAATAAAATCAACATGTTAATAAAATAAACTAGACTTGTCATTTATTTTTGCTGGTTGTGCACCAATATTAGCTTAGGTTATGGTTTTGGAACTAGGTGTCTGAGTAAAGTACTCCAAGACAGTAAACGAAACTTATCAATATGAGCTAGGGAGTGAAAAATCCTCCATATCCCAGGGAAAAACTAGAGTGTTTCATAAATCTTGTTCAGAGGGGGTTAGGCTTGGGTATCAGTGCACACTACTCTCCACGAGGCTACTAGAATTTTTGGTCCAGGGATCTGCATTTTTGGATAACTACCCAGAAGCCGAAGGTTCGCGTGCCCCCATGGGATGGATGTACCTTAGTGGCCATTCCTAGGAAAAGTACTCTATAGGCAATTTTTGTGGGTGGAAAGCATCCCTCTACCTTACCTTCCATTAGACAACTCTAATTGCATATTTGAGATCCTAAAAGTAAGAAGTCTTTTGGAAGACCATCTAAAACATAGTACAAGGATTTTTTAATAAGTGACTACCTTCTAGGATGTTTCTAGTGTGTGTTGTTTGGTCCGAGTCAGTAGTTTTTCCTTAGGGGTGTTTGTACTAACTTGATTTGGTTAAAATACATTTATTCACCTTGGATGAACCCAGTTACCATCAACCACGTAGACTTCACAATTTACCTTCTAAAATAGATGAAATTTTGACTCCTACTCATAGAGTTCCTATTAGTGCCCAAGATCCCAACCAACCTATACGTGTGGATTCTATTCTTGGTCCTCCTGGTAGCGACTTGGTATTTATCAAGGCATTGGCAGACAATTTTGTCTCTCCCATCAATCCACCTTTCACCGATCCATTAGGGCCAGAGTTACTGCAGCTAAACCTAGATGGTTCTACACCCACTTACACTTATGTTCCTCTTTTACCAATGGAGGAGGTTATTTCCTGATTGCCTTTTGAATCTTCAATGTTTTATTCTATGTCATAATTTTCATCATTGAACGTGGTAGGACCTATACCTCCATTGACACCTCTCACGTCTTCTTAGGTCATTCCACATGACTCTTCTATGGATCCTATGGCTTTCCCTAGTGTTTTTGTGCCTACTCCTTCATCTACACCAACTATGGACGTTAACCCTAGTCAACCTATAGGATCAAGGATTTTTACTCCTATATTTTCTCAACATATTTTTCTTGTTCCTCATATGGGTATTTTAACCTTGGGACACGTGTGGGGAGGATAATATTTTTCTCCTAGCTAACATGGGGGTAGCCTTGCTTCTAGTATATCTCAAGCCTGGTATAGTTCATTGTTTGGAGGGACAACCACCTCTAGTATTTTTCTTGGAGGGGCTAGTTTACTTGGGGGAAACCATACTGTTAGCACAAATATCCTTTTGAGTTATCGTCCTTATGCTGGTTTTGTTGTGCAAGGAGATCCTTCTATTCCTCCTCATAGGGCTATGAAAACACCAATTCTGTTGTAGCAAAATTCACACACAAGGAGTTATTTCTTTGTAACACTATGGCCCTAGTAAGGTTACCAGACAACAACAAAAAATGACCAATGCAATCACAAATATAAATATTGATCTATATGTGTTGAGATTCAATAAGAAAATTCAGCACCCACACCTAGTGCATTAAGCACCTAGTTGCATTAAGCACACAAACTAGGGTGGGGGCCACAATACTATTTTTGGGTGCATGTCTATTTTGGTTATCCCTTAATTAAGATGGAAATTAAACTGTAATATTTTCTCAATGTAGACTTGAATCAATTAAATGAAAGTGATAAATTCAGTTATCTAGTGGATTTCAAGTTAGAGGTAGTTGGTGAGGCATGCCGAGTAATTCTAGTTGTAACAGAGTTTGAAGTGCAGTGGTGCATTAGTTAATGCAAGTTGTAAATACTTTAACTCAGTTAAGTGATTTAAAATCATTTCTGCTAGTTGTAACTGAAGATACATTATTGAGATATCTAGTGAATTAAATATTAATTAATTCACAAACAGTGATCCCACATGCAATTGAGGATTTACTATTATTAGCTGCATGCATGTCAGATCCAGTGGAGACCCAGTTGATTTATAGGTGAAAGGGAAGTTGACTATCAGTTTTAGGATTATTGGCTTGCACACATGCAACCAAATACCCATTGGAGTGCCCATTATACTTGTGCAATCAAGGCAGGCAAGAGTTCCTATCTTTTAGGGATCTTTACCATCAGGGATTGTGCAAGCAAGGTAGGTTGTCTGGAGGCTGAGAATTGGCTATGTGTTGGTTAGTTTTTCATATGATAGTGTGATGTGAAATGGGTGGTGGACTTGTTATGCTATGCAAGCATCTCCCACTCAGTTAAAACAAATTAATATCTTTCTTATACTTGATAGTGCAGAATTGAATACGTGAAACAGGTGTTAAATTTTTTTATTGCTTTAAGTGTGAGGAATTAAACATTTTTTTTTGCTGATATTAAGCATGTACAACAACCATAAATTTCATAAAATAATCATCAACACATAACAACAAATTTAATAAAGGATTTCACCCGAATGTCATGGGCTACGTCTCCTTGAGCCTTTGTCAATTGACTTGGCTCTTTGGGATTATGATGGATAATCTATTTTAAAAGTTACTTACTCAAATCCAATGGTTATCTAGATTGTACCATTTGGTTTAGAATACCATCATACCCCTGGAATGGCTACTATCTCTCTGAATATGGACCTAGTCTTCCTTAGACTTGACCTCTTCTTTCGATGCCCTTAAGCTTCCCTAAGATTATCTATGGCAAAAAATCCCTAAGAATTCCTTTTATATCCCTGAAAATTTTTATAATTTCTCTAGCATATATCAGACATCCAAAATAGATTGATCATTTTCTCCAAATGAGCTTTGGCTCCCCAATCTATGCCTCCATCCACTATTGGCCCTGGGCTGCCTGAAACTTCCCTGTGGCTTATTTGGCTCTAGAAGTCTCAAAATGGATCTGAAAATCCTTCCATTGGATTCATAATGTCAAAAATAGTCATAATAGGCTATTCACTTGCTGAAAAATGCCTCTGGCTACTCTGGTTATGCCCCCAACACCTGGTGGAACCCTGTGGCTCTCGGCTCACTAAAAACTTACTTGAAGTATCTCAGCCTTCAAACTCTCCAAAAGCTTCCGAAAATCCTTCCATTGGATTTAAAAGGTTCAATATAGTTATAATAGACTATTGGTTTTTTGAGATTGGTCTCTGGATACCCTGGCTAGACCTCATTCTCCTACTGGCCCCTGGTGGCCCTAGTGGCCCTTGGAACTTCTCTGAAGAAAAATCATGCTCTGAAGTCCTCCTATGGCTCTAAAAACCTCACCAATGGCTCTGGAATATCCAAGAAAGTTTAAATTGACTATTCACACTCTCAAAATGGTCGAAAAATGAGTCTCCAACTCATTTGTCCACTTTCACCTAAACACAACTCCACTAGATGTGGAGGACTTCAGTTCAATTGGAGTTAGAATAGTGAAAATCACCAAAAATTAGGGCACGCTTCAAAATGTCCACAATTTTAACCACAACATTGAATGCTAGTGGTTGGGGTGGCCACATGGCAACCCTGAAACCGCTGGACTAACCGTAACTATTGGGAGTTTAATACTTATCTACGTGGAGATTTTAATGGTGACCACAGCATGTGATAAGGGTAGTGGATATGCTAGCAGGTTAGGTGTTGGAGGTTAAATTATATGTCATGGTTCCATTTTATACCATGTGACCAAAAAATTTAACACTTATGGTTGCGAACGATTAAGATTTGCGCGTTGGTGGTTTAGCCCTTGGTTCATGGGCTAAGACCATATGGGGAGGGGGTTGGCCCCCTCCAACCCCCAACTACAAATTCACCAAACTTTAAATAGAAGCTGAAAACGTTATATGTTAAGAAACATATGTAGCCTAGTTGGTGGAGACCTATATGTGCATTCCGAAGGTCGCAGAGTCGAACTCGGCGGGACCTCTCCAAAAATTTTAATGCACTGTTCAAGGGCCATGTGGTGCCTTCTCATTGACCCAATAACCATTCAACGAATCAAAATGCGCCACTTGTCCTCTTGCAATTGGCTCAAAAGGGATATTCTAGGAATATTCCCTAGAATATTCTTTTTCTTGACTATACCTTTGACCAGTTAACCCTGGTTAAATGACAAAATTTGCAGTTTACTAGACTTTTCAAAACGCGATAACTTCTTCATACAGTGTTGGTTTTTCAAACCGTTTGCGGCACCGGAATCAGGAAGACAGGATATATTTGGTCACTCGGGTTTGACACACTTTCGAACACTTTTAAATTTTAGCTATCACTTAGGTCCTTGATCCAAATCTGATCAGTCCTCCCCATTGGGAATCATTTGGACCCCAAAAGACTGATTATATGTTCAGTAGATGAGAGTACAACACCGTCACTTTTCCAACCTCCATACACTTTTCCTTTCTTGGCTTAGTGCCTTTGAGCCCCAACTCAAAGGTAGTCAACACTTCCCTTCTTTGATACTCTTGTCCTCCTGTCAAGAATTGTATCCTCTTTGAGATCATCCAGAAATTTATGGCAAGAAATATTCAGTAGAAGGTAGCCGAACATCGCTTCCTTTATCATATATCAAATGTGGCTCAAAAAACTGTAATTTTCCAACATAAATACATGCATACATGACTAAAATTTGCATATGTACAAATGAATGTATATCTTACTGAGTTACGAAGTCAAAATACTTCTTACCAACCCACTTCCATGGCGAGTTTTGATGCTGAAAAATATTCTTCTTGTGAATCATCTAGAATCACATCAATGATGGAATATTTGGTTCCATTTTCCCCAGTCTTTTTATCCTCTTGCTTCAAATGCTTGGGATGATTGATTGGATGCAGTTTCCAACATTGGGCAATTAAATGTCCCTTTTTCTGGCAATGTGTGCAAGTCTTTTGAATCTTCTGTGCAAGTTTCCTTCGCTTCAACTATTTCTTGTATGCCTTCAATCTCTTCCAGCATCTTCAAACATCATGGTTACTCAAACCACAATAGGAACAACAACTCTTTATTCCATTCACACATGCATATTTTTCATGATTAACATAAACATAATTAGCTTGACTATGGGAAGAACTATACCTCAAATGTTGCTTTGCATTTCCATATTTTTTACATTCTTGAGGAGATTAACTTGAAGAGGTTCCAACTCTCTTTTGAAGACTAACATTAGTGTTCATGTCACGATAGCTATCAGAACTCTCTTGCTCACCATAAGCTGCATGTCTACAAACATCCTGCTGCAACATAGACTTCAAACGATGGCATTCAACTTGAAAAAAAACTTGACATGTTTGTGGGTTTGAACTTGCAACAAAAGTTCTTCTTGGAGTTGTCTCAAATGCCTTCATGGCTTTGAATTTTTCTTCATAAGATTGAACATAGCCTAGACCAAACTTCTTAGGCCTTTCCTCAACCATAATAGGCTTAATCATGCCTTGTGCATGTTTTCCTAGACCCTTTCCTTCATAGCTTATTTTTAACATCAACTTGGACCCTATACCTCTAGTTTGTTTTTCAAATTAACCTACACATCTATCTGAAGAAGAATTTGAAGAAAAATTTGAGTGATTTACCTCTTCTTCAAGAATGTGTTTGGTTAAGGCCTCTTGGGCTTGATGGAGTTGCATCTCCATTTCATGCATTCTTTGAAGAAGTCATTCTTTATCTTGCTTCATAGTAACCAATTTCTCATGAAGTCTAGTGATTTCCCTTCCATCTTCATACAAAATTTGCACCATATCCTTCAGGATGTAGAAGTCCTACTTCATCTCTTCATCGAAGAGTCTTGTAAAAGAGGAGGATTTAGAAACCTCACTTGATGAAGTTGTCATCATTATGTAAATGAATTAAGGAACTTAAACAAAAATTCACAAAGCTTAAAAAATAATTAACAAATCTTCTAAACAATATGGCTGTTGTTGGTGTCGGTATCTTCATCCCTCCGTCAGTGATCAAAATTCTCTTGTTGCATTGCATATTAGGTGTCTCACTCAGTCAGTTGCATTCCATTAGGAGCATGGATCATCTGACGGTAGTGGCTTTTTATAAATTTTTTGTCATGTCCTTTACCTGTTGGCCCATTTCCTTTCATCAAGATCGTTTGCACTCACTTTTTGTCTTTAAATTTGTAAGAGCCATGTATAGGGTTTTTAGTCCCATTAGGTCTAGGGTTTCATTAATAAGATCTTCAAAATGCCCAGTAATGGTCAGCAGGCACATGAGGAGTTTGAATAAAGTTCCAGTACTAAAAAATTTCATCATCATATACCTAGAAACGTATTTTTCCTCAAAACTCTATTTTGAAGAAAAATAGAGTATTTTATCTTTTATGCATAAATTTGATGTAATTTCAAGTTTTCTCATATGTAAGAAATTTCAATGGCAACCCTGGTCACCTTGTCAAGCTCCAGAAAATCCATCCCCTGCAAGGCAAACAAAAGCAAGTCATTCAGTTAATCAAAGGCAAAATGAAGCAAACCGCCTAAAACAGAGTTTAAACAAAAAGTGTCAAAGGTAAACATTACAAAAGTGGGTTTTTTGGAGTGGAAAATTAAAATCCTTTGGTATATAAGTCATTTTCCATGTTCAAAGGGCTCATTTGCATCCAAAAGAGCAAGAGATATTGGGAGCCAAGCTCGTGGTCACAAAAATCATAGCCAATAGTTTGAGTCTCAGGGGCACAGCGCATTGGCTAAGAGGTGCGGCGCATAGAGCTAGCGCGATGCATTGGGTCAAACTCCACAGTGCAAGAAATAAATCGGCATGGCGCGTTGGTTTTGTGGCGCGGTGTGTAGAGCTGCTAGTCATTTTAACCACGATTTCATTCAAAACTCCAATTTGCTCAGCTTCCTCTGGTCAAAAGTAAGTCAAATAATTCTTCCAATGCAATAAACGTGTGTCTTATGATGTTTATGAGGATTTAATAAAAAAAAATTCAAACCCTACTTCTTTGCTCAAGACATGATTGCCTAGGGTTTGTAAGTTGGTTTTTTGTGGCCATCACTCCCTCACCTTTTATTCCTTCACTGTTTTTCTAGTTTCATCAAACCATTTCCTATCCCCCATATCCCTAAATTCATCTACCCCTATCCCATATTCCCATTATCCCAAATCCTAGCTACAAAATTCCCAAACCCCAATTGCTATCCCAAAAGCCTAGAGACTATCCCTAAAACCCTTCAATTCCCCAAATTCCAATTGGCAATATTCCCAACATTCCCCTTACCCTCTCCCTTCATAATCCCTCACACATTTTCATACACTTGACAGCAAAAAACCAAAGACACCTAAAACTCTTCATACTCATCTAAGACAACAAAAGCTTTGGCAAACATGGAGACATATTCCTCTTATGACCAAGATGAAGGAACACACAGTGACTCTACAACCGAATTGCATGCACCAAGGAGACCTCACAAGAGTGGTAAACATGTACGGGAAGAGCCTACTTCACTTGCTAAGCTACAGGCCTGCCCTCTTGCTATCACATGTTTTCAACAGCAGTCTTGTTATCAGTTTTGTGAGATGGTTGCTAGAGTCCAGTACCATCATGAGTTGGCCAGATTGTTTGTGCTTCATTTACATAATGGCCAAGTCACTCTTGCAGGTGTGACATTCACCTTGACACAAGAATCTATCTCTCTAGCAACCGGAATAAAAGGCAGCAAGTTGACAAGGAACACTATGAGCCATACATCAAGCCTAGTTTTTTGAGACAACTCAGCAGATTTTTTCCCTTTCAGTACCTGAAAGATTCATACGCTCCTTTCATGAAGCTCATAATCAAATATTTCAGCTGTGAGGGCCGGTTTTCACGCCTATATGCCTATCACATCAGATTTCTGATGCATTTTACCAGGGTGAGAATGATGAACCTCTCCTACTTCATGTGCCAAAATATTGAGAAGATAACCACCCTAGTGCAAAAGAAAACTCTTGAGCAGCAGTATAACAATATCTATCATTTTTCACTCATCAAAATTGTGGTTATGCATCAGCTTGGTTTGCAGGATATTTCATGGGAGGATTTCATTTCTCATGAGTTCTTCACAGCTCCTCAGGTGCTTCCAGAAGTTTTTCATCAGACCGGTGGACCTTCACATCAGTAGGAGGGTCATGAGACACAGACCACTAGTGTGTCGGTGTTTGTCACCTATCATAAGGGCACTAGAAGGTTGTTTGCAGCATCCAAGCGAGTATTATCTCCACCCGGGGTGGAAGAGGTCTCGCTTCCTCCATCAGCAGTGCAGGTACATGACAAGGGAAAGATGCCAATGCATGATGAGGGGCCTTCAGGAGGGCAGGAGACAGATTTCATCCTCATTCAGGATGATGACACCGATTTGGGCTCACCTAGCTCAAAGCTTAGAGAGATCATTAAGGAGCAACGGGCGGAGATAAATACTTTGTCCCTCAGCCTATAAAGAGCCAAGTGGATAATCAAATACCTTGAGCAAAGGAACAAGTAGTTATAGGATCAGAAAACCATCATGGAGCTGCAAAACATACGAGAGAACCGACAAGCCGCTAAAAAGAGCAAAACCAAGATGACATCACTTGAGCAAGAAATTCAAGCTAATCGTGAAACTTGGATTGAAAGGGTAAATATGCATTTGGAAAAGCTATTGGAGAAATCCAACAAAGAAAATAATATGTTGAGGCACATGGCCAATCATTATTGGGCGAGAAACCATGTTTGCAAAGCAAGGATCAAAATCTTGAAGGCCAAGCTGAAGAAGGCCTCAAAGCGTCGGAAAAGGCATCATAGGCTTCAGATCTTGGCCGAGGCTTCCTTGGCCTAGCATAGCACATAATGGAGGACAGTCAGCCCAAATTTCAAAAAATTTGGGACATTTTTGGAATTTTTGGAATTTTTGAGCTAAAAAAACAGACTTTCCTGCTCTATGCGTCGCGCCACTTGGGGCGCGCTTTTGATAGGGGACTCCTTTTGATGCAAACTCAAAATTTTTGGATTTTGCATGGAAAAATATGCATGCCTACCTATGGCCAAGAAATTTTGATAGGTTTTGGGCTTCCAGAAGGGTCAAAAACACCCCAAAAATGACCTTTCTACCCCTTTTTTGACACACAGGAAACAGTGTTGGGAGAAATCAGTTTTGGAGGGGAAAATGGAGGAAAAAATCAGGAATTACAATTGTGTTGGAACGTAGACAGGTAGACCTTTCCAACAAGCCCACTTGGAGAAAATTTGGACACGGGGAAGGGCTCCAAAATTAGCTGCAAACTGGCGCGACACATAGGGAAATCAAGCGCGACACATTGGAGGATTTTGCTCATTTTGATCCAAAAACTCTGTTTTTCGCCTAGTTTTTGACAGTTTGACTTTCTTACTTCTAAATTTCAAAATCATGATGTAATTTAAATATAATTTGATGGATCTTGATGTGATTTTGTTAAATTTTCACTCATACAGATAGATTCATCCATCAAAAAGTGATTTGCAACTGAATGAATCAATTTCCTAGTTTATAGAGGCAAGTTGTTCCACTGCCTACTTTCTAGTTCTCAGTTTAGATTTTTTTGGAATAGCTCCTAAACTTGTGAGCTTGACCCCTAGAGGCTGGGAAGAGTTATTGTTTGTCTATATCTTGTGGTTTTTAAGTCATTAGCATGGTTGGGCTTTTGGGAATGCTTTGAGCATCATTGTACATTCATCTTTGCAGTTTGGCAAAGGAATAGACCATGGTTTGCAGCACTCTATGGGATTCATGTGGCTTCTTGCTTTGATATTTTTTTTCTCTCTATAAATGTAAGTCTACTGGTGTTCTATGTATACCATTTTCTCTCTTATTTCTTCTTAACTTAAACAAACAAGGATAAAGGTAGAATTCATTAAAATTTGCAGTGCTCTACCTAGGGTTTGTTTAATTTTCTATGTTTTCAGCTGTTTGGAGAGGATCCCTAAAGGTTTCTTTCCCTCTTCAACTCCTCACCTATCTCAAATTTCCATTTATTTCAAATTAGAAGTGTCAAATCAGTTGCCTACCTTGCCCCATTCAGATCTCTGCAAAACTGAGCCTCATTTCCCAGACCCAAATTTTCCTTTCCTCTTGAGCCAACAAAATATTCATTAAATTCATTAAAATATTTTTCATATATACCTAGCCTAAAATTAGTCTTCATTTAAGTCATCTCAAACCTCATTGATTATTTTTTACTGATATTGACAAGGAGAGAGCCCTCTCCCGATCTGGTAGGGCTAGCTACCAGGTTAAGCGTGGTTTGATGTTACCCTAGATCCTATATTTTTTCAGCCTGAGGTATATTTAGGCAATAACATAGTGGCGACCATACTAGGGAAGAAATATTTTTTGTTTTTAGTGCTATTCATTTTATAAACTATAGACGGAGCCTAAAGTTAGCCAGGTAGCCTTCGAAACACACTTGCTTTGCATTAGCGAAAGTAGATGAATGCTGCTTCAGTCAATCTCCGGTCTAGTCTTATAAACATAACACCTAACTTGCAAATTGCCCCAGTACATCAGAAAATTCTAGACTTTTGGGTGATTAGTTTAGAATCTGATAGGCTGAACAAGTTGTTTTTGTCCGTTTTATTTTTGGAAATAATTCAGCACACTGGCTTCCAGACGACACACCAGGGAAAATACGGATCCTGATCCACCTCCTGTGTATGAAAATCCAAATCTTATTTCAAGAATCCTTCATCGAGAAAGTCCTGTGATTCCTGTGTTCAAATCTCATTCATGTCCTGTTGTTTTTTAGTATCTTGAAGATCTTGAGTTTGATTAATAATTTGAGCTATCGTTGTTTGAGACTAAGTCTAAAAGTGCTGTTAGTTTTACTGTCCTAAATCCATATTTTGTCAAATATCTTGAAATTGAGAAGGGCAATAGATCAGTGGACAGTTATATCTTGAATCTTCAGAATTCCATTGTGGAAAAAAACATTCCCGAATTTATAGAGTCTTCTTCTGCAACTCTTAGGTCATCTGCAATTGCATCTAGTGCAGAAATCCCTACCGAGCCTCCTTTAATTCCCACCATTCCCGTGCAACCTTCTATCTCTGATAAAAAATCTGCAGTGGTATCACCTCCATCCACACCACATACACCTCATACATCAACTGCTCCAATCCCTCCTATATCCCCAAGACCGGTTGTAAATCCACCTAGAGCTATGGCTACCCGATTTGCACCCCTTGTGTTGCCTCAAAATTTGGATAACATGCCCGTTGATTATCAAAGCAAAATTCCATTGTTTGATGGCACTCCTCAAAGTGTTACAACTCAGTAATATGTGGATAGGATGACAGATTTCTTTGACCTTCATGAGATTGATGCAAAAAATGTGACCATGAGACTGTTTGTACAAACCTTTGGAGGCGAAGTAAGGAAGTAGTTCAGAGATTTGTTGGCTGGTAGTATTACTACATTGACTAATATTCAAAGACAATTCTTGGATCGATGGGAAGTGAAGAAAAATCCTCTTCAGATCCTTTCTAAATATGAGAATATCAAGCAGAACGTTGGTGAGTCTGTCCAAGATTATTGTATTAGATTCAATTTTGTTTACAATGCAATTCCTGCTGATAGAAAGCCACCTATGGTGTTGGCTTTGATTAAGTTTCCAGATGGCTTCGATCTTGATATGGCCTATCAATTAAGAGAAAGAGATCCTACCACTTTGGAAGACATGCAAAAAATTGCAGTCAGCGTTGAAGAAAATCTGCTTGCTAAGAGAGCTAGAATGAGAGTTGAAAAGAAGGTAACAGTAAAGGAAGAGGTTTCCACTTCAGATCAAGTGCTCCGTAAGATGGAACAGATGTTTGAAAGATTGAAGATTGACAAGTCTGAACCGCAAGTCAGAAATCATAATTTCTGTGGCCAGCAGAAACCACAATTTAGAATCAAGAAAATAGAGCAACGAGTACAAGACCAAGCAGTACAGCAGCAAGTGAAGACACCCTTACAACAGAATTTCGTACATGGTCCATAATCAGATGACGAGGAGAATGTAATTGGAGAAGAGAATCATTTCTTTACACCTGATGATATGCCAATTTTTATTACTGAAGATGAGGAGTATTCCGAGAACTCAGTTGTAAAAAGGGACGAGAATTTCATCTTGGAGAATGAAATAGTTCTTGAAGAAGAGTCTGATGAATATCAGAGGAGGTACATGAATTCTTTGACAGCCCAACAGCAACAATATTCACTCAGAAGTAGAGAGGTACCCATTAATCCAATTCAAAAAAGAAAGGAAGTGACAGCGCCAAAGAATGATCCTCTTGTTGTACAGAAAAAGGGGAAAGAGACAGCTGATCCCACCACTAGAAAACCACCATCAAAAAATGAAAGATCCAATCAGCCAAATATATCAAAGGAGAAAACTGAAAAGAAGGATGTCCCAGCTAAAGAAGTAGAAAAAACTTTAGTTTTTAACTTATAAAATGAAATTGCTAAGTTAAAATTATCCATTCCTTTCACTGAATTGATGAAGAATAGTAGTTATAAGGGTCAGGTGTCTAAGATTTTGAGTTTAGATCCATTATCTGATATGGTAAACGTGGAAGACGGTCGACCTGAGTTGATTTTTGGTCCAACATTGGAAGTTCAGTTTCAAGATAGTGATGTACCTCCTTTTTACATCAGCCTTAGGTTGCACGGCTATGTGTTACACAATGCTATGTTTGATTCCGGAGCTTCGCATAATCTCATGTCTAAGGAAATCATGGAGAAATTGGGATTGGATATCACCAGAAAGTATCACGACCTTTATTCTTTTGATTTTGGTAGATTAATATGCATTGGGCTTATCAAAGATTTGGTGGTCAGTTTGGATCAAATTCCGACTAAATTTTTTTTTATGGATGTGGTTGTGGCAGATATTCCTCCTAGATTTGGCATGCTTCTTTCCAGATCTTGGGGAGAGAAACTTAAAGGACATTGTAGTTTGATTTCTCCTATGCTACTATTCCCGTGTTTGGTCAAATGAGAAAATTATACCGGGAGCAAGAGATGAAGCATATGATCACCAGAAAGGAGAAACCGGTAAATCATCCAATCAACTATGTACATACTGATTTAGAATCATTTGTTTTATACTCAGATAGCCTTAATGATGTAGATAGCCAAGTAATTGAAGTAGAAGACATTCCATAAATCACTGAAAATTTTAGAGAGGTCTTAGAGAAAGAAAGATAAAGACGAGATAGTACCTCTGAGCAAGCATCTTCCCAACAGCAGCAAAATATTGATGGACAGCAAGGAAAAGTAAAAGAGAAAACAAAATTTCAGCATTTGGAAGAGGAAGAAGTTGGTTTATGGACCATGGATTTTGATGGCGCGGTAGGAAGGGAAGGTGCTGGAATTGGCATTTGGATACGCAACCTTGTTTTTTCCCCAAACAAAGTGCCAAGTAATGTAAGGGTCTGTTCTTATAAATTGGCTTTTGATTGTTCAAATAATGAGGTTGAATATGAAGCTTTAATTGCTGGTTTGAAAATTCTTAGAAAGTTGAATGCTAAAAGGATTGCAGTGTATGGAAACTCTGAGTTAGTTATCAAGAAAGTGAAAGGTGAATACCAAGCTAAGCATCCTCGAATGTGGGCCTACTGCAATGCGATACTAGATATCTTGAGATTGTTTTCAGATTATACTTTGACATGTGTCCCTCGTATTCAGAATGGCATTGTAGATGCACTTGCAACAATAGAAAGTAACTTGAAAATTCCGATGAATTCAAACAAAAAATTTGAAATTCATGTGAACCATCGTCCGACTGTCCCTGACAATCAAAGGTATTGGCAAGTGTTCCAAGATGATAAAGAAATTGATGAATTTTTGCAAAATGAAGGTAAATTCAAAGACACTTCTATTGATGGGGAGCATGATGATGGCGAGGCAGATATAGAAGTTAATCAGATGGAAGTTTTGGAGCTCAAGGACAATGTCATTCCTAAAGGTCTAATACCTTTGGAGGAGCTTTTCGACCAAGATGATGTAGCTCAAAAACTGAGCTTGTTGCCAACCGAGAAAGGAGTTGAGGATGTGAACATTGGATCAACAGAAAATCCTAAAATGGTGAAATTGTCCAAGGCATTTCCCCCACAGGTAAAAGCAAAGTATATCAGTTTATTATCTTCTTTTGCTAATGTATTTGCTTGGGAATATTCAAATTTGAAGACATATGACACAAACATAATTTAGCATACCATCCCGATTAAGCCAAATCAAAAGCCCTTTCGACAAAAGTTGAGAAGAATAAGTCCAAAGTTGTTGCCATCAATAGAGAAGGAAGTGAATCATTTGTACAAAGCTGGTATTATCATCCCCATAAGATTTTCAGATTGGATTTCTAATTTGGTGCCCGTGCGCAAGAAAACATGTGAGATTCGCTTATGTATTGATTTTAGGAATCTGAATAAAGTAAATTTGAAAGACAACTATCCATTGCCCAAAATGGATCACATACTTCAGCGAGTAGTTGGAGCATCCTCCATGTCACTACTCGATGGTTATTCTGGTTATAACCAAATTCTGGTCCATGAGGATGATAGAGATAAAATAACGTTCACCACTCCGTGGGGAACTTTTCATTATGCTAAAATGCCTTTCGAATTGAAGAATGTTGGTGCGAACTTTCAACGAGCAATGGATATGGCATTTCCAAATGAAAAATATGTCTTTCTAGTTATTTATCTTGATGACTTGACAATTTTTTCTAATTCAGATGAAGAGCACCTTTATCATTTGAAGATTATATTTCAGCAGTGTAGAAAATATGGGGTATCTCTCAATCCAAAGAAGAGTCTGTTTGCCATGGATGAAGGCAAGATTCTCGGTCATATTATATCAAAGGATGGTATCCACATCAATCTAGCTCGAGTAGAAGCCATTCAGCAAATTGATCTTCCCCAAAATAAAAAGGAGATCCAATCATTCAATGGTAAGATGAATTTCGTACATCGCTTTGTACCCAATCTTGCAGAACATTTAAGGGAAATCACAAACATGCTCAAGAAAGATAGTGTAGTGAAGTGGACTGAGGAAGCAATAAAGTCTTTCAATTTGGTGAAATTGGCCCTTTATTCAGCTCCAGTTTTGATCAACCCGGACTATACTCAGGATTTCATTTTGTTTTCATTTTCCTCGGATCATACTATGGCAGCAGTCTAAATGCAGAAAAGAGATCAGCTTGAGAAACCAATTTAATTTTTCAGTATAACCATAAGAGATGCAGCTTTAAAGTATAATATTATTGAAAAGAAAGCTCTTGCCTTGGTAAAAGCTTTGAAAGATTTTCGAGTCTATATTCTGCATTCTCACATCCTTGCTTATGTTCCTAATGTTGTTGTTAAAGATTTCCTAGTGAAAACAGATCTAGAAGGGAGACGAGGCAAATGGATTGCAACCTTGTCGGAATATGACATGGAGATCAAACCTACAAAGCTAATCAAAGGACAAGGGCTGGCCAAACTAATGGCTGAGTCAAATTTGCATGCCTTGGACATTAATCTCATTACTGCTATGTTCGAGGAAAATGAAGAAAGTTTGCTTGCTCAGGTATCAAAAATTTTTGTTCTTTCTCCTTGGTATTCAAACATTGGTTATGTACTCCAAAATCTGTCACCACTGCCGGGAATGGCTAAAAAAAAAGGTAGGACACTGAAATTGAAGGCTACCAAGTTTTGTATCATGAATAATGCACTCTATTGGAAAGATCTCGGTGGTATCTTGCTCAATTGTCTGGTTGAAGAAGAGGCAAAGCAGGTTATGGAATACTTTCATAAGGGAGATTGTGGAGGTCATCTTTTCTAGAAGACGACGGCCAATAAAATTTTGGGAGCAAGATATTATTGGCCAACTCTCTTTGCTGATGTGTACAAAGTTGTTAAAAGTTGTCATGAATGTCAGATTTTTCAAGGTAGGAGAAAATTGCAGCCTTTATCGCTCAAGCCCATTGAAGTAAGTGCTCCATTTCAACAATGGGGTTTGGATTTCATTGGCGAGATCCATCCTAATTCTTCAGCGCAACATAAATGGATCCTTACAGCGACGTACTATTTTACCAAATGGATTGAGGCGATTCCCACTAGGCAGGCCACAGATTTGGTAATCATTTCATTTCTTGAAAACAATATTTTGTCTCGTTTTGGCTATCCAAACAAGCTGATCATTGATAATGTAGCAACCTTTAAATCTAAAAAAATGACTGACTTTTTTGATAAGTATCAAATCACTTTGGGGCACTCAACCACATATCATCGATAAGGCAATGGATTGGCCGAATCCTCAAATAAATCCTTGGTCAATATTATCAAAAAACTGCTGGAAATGAACAAGAAAAGTTGGCACAAGAAACTGGTTAATGCACTTTGGGCAGACAAAGTGAGTCAAAAGAAATCTATAGGCATGTCCCATTTTGAGCTCATGTATGGGGTTGACACTGTATTCCTGACCTCTCTCGTAGTTCCAGTGGTTAAACTTCTGCAGGAAGCTGGCAATGAGGATGATCATTTGCAACGAAGAATTAATCAAACGATCCATTTACAACAGACTAGATAGAGAGGAGGTTTTTCAGAACACTTTCAAGATGCAAGAGAGAATCAAGAAGATATATGATCGAAAGGAAAAGGTGGACAAGTTTCAAATAGAGGAAGTGGTGCTAAAATGGGATGCGAGAAATGAAGATAAAGGTAAGCATGGCAAGTTTGAAAATATTTGGAAAGGACCTTTCAGAATTGCTACATATCGAGGCCAAAATGCTTTCCTTTTGAAAGAAATGAATGGGGAAGTTTGTCCAGGTGGGCCGGTCAATGGTCGGCTACTCAAACAGTAGTATTTTTGAAATGCTTTATGTTGTCATATATATCACTGTACATACCAGCTTGTTTAAATTTCATTGCAAGCATGTGTTGTCATCATTCTTTTAGTTTGGGGCCCAAGGTGAAGGCTATAAAACTGAGGGTTGATTTCAGTTTTGGTTTGGTTTGTTTGAGTCAGGTCTTTAAGTCATTCTTGGTTTTGAAATTGAGTCAATTTTCAGTTCTGAAATTGAGTCAAGAGTCTGGTTTTGGTTTGTCGAAGTTATTGACTCCATAGCCCAATGGACGAAAGGCACTGCCTGCTTTCCCATAGATCTGTAGTTCTTGGAACCTCCAAGGAGCTACCATCCCCATTGGAGCCAATGTTAGTGTTGGTATCTTCATCCCTCCGTCAGTGATCAAAATTCTCTTGTTGCATTGCATATTACGTGTCTCACTTAGTCAGCTTCATTCCATTAGGAGCATGGATCATCTGACGGTAGTGGATTTTTATACATTTTCCTTTACCTGCTAGCCCATTTCCTTTCATCAGGATCATTTGCACTCACTTTTTTTCTTTAAATTTGTAAGAGTCATGTATAGGGTTTTCAGTCCCATTAGGTCTAGGGTTTCATCAATAAGGTCTTCAAAATTCCCAATAATGGTTAGCAGGCGCATGAGGAGTTTGAAAAAATTTCCAGTACTAAAAGATTTCATCATCATATGCTTAGAAATGCATTTTTCCTCAAAACTCTGTTTCGAAGAAAAATAGAGTATTTTATCTTTTATGCATAAATTTGATGTAATTTCAAGTTTTCTCATATGTAAGCAACTTCAATGGCAACCCTGGTCACCTTTTCAAGCTCCAAAAAATCCATCCACTGCAAGGCAAACAAAAGCAAGTCATTTAGTTAATCAGAGGAAAAATGAAGCAAACTGCATAAAACAGAGTTTAAACAAAAAGTGTCAAAGGTAAAAATTACAAAAGTGGGTTTTTTGGAGTGTAAAATTAAAAGCCTTTGGTATATAAGTCATTTTCCATGTTCAAAGGGCTCATTTGCATCCAAAAGAGCAAGAGAGATTGGGAGCCAAGCTCGTGATCACAAAAATCGCAGCCAATAGTTTCAGTCTCAGGGGCGTGGCGCATTGGCTGAGAGGGGCGGCGCATAGAGCCAGCGCGACGCATTGGGTCAGCCTCCACAGTGCAAGAAATACATCGACGTGATGCATATAACCGGCGTGGCACGTTGGGTTTGTGGGGGGTGCGTAGAGCTGCTAGTTATTTTAACCACGATTTCATTCAAAACTCCAATTTTCTTGACTTCCTCCGGTCCAAAGTAAGTCAAATAATTCTTCCAATGCCATAAATGTGTGTCTTATGATGTTTATGAGGATTTAATAAAAAAAATTTCAAACCCTACTTCTTTGCTCAAGACATGATTGCCTAGGGTTTGTAAGTTGGTTTTTTGTGGCCATCACCCCCTCACCTTTTATCCCTTCACTATTTTTCTAGTTTCATCAAACCATTTCCCTATCCCCCATATCCCTAAATTCATCTACCCCTATCCCATATTCCCATTATCCCAAATCCTAGCTACAAAATTCCCAAACCCCAATTGCTATCCCAAAAGCCTAGAGACTGTCCCTAAAACCCTTCAATTCCCCAAATTCCAATTGGAAATATTTCCAACATTCCCCTTACCCTCTCCCTTCATAGTCCCTCACACATTTTCATACACTTGACAGAAAAAAACCAAAGACACCTAAAACTCTTCATACTCATCTAAGACAACACAAAATTTGGCAAACATGGAGACAGATTCCTCTTATGACCGAGATGAAAGAACACACAGTGACTCTACAACCGAATTGCATGCACCAAGGAGACCTCACAAGAGTGGTAAACATGTACGAGAAGAGCCTACTTCACTTGCTAAGCTGCAGGCCTGCCCTCTTGCTATCACATGTTTTCAACAACAGTCTTGTTATTAGTTTTGTGAGATGGTTGCTAGAGTCCAGTACCATCATGAGTTGGCCAGATTGTTTGTGCTTCATTTACATAATGGCCAAGTCACTCTTGCAGGTGTGACATTCACCTTGACACTGGAATCTATCTCTCTAGCAACCAGAATAAAAGGCAGCAAGTTGACAGGGAACACTATGAGCCATACATCAAGCCTGATTTTTTGAGACAACTCAGCAGATTTTTTCCCTTTCGGTACCTGAAAGATTCATACGCTCCTTTCATGAAGCTCATAATCAAATATTTCAGCTGTGAGGGCCGGTTTTCACGCCTATATGCCTATCACATTAGATTGCTAATGCATTTTACCAGGGTGAGAATGATGAACCTCCCCTACTTCATGTGCCGAAATATTGAGAAGATGACCACCCTAGTGCAAAAGAAAACTCATGAGCAGCAATATAATAGTATCTATCATTTTGCACTCATCAAAATTGTGGTTATGCATCAGCTTGGTTTGCAGGATATTTCATGGGAGGATTTCATTTCTCATGAGTTCTTCACAGCTCCTTAGGCGCTTCCAGAAGTTTTTCATGAGACCGGTGGACCTTCACATTAGCAGGAGGGTCATGATACACAGACCGCTAGTGTGCTGGTGTTTTTCACCTATCAGAAGGGCTCTAGAAGGCTGTTTGCAGCAGCCATGCGAGTATTATCTCCACCCGGGGTGGAAGGGGTCTCACTTCCTCTATCAGCAGTGTAGGTACAAGACAAGGGAAAGATGCCAATGCATGATGAGGGTTCTTCAGGAGGGCAGGAGACAAATTTCATCCTCATTCAGGATGATGACACCGATTTGGGCTCACCTAGCTCAAAGCTTAGAGAGATCATTCGGGAGCAACGGGCGGAGATAAATACTTTGTCCCTCAGGCTACAAAGAGCCAAGTGGATAATCAAATACCTTGAGCAAAGGAACAAGCAGCTAGAGGATCAGCAAACCATCATGGAGCTGCAAAACATATGAGAGAACCAGCAAGCCGCTAAAAAGAGCAAAACCAAGATGACATCACTTGAGCAAGAAATTGAAGCTGATCATGAAACTTGGCTTGAAAGGGTAAATATACATTTGGAAAAGTTTTTGGAGAAAGCCAACAAAGAAAAGAACATGTTGAGGCACATGGCCAATCATTATTGGGCGAGAAACCATGTTTGCAAAGCAAGGATCAAAATCTTGAAGGCCAAGTTGAAGAAGGCCTCAAAGCATCGGAAAAGGCATGATAGACTTCAGATCTTGGCCAAGGCTTCCTTGTCCCAGCATAGCACATAATGGAGGACACTCAACCCAAATTTCAAAAAATTTGGGACATTTTTTGCATTTTTGGAATTTTTGAGCTAAAGAACAGACTTTCCTGCTCTATGCGCCGCGCCACTTGGCGCGCGCTTTTGATATGGGACTCCTTTTGATGAAAACTCAACATTTTTGGATTTTTCATGGAAAAATATGCATGCCTACCTATGGCCAAGAAATTTTGACAGGTTTTGGGCTTCCATAAGGGTCAAAAACACCCCAAAAATGACCTTTCTGCCCCTTTTTTGACACACAGGAAACAATGTTGGGAGAAATCATTTTTTGAGGGGAAAATGGAGGCCAAATTCAGAAATTCCAATTGTGTCGGAAAATAGAAAGGTATACTTTCCAAATCCCACTTAGAGAAAATTTGGACACCAGGAAGGCCTCCAAAATCAGCTGCAAACTGGTGCGACGCATAGGGAAATCAGGTGCGGCACATTGGAGGATTTTGCTCATTTTGACCCAGAAACTTTGTTTTTCGCCTAGTTTTTGACAGTTTGAATTTCTTACTTCTAAATTTCAAACTCATGATGTAATTTAAATGTAATTTGATGGATCTTTATGTAATTTTTTTAAATTTTCACTCATAGAGGTAGATTCATCCATCAAAAAGTGATTTGCAACTGAATGAATCAGTTTCCTAGTTTATAGAGGCAAGTTGTTCCACTGCCTACTTTCTAGTTCTCAGTTTAGATTTTGTTGGAACAGCTCCTAAAATTGTGAGCTCGACCCCTGGAGGCTGGGAAGAGTTATTTTTTGTCTATATCTTGTGTTTTTTCAGTCATTAGCATGGTTGGGCTTTTGGGAATGCTTTGAGCATCATTGTACATTCATCTCTGTAGTTTGGCAAAGGAATAGACCAGGGTTTGTAGCACTCTATGGGATTCATGTGGCTTCTTGCTTTGATATTGTTTTTCTCTCTATAAATGTAAGTCTACTGGTGTTCTATGTATACCATTTTCTCTCTTATTTCTTCTTAACTTAAACAAACAAGGATAAAGGTAGAATTCATTAAAATTTGCAGTGCTCTACCTAGGGTTTGTTTAATTTTCTATGTTTTCAGTTGTTTGGAGAGGGTCCCTGAAGGTTTCTTGCCCTCTTCAACTCCTCACCTGTCTCAACTCTCCATTTCTTTCAAATTGGAAGTGTCAAATCAGTTTCTTACCTTGCCCCATTTAGATCTCTACAAAACTGAGCCTCATTTCCCAGGCCCAAATTTTCCTTTCCTCTTGAGCCAACAAAATATTCATTAAATTAATTAAACTCTTTTGCATATATACCTAGCCTAAAATCAGTCTTCATTTAAGTCATCTCAAACCTCATTGATTATTTTTTGCTGAGATTGACAAGGAGAGAGCCCTCTCCCGATCTGGTAGGGCTAGCTACCAGGTTAAGCGTGGTTTGATGTTACCCTAGATCCTACCTTTTCTAGCCTGAGGTAGATTTAGGCCGTAACATAGTGTCTAACATACTAGGGAAGAAAGATTGTTATTTTTTTGGTGTTATTCGTTTTATAAACTACAGACGGAGCCTGAAGTTACCCAGGTAGCCTTCGAAACGCTCTTGCTTTGCATTAGCAAAAGTAGATGAATGATGCTTCAGTCAATCTCCGGTCTATTCTTATAAACGTAACACCTAACTTGCAAACTGCCCCAGTACATCAGAAGATTCTAGACTTTTGGGTGATGAGTTTATAATATGATAGGCTGAACAAGTTGTTTTTGTCCGTTTTATTTTTGGAAATAATTCAGCACTGGCTTCCAGACGACACACCAGGGAAAATCCGGATCCTGATCCACCTCCTGTGTATGAAAATCCAATCTTATTTCGAGAATCCTTCGTCAAGAAATTCCTGTGATTCCTGTGTTCAAATCTCATTCATGTCCTGCTGTTTTTGAGTATCTTGAAGATCTTGAGTTTGACAAACAATTTGAGCTATCGTTTTTTGAGACTAAGTCTGAAAGTGCTGTTAGTTTTACTGTAATAAATCTAGATTTTTTCAAAGATCTTGAAATTGAGAAGGCCAATAGATCAATTGACAGTTATATGTTAAATCTTCATAATTCCCTTGTGGCAAAAAACATTCCCGAATTTATAGAGTCTGATTCTGCAACTCTTAGGTCATCCACAATTGCATCTAGTTCAGAAATCCCTACCGAGCCTCCTTTCATTCCCACCATTCCTGTGCAAACTTCTATCTCTGATAAAAAATCTGCAGTGGTATCACCTCCATCCACACCACATACACCTTATACATCAACTGCTTTGATCCCTCCTATATCCCCAAGACCGGTTGTAAATCCACCTAGAGCTATGGCTACCCGATTTGCACCCCTTGTGTTGCCTCAAAATTTGGATAACATGCCCGTTGATTATCAAAGAAAAATTCCATTGTTGATGGCACTCCTCAAAGTGTTACAGCTCAACAACATGTGGATAGGATGACAAATTTCTTTGACCTTCATGAGATTGATGCGGAGAATGTGACCATGAGACTATTTGTACAAACCTTTGGAGGTGAAGTAAGGAAGTGGCTCAGAGCTTTGCCGGCTGGTAGTATTACTACATTGAATAATCTTCAGAGACAATTCTTGGATCGATGGGAAGTGAAGAAAAATCCTCTTCAGATCCTTTCTAAATATGAGAATATCAAGCGGAACGTTGGTGAGTCTGTTCAAGATTATTGTATTAGATTCAATTCTGTTTACAATGCAATTCTTGCTGATATAAAGCCACCTATGGGTTTGGCTTTGATTAATTTTCTGGATGGCTTTGATCCTGATATGGCCTATCAATTAAGAGAAAGAGATCCGGCCACTTTGGAAGACATGTAGAAAATTGCAGTCAGCGTTGAAGCAAATTTGCTTGCCAAGAGAGCTAGAATGAGAGATGAAAAGAAGGTAACAGTAAAGGAAGAGGTTTCCACTTCAGATCAAGTGCTCCGTAAGATGGAACAAATTTTTGACAGATTGATGATTGACAAGTCTGAACCACAAGTCAGAAATCCTAATTTTTGTGGCCAGCAGCAACCACAATTTAGAATCAAGAAAAGAGAGCAACGAGTACAAGACTAAGTAGTACAGCAGCAAGTGAAGACACCCTTACAACAGAATTTTGTACATGGTTCGGAATCAGATGAAGAGGAGAATGTAATCGAAGAAGAGAATCATTTCTTTACACCTAATGATATGCAAATTTTTATTACTGAAGACGAGGAGTATTCCGAGAACTCAGCTATATAAAGGGACGAGAATTTCATCTTGGCGAATGAAATAGTTCTTGAAGAAGCGTCTGATGAATATCGAAGGGGGTACATGAATGCTTTGACAACCCAGCAGCAACAATATTCACTCAGAAGTAGAGACGTACCCATTAATCCAATTCAAAAAATAAAGGAAGTGACAACACCAAAGAATGATCCTCTTGTTGTGCAGAAAAAGAGGAAAGAGACAGCTGCTCCCACCACTAGCAAACCACCATCAACAAATGAAAGATCCAATCAGCCAAATATATCAAAGGAGAAAACTGAAAAGAAGGATTTCCCAGCTAAAGAAGTAGAAAAAAATTCAGTTTTTAACTTATAAAATGAAATTTCTAAGTTAAAAGTATCAATTCCTTTGACTGAATTGATGAAGAATAACAGTTATAAGGGTCAGGTGTCTAAGATTTTGAGTTTAGATCCATTATCTGATATGGTAAATGTGGAATACGATCGACCTGAGTTGATTTTTGGTCCAACATTGGATGGTCAGTTTCAAGATAGTGATGTACCTCCTTTTTACATCAGCCTTAGGTTGCATGACTATGTGTTACACAATGCTATGTTTGATTCCGGAGCTTCTCATAATCTCATGCCTAAGGCAATCATGGAGAAATTGGGATTGGATATCACCAGAAAGTATCACAACCTTTATTCTTTTGATTATGGTAGAGTAAGATGCATTGGGCTTATCAGAGATTTGGTGGTCAGTTTGGATTAGATTCTGACTAAAAATGTTTTGATGGATGTGGTTGTGGCGAATATTCCTCCTAGATTTGGCATGCTTCTTTCCAGATTTTGGGGAGTGAAACTTAAAGGGAAATTGTAGTTTGATTTCTCCTACTCTACTATTCCCGTGTTTGGTCAGATGAGGAAATTATACCAGGAGAAAAAGATGAAGTATATGATCACCAGCAAGGAGAAACCAGTAAATCATCCAATCAACTATGTACATACTAATTTATAATCATTTTTTTTATACTTAGATAGCCTTAATGATGTAGATATCCAAGTAATTGAAGTAGAAGACATTCCAGAAATCACTGAAAATTTTAGAGAGGTCTTAGAGAAAGAAAGACAAAGACGGGATAGTACCGATGAGCAAGCAGCTTCCCAACAGCAGCAAAATATTGATGGACAGCAAGGAGAAGTAAAAGAGAAAACATAAGTTCAGCATTTGGAAGAGGAAGAAGCTAGTTTATGGACCATGGATTTTGATGGCGCGATAGGAAGGGAAGGTGCTGAAATTGGCATTTGGATACGCAACCCTGTTTTTTCCCCAAACAAAGTGCCAAGTAATGTAAGGGTCTGTTCTTATAAATTGGCTGTTGATTTTTCAAATAATGAGGCTGAATATGAAGCTTTAATTGCTGGTTTGAAAATTCTTAGAAAGTTAAATGCCAAAAGGATTGTAGTGTATGGTGACTCTGAGTTAGTTATCAAGAAAGTGAAATGTGAATACCAAGCTAAGCATCCTCGAATGTGGGCCTACCGCAATGTGGTACTAGATATCTGGAGATTGTTTTCAGATTATACTTTGACATGTGTCCCTCGTATTTAGAATGGCATCGCAGATGCACTTGCAATAGCAGCAAGTAACTTGAAAATTCCGATGAATTCAAACAAAAAATTTGAAATTCATGTGAAGCATCGTCCGACTATCCCTGACAATCAAAGGTATTGGCAAGTGTTCCAAGATGATAAAGAAATTGATGAATTTTTGCAAAATGAAGGTAGATTCAAAGACACTTCTATTGATGGGGAGCATGATGATGGCGAGGCGGATATAGAAGTTAATCAGATGGAAGTTTTGCAACTCAAGGACAATGTCATTCCTAAAGGTCTAATACCTTTAGAGGAGCTTTTTGACCAAGATGATGTAGCTCAAAAACCGAGCTTGCTGCCAACCGAGAAAGGAGTTGAGGATGTGAACATTGGATCAGCAGAAAATCCTAAAATGGTGAAATTTTCCAAGGCATTTCCCCCACAGGTAAAAGCAAAGTATATCAGTTTATTATATTCTTTTGCTAATGTATTTGCTTGGCACTATTTAGATTTGAAGACATATGACACAAACATAATTCAACATACCATCCCGATTAAGCCAAAGCAAAAGCCCTTTCGACAAAAGTTGAGAAGAATAAATCCAAAGTTGTTGCCATAAATAGAGAAGGAAGTGAATCATTTGTACAAAGCTGGTATTATCATCCCCATAAGATTTTCAGATTGGATTTATAATTTGGTGCCCGTGCGCAAGAAAACAGGTGAGATTCACTTATGTATTGATTTTAGGAATCTGAATAAAGTATCTTTGAAAGAAAACTATCCATTGCCCAAAATGGATCACATACTTCAGCGAGTAGTTGGAGTATCCCGCATGTCGCTACTCGATGGTTATTCCAGTTGTAACCAAATTCTGGTCCATGAGGATGATAGAGATAAAACAGCGTTCACCACTTCGTGGGGAACTTTTCATTATGCTAAAATGCCTTTCGGATTGAAGAATGTTGGTGCGACCTTTCAACGAGAAATGGATATGGAATTTGAAAATGAAAAAGATGTCTTTATAGTTATTTATCTTGATGACTTGATAGTTTTTTCTAATTCAAATGAGGAGCACCCTTATCATTTGAATATTATATTTCAGCGGTGTAGAAAATATGGTGTATCTCTCAATCCAAAGAAGATTCTATTTGCCATGGATGAAGGCAAGATTCTCGGTCATATTATATCAAAGGATGGTATCCGCATCGATCCAGCTCAAGTAGAAGAAATTCAGCAAATTGATCTTCCCCGAAATAAAAAGGAGATCCAATCATTCAATGGTAAGATGAATTTCATACGTCGCTTTGTACCCAATCTTGCAAAACATTTAAGGGAAATCACAAACATGCTCAAGAAAGATAGTGTAGTGAAGTGGACTGAGGAAGCAATAAATTCTTTCAATTTGGTGAAATTGGCCCTTTCTTCAGCTCCGGTTTTGATCAGCCCAGACTATACTCAGGATTTCATTTTGTTTTCATTTTCCTCGGATCATACTATGGCAGCAGTCTTAATGCAGAAAAGAGATCAGCTTGAGAAACCAATTGCATTTTTCAGCAAAACCATAAGAGATGCAGCTTTAAAGTATAATATTATTGAAAAGCAAGCTCTTGCCTTGGTAAAAGCTTTGAAATATTTTCGAGTCTATATTCTGCATTCTCACATCCTTGCTTATGTTCCTAATGCTGCTGTTAATGATGTCTTAGTGCAAACAGATCCAGAATGGAGACGAGGAAAATGGATTGCAGCCTTGTTGCAATATGACATGGAGATCAAACCTACAAAGCTCATCAAAGGACAGGGGCTGGCCAAACTAATGGCTCAGTCAAATTTGCATTCCTTGGACATTAATCTCATTGCTGCTATGTTCGAGTAAAATGAAGAAAGTTCGCTTGCTTAGGTATCAGAAATTTTTGTTCTTTCTCCTTGGTATTTATACATTGTTTATGTACTCCAAAATCTGTTAGCACCGCCGGGAATGGCTAAAAACAAAAGTAGGACACTGAAATTGAAGGCTGCCAATTTTGTATCATGAATAATGCGCTCTATTGGAAAGATCTCGGTGGTATCTTACTCAATTGTCTGGTTGAAGAAGAGGCAAAGCAAGTTATGGAAGACTTTCATAAGGGAGATTGCGGAGGTCATCTTTTTTGGAAGATGACGGCCAAAAAAATTTTGAGAGCAGGATATTATTGGCCAACTCTCTTTGTTGATGTGTAAAAAGTTGTTAAAAGTTGTCATGAATGTCAGATTTTTCAAGGTAGGAGAAAATTGTAGCCTTTACCGCTCAAGCCCATTGAAGTAAGTGCTCCATTTCAGCAATGGGGTTTGGATTTCATTGGCGAGATCCATCCTACTTATTCAGTGCAGCATAAATGGATCCTTACAGCGACAAACTATTTTACCAAATGGATTGAAGCGATTCCCACTAGGCAGGCCACGGATTTGGTAATCATTTCATTTCTTGAAAACAATATTTTGTCTCATTTTGGCTGTCCAAACAAGATGATCACTAATAATGTAGCAGCCTTTAAATCTAAAAGAATGATTGATTTTTGTGATAAGTATCAAATCACTTTGGGGCACTCAACCGCATATCATCCACAAGGCAACGGATTGGCCGAATCCTCAAATAAATCCTTGGTCAATATTATCAAAAAAATGCTAGAAATGAATAAGAAAAGTTGGCACAAGAAACTGGTTAATGCACTTTCGGCAGACAAAGTGAGTCAAAATAAATCTATAGGCATGTCCCCTTTTGAGCTCATGTATGGGGTTGACACAGTATTCCCGACCTCTCTCGCAGTTCCAGTGGTTAAACTTCTGCAGGAAGCTGGCAGCGAGGATGATCATTTGCAACGAAGAATTAATCAAATGATCCATTTACAGCAGACTAGAGAGGAGGTTTTTCAAAACACTTTCAAGCTGCAAGAGAGAATCAAGAAGATATATGATCAAAAGGAAAAGGCGGAAAAGTTTCAAATAGAGGAAGTGGTGCTAAAATGGGACGCGAGAAACGAAGATAAAGGTAAGCATGGAAAGTTTGAAAATATTTGGAAAGAACCTTTCAGAATTACTGTATATCGAGGCCAAAATGCTTTCCTTTTGAAAGAAATGAATGGGGAAGATTGTCCAGGTGGGCTGATCAATGGTTGGCTACTCAAACGATACTATTTTTGAAATGTTTTCTGCTGTCATATATATCACTGTACATACCGGCTTGTTTAAATTTCATTGCAAGCGTGTGCTATCATCATTATTTTAGTTTGGGGCCCAAGGTGAAGGCTATAAAACTGAGGATTGATTTCAGTTTTGGTTTGGTTTGTTTGAGTCAGGTATTTCAGTCATTCTTGGTTTTGAAATCGAGTCAGTTTTGAGTCAGTTTTCAGTTCTGAAATTGAGTCAAGAGTCTGGTTTTGGTTTGTCGAATTTATTGACTCCATAGCCCAATGGAAGAAAAGCACTGCCTTCTTTCCCATAGATCTGTAGTTCTTGGCACCTCCAAGGAGCTACCATCCCCATTGGAGCCAATGTTAGTATCGGTATCTTCATCCCTCCGTCAGTGATCAAAATTCTCTTGTTGCATTGTATATTAGTTGTCTCACTCAGTCAGCTGCATTCCATTAGGAGCATGGATCATCTGACGGTAGTGGATTTTTATACATTTTCCCTCATGTCCTTTACCTGCTAGCCCATTTCCTTTCATCAAGATCATTTGCACTCACTTTTTGTCTTTAAATTTGTAAGAGTCATGTATAGGGTTTTCAGTCCCGTTAGGTCTAGGGTTTCATCAATAAGGTCTTCAAAATTCCCAATAATGGTCAGCAGGTGCATGAGGAGTTTGAATAAAGTTCCAGTACTAAAAAATTTCATCATCATATGCCTAGAAATGTATTTTTCCTCAAAACTCTGTTTTGAAGAAAAATAGAGTATTTTATCTTTTATGCATAAATTTGATGTAATTTAAATTTTTCTAATATGTAATAAATTTCAATGGCAATCCTGGTCACCTTGTCAAGCTCCAGCAAATCCATCCCCTACAAGGCAAACAAAAGCAAGTCATTCAGTTAATCAGAGGCAAAATGAAGCAAACTACCTAAAACAGAGTTTAAAAAAAAATGTCAAAGGTAGACATTACAAAAGTGGGTTGTTTGGAGTGGAAAATTAAAAGCCTTTGGTATATAAGTCATTTTCCATGTTCAAGGGCTCATTTGCATCCAAAAGAGCAAGATATATTGGGAGCCAAGCTCGTGGTCACAAAAATTGCAGCCAATAGTTTCAGTCTCAGGGGAGTGGTGCATTGGCTGAGAGGCACGGCGCATAGAGCCAGCGCGACGCATTGGGTCAACCTCCACAGTGCAATAAATACACCGGCACGATGCATATAACTGGCGTGACGCGTTGGGTTTGTGGCGCGGCACGTAAAGCTGCTAGTTATTTTAACAAAAAAATTCAAACCCTACTTCTTTGCTCAAGACATGATTGCCTAGGGTTTGTAAGTTGGTTTTTTGTGGCCATCACTCCCTCACCTTTTATTCCTTCACTGTTTTTCTAGTTTCATCAAACCATTTCCCTATCCCCCATATCCCTAAATTCATCTACCCCTATCCGATATTCCCATTATCCCAAATCCTAGCTACAAAATTCCCAAACCCCAATTGCTATCCCAAAAGCCTAGAGACTGTCCCTAAAACCCTTCAATTCCCCAAATTCCAATTCGAAATATTCCAAACATTCCCCTTACCCTCTCCCTTCATAGTCCCTCACACATTTTCATACACTTGACAGCAAAAAACCAAAGACACCTAAAACTCTTCATACTCATCTAAGACAACACAAACTTTGGCAAACATGGGGACAGATTCCTCTTATGACCGAGATGAAGGAACACACAGTGACTCTACAACCGAATTGCATGCACCAAGGAGACCTCAAAAGAGTGGTAAACATGTACGGGAAGAGCCTACTTCACTTGTTGAGCTGCAGGCCTGACCTCTTTCTATCACATGTTTTCAACAACGGTCTTGTTATCAGTTTTGTGAGATGCTTTCTAGAGTCCAGTACCATCATGAGTTGGCCAGATTGTTTGTGCTTCATTTAAATAATGGCCAAGTCACTCTTGTAGGTGTGACATTCACCTTGACACCGGAATCTATCTCTCTAGAAACCGGAATAAAAGGCAGCAAGTTGACAGGGAACACTATGAGCCATACATCAAGCCTAGTTTTTTGAGACAACTCAACAGATTTTTTCCCTTTCGGTACCTGAAATATTCCTATGCTCCTTTCATGAAGCTCATAATCAAATATTTCAGCTGTGAGGGCCGTTTTTCTCGCCTATATGCCTATCACATCAGATTGCTGATGCATTTTACCAGGGTGAGAATGATGAACCTCCCCTACTTCATGTGCCGAAATATTGAGAAGATGACCACCCTAGTGCAAAATAAAACTCCTAAGCAACAGTATAACAGTATCTATCATTTTTCACTCATCAAAATTGTGGTTATGCATCAGCTTGGTTTGCAGAATATTTCATGGGAGGATTTCATTTCTCATGAGTTCTTCACAGCTCCTCAGGTGATTCCATAAGTTTTTCATGAGACCGGTGGACCTTCACATCAGGAGGAGGGTCATGAGACACAAACCGCTAGTGTGCCGGTGTTTGTCACCTATCAGAAAGGCACTAGAAGGTTGTTTGCAGTAGCCAAGCGAGTATTATATCCACCCGGGGTGGAAGGGGTCTCGCTTCCTCCATCAGCAGTGCAGGTACAGGACAAGGGAAAGAGGCCAATGCATGATGAGGGTTCTTCAGGAGGGCAGGAGACAGATTTCATCCTCATTCAGGATGATGATGCCGATTTGGGCTCACCTAGCTCAAAGCTTAGCTAGATCATTCGGGAGCAACGAGCGGAGATAAATACTTTGTCCCTCAGCCTAAAAAGAGCCAAGTGGATAATAAAATACCTTGAGCAAAGGAACAAGTAGCTAGAGGATCAGAAACCATCATGGAGCTGCAAAACATACGAGAGAACCGGCAAGCCGCTAAAAAGAGAAAAACCAAGATGACATCACTTGAGCAAGAAATTGAAGTTGATTGTGAAAATTGGCTTGAAAGGGTAAATATGCATTTGGAAAATCTGTTGGAGAAAGCCAACAAAGAAAATAACATGTTGAGGCACATGGCCAATCATTATTGGGCAAGAAACCATGTTTGCAAAGCAAGGATCAAAATCTAAAGGCCAAGTTGAAGAAGGCCTCAAATCGTCAGAAAAGGAATGATAGGCTTCAGATCTTGGCCGAGGCTTCCTTGGCCCAGAATAGCACATAATGGAGGACACTCAGCCCAAATTTCAAAAAATTTGGGACATTTTTTTCATTTTTGCTCTTTTGATAGGGGACTCCTTTTGATGTAAACTCAACATTTTTGGATTTTTCATGGAAAAATATGCCTGCATACCTATTTCCAAGAAATTTTGACAGGTTTTCCAGAAGGGTCAAAAACACCCCAAAAATGACCTTTCTACCCCTTTTTTGACACACAGGAAGCAGTGTTGGGAGAAATCAGTTTTGGAGGGGCAAATGGAGGCCAAATTCAGAAATTCAACTTGTGTTGGAAAGTAGACAGGCAGAAATTTCCAACAAGCCTACTTGGAGCCAATTTGGACACCGGGAAGGCCTCCAAAATCAGCTGCAAACTGGCGTGATGCATAGGGAAATCAGGCACGGTGCATTGGAGGTTTTTGCTCATTTTGACCCAGAAACTCTGTTTTTTGCCTAGTTTTTGACAGTTTGAATTTCTTACTTCTAAATTTCAAACTCATGATGTAATTTAAATGTAATTTGATGGATCTTTATGTAATTTTTTAAATTTTCACTCATAGAGGTAGATTCATCCATCAAAAAGTGATTTGCAACTGAATGAATTTGTTTCCTAGTTTATAGAGGCAAGTTGTTCCACTGCCTACTTTCTAGTTCTCAGTTTAGATTTTGTTGGAACAGCTCCTAAACTTGTGAGCTCGACCCCTAGAGGCTGGGAAGAGTTATTTTTTGTCTATATCTTGTGGTTTTTCAGTCATTAGCATGGTTGGACTTTTGGGAATGCTTTGAGCATCATTGTACATTCATCTCTACAGTTTGGCAAAGGAATAGACCAGGGTTTGCAGCACTCTATGGGATTCATGCGGATTCTTGCTTTGATATTGTTTTTCTCTCTATAAATGTAAGTCTACTGGTGTTCTATGTATACCATTTTCTCTCTTATTTCTTCTTATCTTAAACAAACAAGGATAAAGGTAGAATTCATTAAAATTTGCAGTGCTCTACCTAGGGTTTGTTTAATTTTATATGTTTTCAGCTGTTTGGAGAGGATCCCTGAAGGTTTCTTGCCCTCTTCAACTCCTCACCTGTCTCAACTCTCCATTTCTTTCAAATTGGAAGCATCAAATCAGTTGCCTACCTTGCCCCATTCAGATCTCTGCAAAACTGAGCCTCATTTCCCAGACCCAAATTTGCCTTTCCTCTTGAGCCAAAAAAATATTCATTAAATTCATTAAACTCTTTTGCATATATACCTAGCCTAAAATCAGTGTTCATTTAAGTCATCTCAAACCTCATTGACTATTTTTTGCTGAGATTGACAAGGAGAGAGCCCTCTCCCGATTTGGTAGGGCTAGCTACTAGGTTAAGCGTGGTTTGATGTTACCCTAGATCCTACCTTTTTCAGCCTGAGGTATATTTAGGCCATAACATCTGTAGATTCAATCTCTTCTCTGCATCTTGTATCTCTTCTTCAAGCAACCTTTTTTGCAAATAATCCCTCTTGTGATTCAAGGGTTGCCTTGAGGTCCTTTGGGTAAGGAGAATGCTTTCATCCTTCTTCCTTATTTTCCTCTTCTGGAATTAGCTAATAGTAGTTCCCCTTCACCTCTAGCAAACTCAAAATTATAAGCATCAATCAATTTGCAAACAGTTAAATTCTTTGCACTGTTAAACACCCTTCAATTCAAAACAAGCAAGCAAGCAACATAGTGCTCTGTCAAGCAAGAAACCTAGTGCTATGATAAGAAAGAAAGATAGTGCTTTGATACCACCTGAGATAAAATGGGTGGCTAACATTTTATGCTATTCAAGCACCTCCCACTCAGTTAAAAAAAATTAAGATCTTGCTTATACTTGATAGTGCGGAATTGAATACTTGAAACAGGTGTATGTGTTTTAAACTGTTTTAATGATTTAAGTGTGAGGAATTGAACATTTGTTTTTGATGATATTAATCATGTACAACAACCATAAATTGCACCAAATAATCATCAACACATAACATAAAATTTAATAAAGGATTTCACCCAAATGTTGTGGGCTACGTCTCCTTGAGCCATTGTCAATTGACTTGGTTCTTTGGGATTATGATGGATAATTTATTTTAAAATTTACTTACTCAACTCCAATTATTATTTGGAATTTACCATTTGGTTTAGAATACCATCATACCCCTGGAATGGCTACTATCTCTCTGAAGATGGACCTAGGCTCCCTTAGACTTGACCTCTTCTGTCTGTGCCCTTAAGCTTCCCTGAGCTTCTCTGTAGCACAAAATTCCTAAGAAGTCCTTTTATTTCCATGAAACTTTTTCTACTATCTCCAACATATATCAGACATCTGAAATAGACTGATCATTTTCTTCAAATGAGCTTTGGCTCCCCAATCTAGGCCTCTATCCATTGTTGGCCCTAGGTTGCCCATTCTTTGGCTCTATAAGTCTCCAAATGGCTCTGAAAATCCTTCCATTGTATTAATAATGTCCAAAATAGTCATAATAGACTATTCACTTGCTGAAAAAGGCCTTTGGCTGCTCTGGTTATGCCCCCAACACCTGGTGGCACCCTATGGCTCTAGGCTCACTAAAAAATTCCCTAAAGCATCTCAACATTCAGAAGTCTCAAAAAGACTCTAAAAATACTTCCATTGGATTCATAAGGTTCAATATAGTCAGAATATACTATTTTTTTACTGAGATTGGTCTCTAGCTGCCCTGGCTAGACCTCATTCGCCTGCTGGCCCCTTGTGGCCCTAGTGGCCTTTGGAGCTTCTCTAAAGAAAAATCATGCTCAGAAGTCCTCTGATGGCTCTGAAAACCTCACCAATGGATCTATAATGTCCAAAAAAGTCGAAATTGACTGTTCAAACTCTTAGAATGATTGAAAAATGAGTCTCCAACTCATTTATCCAGTTTCACCTAAAACAGCTCCAGTAAATGTGTAGGACTTCATTTTAACTAGAGTTAGAATAGTGAAAACTGCCAAAACTTAGGGCGTGCTCCAAACTGTCCACCGTTTTAGCTGCAACATTGAATGCTAGCAGTTGGGGTGGCCACATGCCAACCCAAAAACCACGGGACTAACCATAACTATCAAGGGTTTAATACTTATCCGCGCGGAGATTTTAATGGTGACCGCAGCATGTGATAAGGGTAGTGGATATGTTGGCAGGTTAGGTGTTGGAGGTTACATTATATGTCATGGCTCCATTGTATACCATGTGACCACACAATTTAACTTCAACGAATGCAGACGGTTAAGGTTTGCGCGCCGATGGTTTAGCCCTTGGTTCATGGGCTAAGACCATATGGGGATGGGGCTAGCCCCCTCAAACCCCCAACTACGAATTGAAAAAAATTTAAATAGAAGCTTAAAATTTTATATGTTAAGAAACATATGTAGCGTGGTTGGTGGAGACCTATACGTGCATGCCAGAGGTTGCGGGGTTCAACCCGACAGGACCTCTCCAAAAAATTTAATGCATTGTTCAAGCGCCACATGGCGGCCTCAAGGGTGGCCATGTGGCACCTTCTCATTAGCCCAATAACCATTCAACGAATCAAAATACGCCACTTGACCTCCTGGAATTATCTCGAAAGGAATATTATGAGGAATATTCCAAGAATATTCCCTGTAATATTCTTTTTGCTGACTGTACCTTTGACTAATCAACCCTGGTCAAATGCCAAAATTTGCAGTTTACTAGACTTTTCAAAACGCAATAACTTCTTCATACGGTGTCGGTTTTTTGAACCACTCACATTGTCAAAATTAGGAAGATGAGATCTATCCGGTCACTTAGGTTCGACACACTTTCGAACACTTTGAAATTTGAGCCATCACTTAAGTCCTTGATCCAAATCTGATCACAATGTGAGACAAGTAGTTGAGTACTGGAGGGCTCTTGTGAGAAGAGTTTTGTAAGTAATTGTTTCATGATCCATTCTTAATATAAAATAGAAGATAGTTGGGTTTTTAGTTGTAAGCTTTCCCGAGGAAATTATATGTGTTGTGTGTGATTGATCTTTCTTCATGTTCATGTGATTAGCGATTGTGTTTTTAATTCTGCAAAATATTTTTAGAAGAGATTCAATATTTAACTTTAGTACATTCTTAGATTGGATGAATCCAAGATATACATGCATTTTGTATAATTTATACATGGTATCAGAGTACAGGAAATTGCAAAAGTGAAGCAAGAGTTGAGTTTGTGACTAGATAGAATTCAAATTTGCAAAACGACTTTCTTGGGGCTACAAATGATTCAAGATCAAAATGGCTTTCAATGGCTTGAGGTTAGAGTATGCACTCGAGGGGAGCTCAAACTATATTCATTGGAAGGATAGGATGGAGGTAGTACTTGAAGACAATGGCTTGAAGGAATTCATTGACAATGATGTTCCTGAACCCACTGTGGAAGGTGCTGCAAATCTTGATGCATGGCAAAAGAAAGTGGCAAAGGCAAGGAGGATCTGGTTGGAGGGAGTAAGAGACCACATTGTCTCAAGACACCATGGTAAATCCACACCATATGCAATGTGTAAGCCTTTGACGGATCTATTCCAAAGTAGCAGCGGCCATAGGAAATTGGCGCTCAAAGATAAACTTAGGAAGATCAAGATGGAAAAGGGCGACACCATTCCAAAATATCTAACAAAGTTTGTCCAATGTTAGGATGAACTGGGGAGCATTGCAATAACAGTTGTTGATGATGATTTGGTGAGCTTGGATCCCCTAGGACTTCCCAATAATTAATACATTTATCAAGACTATGTCAATGTAAGGGAAAATTTTCCAAATTGGGAACGACTATGGTTGGATTTGGTGCAAGAGGAGTTCAGACGGAAAACCAGATATGGATCTTCATATAAGAATGAGGATGAAGAGGATTGTGCTTTGGCTGCCAAGGTGGGGAATGGGAAGGGGAATAAATTCCATTCTAAAATTGAGTCCAAGATTAGCAAGAAGCAAGACATGTCCAAGGTGAAGTGTTTTCACTATTAGAAGCATGGGAATTTTGCTACTAATTGTCCACAAAAGAAGAAGAAAAAGAAGGGTGGAGGATTTGTAGCTGGTGAGGCCCTTGCCTCACAATTTGAGCTTGACTTGTCATTGATCTCATGCATGGTGTCCAGTGCATTGGGATATGTGTGGTATTTGGATTGTGGTGTTTCCTTTCACATGACGGGAGATAAGGAACTTTTTCGTGAATTGGAGGAGAAGATCTCCAGATGCATATTGAAATAGGCGACGACGGACGATACAATGCTATTGGGATTGGTACCATTACCTTTCAGAGGGAGTCAGGTAAACCATTTCAATTAAAATATGTAATGCATGTACGAGGTCTGAAGAAAAATTTGGTCTAAGTCGCAATGTTGGAGGATAGTGTAATGTTCCCAAAATTAGCATGAAGCTAATTGGAACATTTATTTTTCTTATGTCATCTAGGAGGTGAGTAAAATGGGTGAGGAGACCCATGAGTAGGAATAAAATCCCTCATAGTGTGAAGGGGATCAATAAAGTAGCTTTATTTTGCACCTTCCAATGTGAAAAGGGGCAAATGCATGACGACAAGGTCAATTTTGACCAAGTCAACAGCGCTACCAAAGAGGGTGTGGATTGCTTGGGAAGACAGTGCAGTTTGAATGGGAGGAAGATCACTGGGTGGAGGAAACACTAATGTGTGGGGTCTAAGGAAAAGGCTTTCAGTTGCATAAAATGAGGAAGAAGTAGCCATAGAGGATTATGTTTGAGTATTTGATTTTGGTCTGTTAAACTCTTTGCATTCTCAAGATGATTAGCAGAGTTGCAGTGTTGTTTAGCACAAGGAATTCCTGTTTAGGATTCCTTCTCCTTCTTGAGGGGCCTCTCGAGGGATTTCACTTCATTTCTCCACATTCAGGCTCAAGGCCAAGCCACCTCCTTCAACTACAACATTATTTCTGCTCAAGTATAACGTTGTGTTGCAGGGTGTTGCAGTGGAGGGTTCCATCACACCACTTCCATAGCTTTTCTTTCAAAGGAGGGAGCTTCTATTCCTCTAGGAGATCAGTTAGGAAGATTTCAGAGCTGATTTTTATATCTTGGAATCAGGCCAAGCATCTCCCATCTACTATAGCGCAGTCCCTCTCCTTGACTGCGTTATTTCAGTGTGTATATGCAGTGGGGGTTTGCACCACTATTTTGGAGGGTGAGATCTTCAGTGTTAGGATCAGTATTTCACTTAAGATATCTGTTGCAGGAGGTCTATTTCATATTGTGCATCATATTTATCCATCTCCATCCATTTTCTGAGTCACAGCTGCTATTCAGTCTTTGGGACTGCAACTCCGACATTTTGCCAAATTGTAGATTTTAGCCAATCCTTCTAAGGATTTTTGTACTAATGTTTCCAGGGGTTGAGAGCTTTCTCCCCCTCATTTATTGAGCCTTATATTGTTATATCTTTGTATTATGATTCAGCATGTTGCAGTGTCTCTAATAAACTACGTCATTTTAGCCTTATGACATTTCTGTGTAGCAGTGTTTCTCTATTCTCATGTACATGTCTCATTGAGGCTTTCATTGCCAAGCTTGAGTGACTGATTCCTCAAGGATTTGTATACCTTTGCTGTTGTATTATAAATTTTTTTTCTATCTATATCTTCATGGACTTAAGCTCATAAAAATAATGGTGTTACTCCAATATTGTTAATGTATTGTTTTAGCCCCTTCATTGGGCACTTTTTCAAGACAACTAGGTGTGGGAGATCTGTTTAACCCACCTAGAGTGATTTTTTTGGAGCCTCCTCTTGTATTTAGGACTTAGATACATTGATCTAAGGAATACAGGTCTTGTTTCCAATTACTGTAGCAACCATTCCTAGAAAATGTGTTTTCCAGTCATGCCTTGCTAATAGTTCCCATTTTGGGATATTACAGTGGTATCAGAGCTACAATCTTGGCTCAGCCTGTGAGTCTCAGCCAAAGGAGATCAGAAGAGGATGGGCTTTATCTCATCATATTTTAGATCCATGAAGAACCTCCCCAAGGAGAATAAGCAAATCGAAGAGGAAGGACCCTGCACTTCCTATTCTCATCAAGAAGGAGACAAAGAGATGAGCAGGAAAAAGACTCCATCTTCTGGAGGAGACAAAGGGGATAGGATTAAAAAGCTTCTTCCTAAATCTGTACAAAACATTCATGAAGATATCAAGAAGTTAAGGTGGGATATGTATGGAGGATATCCAAAAGAGTTTGAATCTAAATCAAACTCTAGATTTTCATATGAGGAGTGTGAGCAAGCAGCCACACACCATAATACACAGAGCAGTCACATGCCCAGGATTGCCATGAAAGACATGGAAAGAGGAGAAGAGGTTGCTAGGAGGGAAAATCTTAGTGCTTTCCTGAAAATTTATGAGTCTCAAACTCAGAAATTTCGATATCATCTCAATTTTTCAGAGTTTTGCAAGATCAAGGTGAAGGGAAGGGAGCAGCAGGATAGATTTCTTCTATCTACTTTTGAAGGGTCACCTACGTGTTCAGCCAAAGCTTGGGTGGAGGAGTTAGATACCTTCTTGCAGGAGCACCAAATTCCTGAAGATGAAACCCTCAAAGTTGCAGTGCTTCATTTGAGAGGTAAGGCCTATGCCTGGTGGATCTTTGAATCCTTTTCTTTAAAAAATGTAAACACTACATCTTATGCAAGCTTCACTAAGGCATTAGTGAAAATATTTGAGAAAGGATTCATGAGACACATATGGTGGAGATAAACAAGGAAACCCAAACAAGATCCTTGCATGAAAATGCAAAACCACTTCAGAAAACCATGGAGGAGGCTGGAAAGTTGCACCATACCTTGCTGGGAGAAATACTTTCATCTCACATCTTTGAGCAAGGGAGCATGGAGATCTCCTTTTCAAAGAAGGTTCCAATCATTGGGAGGTTTCCCATTCATGTTGCAGATATTGAGGGCAACATCCCTGTCACATTTGGAGATTATTTGGTGCCTCATGCAAAGGAAGGAGGAGCTCTTGCTCCAACTAGAGGGATTCTTGCATCTTTGCAAGCAAGTACCTAGGATCTCATGTGTGGAGATCAAGGCACAACTCATGTTCTACATGTGCCATTGATGAGGAGGTGTGGAACCATGGAGACACAAGGAGGAGGTAAGGAGGAGAACTAACATCATGGGATGAGGAGTACACACCCCTATCCACCTCAGAAGGTTGATGCACCTAAGAGGAAGACTGGATTGCGTAGTAAGAGCATGGACATATTTTTCCATTCATATATGCAGTCATCTCTTGATGATGATGTCTCATTGCATGGAGACATTTCACCGAGGAGACCACTGGATCATCAGAGGAGGGTGAAGGCTTCACCGGTTGAGGCACCACTCATTAATTTCAAAGGAGTGGGGACCTTGGGAAAGATTGATATAGCGCTGGAAGTCTTGGGTAGGCTCAAGGAGGAGAGACATGACTCTTTGGAAGATTTAGCACAACCATCTCTTCTCTCTTTGGGAATGAGAGAAGACTCGTCTATGAGCCACTCCCTTTGCATGAGAAAAACATATGGTAAGGGTGTTTATTGTTTACATGATTATTTATATAATGTATGTAAATATCCCTTAACCATATGTATGCAAGATGTTGCTCCAAGGAGGAGCATTATTTATTTTAGGCTTCATGGTCTACCTGAGGCCATAAGCATGATTCATGGCCATTCCCTAGGAGGACTTGGGGAGGAGGTGTATTATGGAGGACATGCTCACTTTACACCATGCATCAGTCACTTCCTCCATAGTTATGGGGAGATTGGGGCAGCAAGCAAGTGGTTGAGAAGCCACACACTTTATCAGTCTCTATTGCAGTTGAGAGTCAAGCTGCGTTGGTTACATTTGAGGGACCATCGTCCTTCTCACTTATTACATATGGCAGCAAGCATGATTCTCATTTTGGCTCCCTATGTTTCTATTATTTATGTCTCTATGAGGAGCATGTTTGGGAGAGAGACACATTGGATGGATGTGTCCTTTGGGAGAGAAGATCTCCATATTTTTTGCAGTACATGTTCTAAGGGGAGCATGGGAGATAATATGGCCACCACAGTAACACATTTGTCTCTTTATGAGGAGGGCCATAAAATTGAATGGACTGCATATGATGGTGACTTTCAATTCATCATATATGGAATGGTTTGGGCCAGCCTGATTTGTAGCATTGGGGGAGATATATTTGGAGATCTAGTCCTCATCTTGCCACTATAGGGAAACATTATTGCAACCCAACATCAACCAACACTCTACACTTATCATAAGTGGAGAGATGGACAACGTGGGGTAGGCTGCCTTGTCTACCGTATGCAAATTTTCAGCCCACCTACTTTGCATTAGCCAAAGGTGGAGGAAGGTTTTCAAGAGTTGCCTAGCTGGGAGGTGACTCATTTTTCATGGCTAATAGCTTGGGGATGGAGGATCCATATGGGGGAGATAGTTCCCATTAGATTTTAGGTCCCATTCCTCAAAGGGACCTCTAGACATCACTTTGTTATCCTCTTAAGGATTTTTACCTTTACATGATGATATCTTGATAGCTGACTTGCATGCTGATGAGGAGCAATGTGGATATTTGATTGATGATATAGCATATGTTTACTTGGAGGAGTTCCTCATACATGGATGATATACGGAGAGGAGGATAAATAACTTAGTTCTATCCTTGCATTTGCTTGAGGAAAAGCAATCTTTGAGAGGGGAGGACTGTAATGTTCCCAAAATTAGCATGAAGCTAATTGGAACATTGATTTTTCTTATGTCATCTAGGAGGTGAATAAAATGGGTGAGGAGACCCATGAGTAGGAATAAAATCCCTCATAGTGTGAAGGGGATCAATAAAGTAGCTTTATTTTTCACCTCCCATTGTGAAAAGGGTCAAATGCATGAGGACAAGGTCAAGTTTGACCAAGTCAAAAATGCTTCCAAAGAGGGTGTGGAATGGTTGGGAAGACAGAGTAGTTTGAATGGGAGGAATATCACTTGGTGGAGGAAACCCTAATGTGTGGGGTCCAAGGCAAGAAGGCTTTCAGTTGCATAAAATGAGGAAGAGGCAGCCATAGAGGATTATGTTTGAGTATTTGATTTTGGTCTGTTAGACTCTTTGCATTCTCAGGCTGATTAGCAGAGTTGCAGTGCTGTTTAGCAAAAGGAATTCATTTTTAGGATTCCTTATCCTTCTTGAGGGGCCTCTTGAGGGATTGCACTTCATTTCTCCACTTTCAAGCTCAAGGCCAAGCCACCTCCTTCAGCTACAACGTTATTTTTTCTCAAGTATAACGTTGTGTTGCAAGGTGTTACAGTGGAGGGTTCCATCACACCACTTCCAGAGCTTGTCTTTCAGAGGAAGGAGCTTCTATTCCTCCGGGAGATCAGTTAGGAAGATTTTAGAGCTGATTTTCATATCTTGGCATCAGTCCAAGCATCTCCCATCTACTACAGCACAGTCCCTCTCCTTGACTGTGTTATTTCAGTGTGTATCTGCAGTGGGGGTTTGCACCACTATTTTGGAGGGTGAGATCTTCAGTGTTAGGATCAGCCTTTCACTTGAGAGATCCGTTGGAGGAGGTCTATTTAAGATTTTGCATCATCTTCAGCCATCTCCATCCATTTTCTGAGTTGCAGCTGCTATTCAGTCTTTGGGACTACAACTCCGACATTTTTCCAAATTGTATATTTCAGCCAATCATTCTAAGGATTGTTGTACTATTGTTTCCAGGGGTTGAGAGCTTGCTCCCCCTCATTTCTTGAGCCTTATATTGTTATATCTTTGTGTTATCACAATAAAGGTTTTTTTTTTTTAACGTGGATAGTTTACAACGTTCCTAGTCATGGTCTTAGATAGGTGTTGGGTCATTTTATGTTTTAAAGGGTAGGTGATAGGGTAAGAGTCCCATTTTCATATCCAAATAAATTTTAAAAAACCTTATCCATGTCTTAAAGGTCACACAATCCTTTTTAGAAGTCATATTATAATCCATTTGAAAAAAAAAATTGAATTATCCACAAAACCACGTTTTCGTAGCGTAGACAGTGTAAAAAGTCTGTTTTGCGCTACAAAAATGATGCTATTTTCGTAGCGCAAACCCCTGAAAATGAACTAAGCGTGCTACGAAATCGTGGATTCGTAGGCAGTCTTATCAATTCATCAACTCAATCAAATTCCGTTAACTTTTCATCATTATGTGTGTTGGGAATGTGTTATATTCTTTCCACATTGTGCTACCAGGGAAGACCAGGATTGGAAAGAATGTTGGACATTCGTGGTTTTGTTGATGCAGACTGGGCTGGAGATCTGGACCAAAGAAGATCTACAAGTGGGTATGTGTTTAGCCTATTTGGAGGCGCAGTCAGTTGGATGAGTAAAAGACAGTCCGTAGTGGCTCTTTCAACTACAGAGGCAGAATACATAGCAGCCACTCATGCAAGCAAGGAAGCAGTTTGGTTGCAGAGATTGTGTTCAAGTATGGGGTTGGTACAACAAGCTATAAGGATAGACTGTGATAGCCAAAGTGCAATTTTCTTGGCTAAGAACCCTGCTTATCATTCAAAGACAAAACACATTGATGTTCAATATCACTTTGTTAGAGATATGGTTGAGGCTAAAAGGGTGTTGCTGGTAAAGGTGGACACTTTGAAGAATGTTGTAGATGCATTGACAAAGTCTGTGAGCACTCAAAAGTTCTCTTGGTGTAGAGAAACAATGGGTGTTGAAGAATTGGGCCAATGACTAAGCCCTCTTGTGGCCCCCCGTGGAAAGAAAACAATAAGTGGGAGAATGTTGGGTATGTGTTATATATTATTTCACGAATAAACATGCGCGAGCAATAACCCCCACTGTCGAAAATCCGGGGTAGCTGTCCCCGATAAAAAATTTTGGTCGCTTAATTTCCGGTGAGTCGCGTCCGCCAGTTTGTGTGGTTGACCATGGTTTTGGGGTACGATGTTTTTCGACCCCTGGTATTTTGTAGATCCGGTCAAGGGAACTACGGTTATGTTCTAATCCAGGGTTAATGGATTGGGGTTTATGTATGCTTCGGCATGTATATATATGTGTTGTAACACTAAAAGGAATATAATGAAAAATCAAGCTGGTCGTCCCGATTTGGGATCCAGGGGAAAATCTCTGTGTTTATCTGTTTTATGGTTTATGCTCTCGCTATTGTTTATTTTCTGTTATAATATTCGTGTTTAGATAATTTTTGTTCAGGGTTAAAACCTACAATGTGTCAGCTAGGAGTTATTTCTAAGGCATGCAACCATTTAAATCCATCATTTCGAATGAAGGGGTCATCATGATAGGTAATTTCAAATTCGAAAGGATTGGTGGGTTTTTTATTGCATTTTTCATTCAAGCACTCAAACAGATTGTTTTTGAATGCTAAGATTATGGTAATCTCTTACCAAAGCTTCTCTCATTTATTATTCACGCAAGGCTGATCACCATTAACAAGCGAGGCTGATTTTTTTACAGGAATTCAAAGCCAAAGATGATAGAAGAAAGGAAAAATCACAGGTCTAGTCATTGTTTAAGAATAGAGCCTGAAAGCATAGAGGCTCTAGTCAAAGATAAATCAGTGATGGAGGCTTTCAAGAAAACATGATGTTGGAGATTTTGTGAAAAATTGCAGGGAGGACACACTCAAGTGTCAAAGGAATTTGCTCTACATTTCACTAGTTCAAACGCAAAATTTGGAATCTTAAACTTGGCAGTAAACCCTGAGATCATAGCTTTGGTGACAAATATTCCTAGGGGGAAAGATAGATGGTTCAAAAACTTCAAATTTGATATGGAACCATGTAAAGTGTTTCTGAAGCCAAAGTTTGTAGAAACAAACTTAACTAAGGCAACTCCAAGGAGCTACATCAAAGACACCTATGCCAACTTTCTCTTCAACATTCAAAGGTATTTCACCTATGAGGGAAGGTATCATAAAGTATATTCATATCATTTTAAACTCCTGTTGCATTTTACTGGCATGATTTCTTTAGATTTTCCTTTCTTCCTGTATCTAAGTATGGCTAAGATGGCAGATAAAGTGCAAATGAAAACTCAAGGATGTGAAACTTCCCTTTTCCATCATGGTCTAATTAAATTGATAGTTTTACATGAACTTCAAAGGATCAACAGATAATGGTATTAATTTTTGTTTTTATGTGGTTTTGGAGTGGAAAACCAAGGTACAGGCAATAGCCCTAAGGCTAAAGAAACTCCACCAGCAGAAACTAGTAAGCCTGTAATGACCAGGTCAAAAATATTTGTCAAGTTGAAACCTAGAAAGCAAGTGAAAGATCAAGTGAGTAAAGCATCAGTGGTTATTCTTGAGACTCTTCAACCTACAAAAGAAAATATAGCTAAGTTTAGAGAAATGACACAAGAACAGTCAGCTAGTAAACCAGTTCAAAGGAGATTGACTAGAAGTAAAATTGCAAAAGAAAAGGGTAAATCAGTGATTTCAGCAGAGAGTCCAGGCTTAAAGGGCAACTTAAATGATATTTTACAAGCCATTGATATTGAAGAATCCCCTATGGTACAAGCAGATCTCATAAAATTTGATGAAGAAACACCTAAGAAGATGAAATATTCTAAGAAACTAGAATTTGAGGATGAGGTTGCAGCATTTGTGTTTAAGCCTAGAAAGCCTTTAACCAGACAATCTAAAAAGATGCAAGAGTTCAATGTTGAGTTAGGAGAAAAAGAGGAAGCTTCCAATGTTCAAGAAGAGTTCATAGACCTTTCATCACCAATACTTGAAGGTTACAAAAACAGAGTATTTTCCACTCAGACAAAAAAAACTAGCTATGAAGAAATGGAACAAAGGTTGAAATCAGCTAATTATGAAATTTCTAAACTAAGGAAGAGAGCAAGAAGGCATGTTGCTGAAAAGACAAATTTCAAAAGGATAAAGGCTTTATGGGAACTTGAAAAGGTTTCCAAACAAGAAACAATAAGCAGTGAAGCTCAGTACTTTACTTGGACTATTCTTGCAATTAAAGAGGCTAGATATGTGAGAATGATGAATGTTCAGTTAAGGGCTACCAACAGGAAACTGAGGAGGAAAATTGAAGACCTAGAAATACAGTTGCAGCAATAATGAAACAGGGCAAAAAAATGATAAATATTTGAAACAGTTTTTTCATGAAGATAAAGATTATTTTTGAAGAAGGAAATCCATTAAAGCTATTTGATGTTGATATAAAATCCTTAAAAAATCTTAAATATCCTCAAAACTATAGATTTTTGGAAAAAATTGTGTTAAAAACTGTTGAAGGTGAAGTTTTGGCATTTTATGCATGAAATTGGGAGGTAAGGACTACTGGTTTTCAGATTTTAGTATTTCTAGTGGAAAGATAAAGATCACAAATGAAGTTTCAGCTTGAAAAGCAAGAGAAAGAATGGTCAAAGGAAGTGCTTTACAGTGGTATAAAAAAAACTACGCTACGAAAACAGACTATTTTCGTAGTGCAGTCATATTTCATCTCCTTTTAATTTTTCGAAGGTTTATTTTTGCACAGGTGGAAGGTTGAAATTTTTGTGGAATGTTAACACATGTTTCATATACAAAACAGTCATCAAGGCTAGCAAAATTGTTTGAAGACAAGCATGGAGGTTAAGGACTAAAAATCGGAAACTCTGTCTCCTGGTTTTTACGATAGTTAGGTCATGAATCAGCAGAATTTACCACAAAGCTAGAAGCATCATAAAGGTCGAAGATATGGATTAGAAGTTGTCAAAGAATGTATTCAAGTTTTATATAAGGTTGTTTGATTAATGTTTAGGAGTTTCACTCCTATTTGTATTAGAACTCCTAGAAGACAGTTAGCTGTCAGTTTTTAATTGAGAGTTTGTTGTATGAGTAGATAGGTGTCAATTTTAGAAATTCGAATTCTCCTAATGATGGATTATGGAATACAAGAAATGAAAAGACTCTATATGAAGCATGAGGTGGAATTCCTCAATGTTGGCATTTTTCATTAGCAAAGCATTTGTGTTCTTGTATGTTACTGTGATCTTTCAATTGAATACAGAGATTTGTTTGACTACTCAAGATTCATAAGGAGTTTAAGTGTATCAACATTCAAAGGTATTTCACCTATGAGGGAAGGTATCATAAAGTATATTCATATCATTTTAAACTCCTGTTGCATTTTACTGGCATGATTTCTTTATATTTTCCTTTCTTCCTGTATCTAAGTATGGCTAAGATGGCAGATAAAGTGCAAATGAAAACTCAAGGATGTGAAACTTCCCTTTTCCATCATGGTCTAATTAAACTGATAGTTTTACATGAACTTCGAAGGATCAATAGAGAATGGTATTCATTTTTGTTTTTATGTGGTTTTGGAGTGGAAAACCAAGGTACAGGCAATAGCCCTAAGGCTAAAGAAACTCCACCAGCAGAAACTAGTAAGCCTGTAATGACCAGGTCAAAAATATTTGTCAAGTTGAAACCTAAAAAAGCAATTGAAAGATCAAGTGAGTAAAGCATCATTGGTTATTCTTGAGACTCCTCAACCTACAAAAGAAAATACAGCTAAGTTTAGAGAAATGACACAAGAACAGTCAGCTAGTAAACCAGTTCAAAGGAGATTGACTAGAAGTAAAATTGCAAAAGAAAAGGGTAAATCAGTGATTTCAGCAGAGAGTCCAGGCTTAAAGGGCAACTTAAACGATATTTTACAAGCCATTGATATTGAAGAATCCCCTATGGTACAGGCAGATCTCATAAAATTTGATGAAGAAAAACCTAAGAAGATGAAATATTCTAAGAAACTAGAATTTGAGGATGAGGTTGCAGCATTTGTGTTTAAGCCTAGAAAGCCTTTAACCATAAAATCTAAAAAGATGCAAGAGTTCAATGTTGAGTTAGGAGAAAAAGAGGAAGCTTCCACTGTTCAAGAAGAGTTCATAGACCTTTCATCACCAATACTTGAAGGTTACAAAAACAGAGTATTTTCCACTCAGACAAAAAAAACTAGCTATGAAGAAATGGAACAAAGGTTGAAATCAGCTAATTATGAAATTTCTAAACTAAGGAAGAGAGCAAGAAGGCATGTTGCTGAAAAGACAAATTTCAAAAGGATAAAGGCTTTATGGGAACTTGAAAAGGTTTCCAAACAAGAAACAATAAGCAGTGAAGCTCAGTACTTTACTTGGACTATTCTTGCAATTAAAGAGGCTAGATATGTGAGAATGATGAATGTTCAGTTAAGGGCTACCAACAGGAAACTGAGGAGGAAAATTGAAGACCTAGAAATACAGTTGCAGCAATAATGAAACAGGGCAAAAAAATGATAAATATTTGAAACAGTTTTTTCATGAAGATAAAGATTATTTTTGAAGAAGGAAATCCATTAAAGCTATTTGATGTTGATATAAAATCCTTAAAAAATCTTAAATATCCTCAAAACTATAGATTTTTGGAAAAAATTGTGTTAAAAACTGTTGAAGGTGAAGTTTTGGCATTTTATGCATGAAATTGGGAGGTAAGGACTACTGGTTTTCAGATTTTAGTATTTCTAGTGGAAAGATAAAGATCACAAATGAAGTTTCAGCTTGAAAAGCAAGAGAAAGAATGGTCAAAGGAAGTGCTTTACAGTGGTATAAAAAAAACTACGCTACGAAAACAGACTATTTTCGTAGTGCAGTCATATTTCATCTCCTTTTAATTTTTCGAAGGTTTATTTTTGCACAGGTGGAAGGTTGAAATTTTTGTGGAATGTTAACACATGTTTCATATACAAAACAGTCATCAAGGCTAGCAAAACTGTTTGAAGACAAGCATGGAGGTTAAGGACTAAAAATCGGAAACTCTGTCTCCTGGTTTTTACGACAGTTAGGTCATGAATCAGCAGAATTTACCACAAAGCTAGAAGCATCATAAAGGTCGAAGATATGGATTAGAAGCTGTCAAAGAATGTACTTAAGTTTTATATAAGGTTGTTTGATTAATGTTTAGGAGTTTCACTCCTATTTGTATTAGAACTCCTAGAAGACAGTTAGCTGTCAATTTTTAATTGAGATTTTGTTGTATGAGTAGATAGGTGTCAATTTTAGAAATTCGAATTCTCCTAATGATGGATTATGGAATACAAGAAATGAAAAGACTCTATATGAAGCATGAGGTCGAATTCCTCAATGTTGGCATTTTTCATTAGCAAAGCATTTGTGTTCTTGTATGTTACTGTGATCTTTCAACTGAATACACAGATTTGTTTGACTACTCAAGATTCACAAGGAGTTTAAGTGTATCAACTTTCTATGGCATTTTTCAATTACCTATTTGTAGTGGTATGAGCATGTGTTACTTAGAATTCATTGGATAATTCTATAACTTCCTTCATATGCTTGTAGACTATGTTTATTCACTATGTTACCGTTTCACTTATAAACTTAAAACTCCAAGTGCCTTGACTTCCATGTTTGACAGATTATGAGGTTTTGTTGAAAACTATCTTGACTCCATGGCCCAATGAGTGTTTGCTAATTTTTTATTCAAACAATTATACATTTTTATCCTTTTTATTCCTATATTTAGCCATCTAATCATTAAACCTATTGAGAGAGCCCTCTTAGGTTGAGGAGGCCAAGCCTCAGCCAAAATATTGGTTTGAAAGAGTTACTCAGAGTCTACTTGATGAGAAGCCTATCAGGGTCAGATTTTGTGATAACACTTTGTATTATGATTCAGCATGTTGCAGTGTCTCCAATAAACTACGTCATTTTAGCCTTATGACATTTTTGTGTAGTAGTGTTTCTCTATTCTCATGTACATGTCTCATTGAGGCTTTCATTGCCTAGCTTGAGTGACTGATTCCTTAAGGATTTGCATACCTTTGCTGTTGTATTATACATTTTTTGGCTATCTACATCTTAATGGACTTAAGCTCATAAAAATAACGTTGTTACTCCAATATTGTTCATGCATTGTTGCATTCCCTTCATTGGGCACTTTTTCAAGACAACTAGGTGTGCGAGACCTGTTCAACCCACCTAGAGTGATTTGTTTTCAGCCTCCTCTTGGATTTAGGACTTAGATACATTGATCTAAGGGATCCAGGTCTTGGTTTCAAATCCTGTAGCAGCCATTCCTGGAAAATTCATTTTCCAGTCATGCCTTGCTAATAGATCCCAATTTGGGATATTATATATAGAGGCTATGATGTTATATTTAGTAATGGAAAATCTTTCCTGTGACATAAAAAAATAGGACAAGCCAAGAGGATAGGGATTTGAGTTAAGAATCTCTACAAGCTAGAGGTAGATGGATGCACAGCAATGATGGGAAAGGCAGATCAAGTGGTGAGCTGGGATGAGGGAAAATTATGGCACAAGCGATTGGGCCATATTCACCATGGATCCTTGAAATTCATGCAACATATTTATACTAGTCTTCCCAGGGGTACACTTACGCAGTCAAACACATGCAAGGGATGTACTATGGGAAAATATGTAAAGGCCACCTTTCATGAGAAGGAAAACCAAGCTTCGGGGATCCTTGAGAGAGTACACACAGATGTATGTGGTCCTTTCTCTGTTGCTTCAACAACAAAACATAAGTACTATGTAATATTTTTTGATGAATTTTATCATAAGTGTTGGATCTTCTTCATGCAGAAGAAAGATAAAACATTCTCTAAGTTCTATGAGTTTAAAGCACTAGTGTAGAAAGAGTCGGGGAAGCAAGTGAAGGATCTTAGGAGCGATAATGGTGGAGAATACATCTCTAATGAATTCAAAAAATTCTGCAGCAAAGGAGGAATTTGAAGAGAACTCATAGCACCTCATAACCCACAACAGAATGGGGTCAAGGAGAGGAAGAACAGAACTATTGTGGGTGTAGCACGAGCAATGTTGCATGATCAAGGCCTACTGATGCATCTATGGGTGGAAGCATGAAATACAACAGTACATGTGAAAAACCATTATACTCATAGAGTACTTGGCATGAGTACACGTGAAGAGGCTTTCACTAGTAATAAACCTGATGTTTCACACTTTAAGATTTTTGGCTCATCTATTTATGTGCATGTGACCAAGGACACCAGGAAGAAGTTGGAACCAACAACTGAGGTTGGGATTTTTGTGGGGTACACTAAAACACCCCACAATTATCATGTGTATTTTTCAAACAACAGAATGATTGTTGTGCAACGGGATGTCAAATTTGATGAGGAGAAAGCCATGTGGTTGTCCCTTGAGAGGGAGTTGGACTTGCATGCAGAGGAGGAACTCTTGGTTCCCAAGGATGAGTCTCAAGATGTGGATCATCCACATGAGTAGGTTCACGGAGTGGAGGAAAACATTCATGCAGAGCCATCCATCAGAAATGGTAGAAGCCGCACCACGAAAGCTGAAAGATTGAGACTTGATGCTGCAGAGAATGTAGGAGCCCCTAATTCACAACACAGACAGAGACAGTCTCCTGGCCGATTTACTGGAAATTTGGCTCTTATGAGAAAATGTATTGTGACTGAACCATCTTCCTTTCAGGAAGGAGTTCATCAACCAACTTGGGCTGATGCAATGGTGGAGGATTATGACTCCATTGTCAAAAATATTGCATGGGAGATAGTCCCAAGACCGGTCAACAAATCAGTGGTTGGATCGAGATGGATCTATAAGGTAAAGCAAGCTGCTGATGGGAGTGTGGAGAAATACAAGGCCAGATTGTGGCCTGAGGATTCTCATATATTGAGGGGATAAATTATGAGGAGAATTTTTCACCTGTTATAAGGTACTCTTCAATAAGATCCATCCTTGCACTCTCAGCGCAGATGGGTTGGCGCATTCATCAGATGGATGTGAAAACTGCGTTTCTCAATGGGACGATTGAGGAAGAGGTGTACATAGAGAAACCTGAAGGTTTCGAGATCTTAAACAATGAGTTTCATGTGTGCTGACTCAAAATAGCATTGTATGGGTTGAAGCAAGCACCCCGTGCTTGGTACACTCGGATACACAACTAGTTCGCTAGATTAGGCTTCACCAAAAGTGAAGCAGATGCAAACCTGTACTAGATTGTGGTTGAGTGTAAGATATTGATCATTGTTCTTTATGTTGATGATCTGATTTTGATAGGTGATGAGCAGCTGATACACTCATGCAAGGAGAATCTAGTAAGGGAGTTCTAAATGAAGGACATGTGAATCCTTCATTATTTCCTTGTATTGGAAATATGGCCACGGGATGGTGAAATTTTTGTGTCTCAAGGCAAGTATTAAAAGGATATACTAGGTAAGTTTAACATGGATAGCTGCAAACCCATGGATACTCCTCTTCTAGGAAATTGAAGGAAAGAGGATGCTACTTATGGAGAGGTAGTGGATGCTACTGTCTACCGACAGTTAGTGGGTTCGCTAATGTATCTAATGAACATGAGACCGGTCATTTTCTATTTATTTAACCAGCTAAGTCAAGCTATAGTTAAGCCTACCAAGCTATTTTGGAAGGTGGGGAAGCATGTATTGAGATACCTGAGGGGCACATAAGAGTATGTTCAATGGTATGGATGGACATAGGGAGTGGAGCTACATGGCTTCACAGATGAAGATTGGGCTGGCAGTCCATCAGACAGAGAGAGAACATCATGAGGGATCTTTAGCCTTAGATCGAAAATAGTTTCCTGGTACAATAGGAAGCAATGATCCATGGCACTCAGTTCATTGGAAGTAGAATACATGGCAGGAATTCAAGCTGCATGTGAGGTTATCTGGATGAGGAAGATCTTGATTGGCTTGTTTGGTTCTCAGATGGATCCGATAGTGATTCATTGTGATAATCAAAGTTGCACTAAACTCTCGATTAATCTTATGTTTCATGATAGGTCCAAGAATATAGATATCCGGTACCATCATATCAGAGGTTGTGTGCAGAGAAGGATAATTTTGCTTCAGTACATTCCCACGGAAGATCGAGATGCAGATATTCTGATGAAGGTGCTCACCAAGAGCAAATTCGAATACCATAGAGACAGGATCAGGGTGAAGTATAATCCCTTTCTTGTTGAGAGGGAGCATTGAGATTCAACAAGAAAATTCAGCACCCATTCCTAGTGCATTAAGTACCTAGTTGCATTAAGCACCCATAGTAGGGCGGGGCCCACAATGCTATTTTTGGGTGCATGTATATTTTGTTTATCCCTTAATTAAGATGGACATTAAAATGTAATCTATTCTCAATGTGGACTTGATTCAGTTAATTAAAAGTGATAAATTTAGTTAGCTAATGGATTTCTAGTTAGAGGTAGTTGGTGAGGCATGCGGAGTAATTGTAATTGTAATAGAGTTCAGAGTGCAATGGTGAATTAGTAAATGCAATTTGTAAATAGTTTAACTCAGTTAAGTGAGTTAAACTCAGTTGTGCTAGTTGTAACTAAAGATAAACTAGTGAGAGATCTAGTGAATTAAATATTAATTAATTCACAATCAATGATCTCACATGCAACTGAGGATTTATTATTATTAGTTGCATGCATGTCAGATCCAGTGGAGAACCAGTTCAGTTCTAGGTGAAAGGGAATTTGACTATTAGTTGTAGGATTATTGGCTTGCACACATGCAACCAAACACCCATTGGAGTTACCATGATACTTGCGCAGTTAAGGAAGGCAATAATTCCCATATTTTAGGGATCTTTACCATCAAGGATTGCGCAAGCAAGGAAGGCTGTCTGGAGGCTGAGAATTGGCTATGTGTTGGTCATTTTTTCATATGACAGTGTGAGACAATTAACTGAGTACTGAAGGGATCTTATGAGAATATTTTTGTATGTAATTATTTCATGATCCATGCTTAATATACAATAGAACATAGTGGGGTTTTTAGCTGTAAGCTTTCCACACGAAATTATCTGTGTTGTGTGTGATTAATCTTTCTTCATGTTCATGTGATTAGCGATTGTGTTTTTAATTACGCAAAATATTTGTAGAAGTGATTCAATATTTAACTTTAGTACATTGTTAGATCAGGTGAATCCAATATATACATGCATGTTTTATAATTTCTACAATATGCTCAAATAATCAATCATGCATGTATCCCCTACATTAATGGTTTGAGATCACACCTTCAACCCTTGCAGATTGATGAAGGGTGTTGGCTTTAATATATAAATTCTACTCTCCAACGAATATATCTTGCCTCTTGCAATAGATACACTACCTACACACATGCATTACCAAACAGAGACCACAAATAGCCTTCCACAGAAGACCGTTAACTCAAATAAATATAACCATGTATACTCAATCAGAATCATAGATTAATAGGAAAGGAGCATGTAATTTCATCTATTATTATGAAATTTATTAGAAGGTGTACCAAAAATATCTCACTTAAGTTATTGGAGACTAGTGACCTTAACAACAATTGTGGTTGCTTATAATTCAGATCTGTAATAAGAATGTGAGAAAAATCCGCAGAAAAATAAATGTATGCGATCTAACAGAATAAGAAACAAAATGAATCTGATGTAATAACCCAATAATGGAAAGGCATTTAAATGAATAAATCATTTATTAATAGCGATTGGTGAAGGAGATTTACAAAAGGGTCATAGATCCCCCTCCACGGGATGGGTCCTTTGATGTCCTTGATGCTTCAATATTATATCTTCCTATCTCAATATGTGAAAACCCAAACAATGTGTAGAAATCTAGTGGAAGCTCAAAAGTAAGAAGACGATAATGGTGACGATGATAATAATCATGGTGAAGAATGAATGAAAAACCCTCTTATTTATAACAAAGTATTGGGTTGATCTCAAAAATGAAAAATAATAAAATATTATTGACCAAAATATAGACCTAACTGTTAGGAATACTTAATTGCATTTTTGGAGAGGGAAAAGATATTCAAACTGGTCAAATATCTTTATTTAGAAATAATTAACAAATAAAATGATTTATTAATTATTTCGCGAATATTAAGAAAGGTGTGAAAATCAAATAATTACTAAATAGTGATTTAACAATTATTCAAAGAATGGAGTTAAGGATAAATAAATAAATAGTGATTTATTTAATTATTCCTAGGTGATTTAGTCAAATGCGACAAGGAATAATTATCAAACAATGATTTAATAATTATTCCTAGAGAAAATTAAATAAATAATGGTTTATTCAATTATTCTCATATATTTTTTCAATTTTAATAAAAAATAATTTAATAATTTAATAAAAGTGGTATATTAAAGTATTTCCTATAGTGAAAGTGATTTTACTATGGTAAAATTAAACTTACATGGTGTATTTTGATCTGCCTAGTTAGAAATGGCTAGGTGATCATTTCTTGGTGATAACAGATTGCCCCCCAATGTAAGAGTGTTAGGAGAAAAATGTATGAACGAAATACGTTATAAGTTACACTTCCACAAGACACCAAAGGGGAGTCAGAGATAGAGAGAGATACAACTGAAGCAATGCAAGGAAGGAAAAAAATGAAGGGGGCGAGACCTACTAAATTGATATAAGTCTCATTTTATTTTTGTTGGGTGTGTGTTGTATTTTTAGGTGGGTGGACCTACCTATGGTTTTGTGCATGGGTTTAGCACATGGTTTTGGGCATGATGGTTTTCTGTCCATGGTATTATGAAGATACGGTCAAGGAACTGCAGTTATGTTTTAATCCAGGGTTAATGGATTGAGGTTTATGAATTCTTCGGCATGTATATATATGTATTGTAACATTAAAAGGAACATAATGAAGAATCAAGCTGGTAATCATGGTTTTGGGATCCAGGGGAAAATATCTGTGTATATATGTTTTATGTTTTATGCTCTAGCTATTGTTTATTTTTTGTTTTAAGAGTTCATTTTCAGATAATTTATGTACATGGTTAAAACCTACATTTGGTATGAGAGTTGTTTCAACTTCAAGGGGATGCCTTTTTTTTTAGGGGTTTTTCTCAGGCCTATGGTAGACCCTATTCAGTGGGAAATTTGAGGGATCGATTCTTGCGGTGAAAGAAGATGGCGAGCAGTGGAAAGATAGAGATCGAGAAATTTAATGGTCATAGTTTTTAGCTGTGAAAGCTCAAGTTGGAGGATCTCCTGGTGGATAAAGTTCAGTGGATCATTGTAGATTTGAGTAATAAACCAAAGACAGTGTCATATGAAGATTGGGTGCAGTTGGATTGGAAATAAAAGAGCACAATATAGTTAGGGACGAACGCTTTATGGGACAAGTTAGGGACTTTGTATTAATATAAGTCTCAGGTGAACAAATTATTCCTACGAAATAGGTTGTATAACTTGAGGATGAAGGATGGAAACTCAGTGACAGAGCATCTGAATGCCTTCAATACTATGGTAAGTTAGTTGTTATTTGTTGATATTAAAATCTCAGATGAAGATAAGTGCATCATTTTGTTGTGTTCTCTACCGTATTCGTGGGATAGTTTGGTTACTGCAATAGGTAGCAATAAAAATACCTTGAATTCTGATGAAATTGTCTCAGCCTTGTTGTCGCAGGAAATAATATGGAATAATATGTTGGTTCGGAATGGAGATGCATTGTTTGTACGAGGATAGTCCCAGAATAGAAACAAAAATAAGTTCTTGATTGGGATATATAAATCTATATGGATATCTAAATCTCTAGGAAAGCATGTAAAGGTGTGTTGGAAATGCAGAAAGGAAGGGCACTTCAAAAAGGAGGGTAGATCTAAAGCTCCTAAGAAAGGAAAGGGATTTGATGATGCTCCTTCTGCAAAGGAGAAAACCACCTCAGATGAAGGTGGGGATGTGTACTTGGCTTCTTCTTCAAATACAAATGCATATCATGAGGCATGTTTGATTGACTCAGGTGCATCCTTTCACTTCACTCCCCATATGGAGTGGTTCTACGAGTATGAAAATCATGATGGTGGTGATGTCTTCTTAGGGGATTATAGGAAGGCCAAATTCATCGGACGCGAAAATTCAAGTTGATGTTGCAAGGTGGAAGGATTATAACACTTCCTGGTCTTCTGCATATTCCTGCATTGTCCAAAAATCCGATTTATATAAGAAATATGGATGATGCAGGTGAAAAAAAAATGTTCGAGAAAGATACCAGCATGATGGTTTGGGGAGAAATGGTATTGATGCGGGGAGTTCGGATTGGAACTCTATACAAGCTTCTGGGTAGCATTTTTATTGATTGGTGCAATAGTTTTGTGGTTCCTGAAAGTGGAGCAGAAAACCCCATGGTATCTGGAGAAAATACCATGCTATGGCATCAAAGGCTTGGACATATTGGAAAGAAGGGCCTTCGAATACTGCATGGTAATGGTATGGTAGAAGGTATGTGTAATTTCTATCTAGATTTCGATTTCTATGAACATTGTGTATATGGGAAGCAGAATCAGGTGAGTTTCCCTTCTGGTGCTAAGAGGGAAAACAAGATATTAGAGCTTATGCATAGTGATGTGTTTGGACTTGTGTCGGTTCCATGACTGGGTAAGTCTGTGTACTATGTTTAATTTATAGATGAATTCTCAAGGAATACATGGATATATTTCCTGAGGAAGAAATCTGAATTCTTTGACAAGTTTAAATAATTTAAGGCTCTGTTAGAAAACCAAACAGAGAAGAAGATAAAGGTGTTGAGGATGGATAATGGTGGAGAGTTATGCAAGAAGGAATTTGAAGAGTTCTGTAAGATGTGTGGTATAGCACAGAAAAATACTACTCCATACACACCTCAGAAAAACGAAGTTGCAGAAATAATGAATAGGACATTGATGGAAAAGGAAAGAAGCATGTTAAGTGGTACCAGGTTAGGAAAATAATTTTAGGCAGAGGTCGTAGAGACTGCATGCTACTCGATGAGTAGATCACCTTCATCAGCGTTGGAGGATAAGACTCCACATGAGGTATGGACTGGTAAGAAACCCTATCTTTCACATCTATGCATATTTAGATGTGAATCATATTTACATGCTCTAAAGGATAAAATAACCAAGTTGGATAGTAAATCTGAAAGGTGCATATTTATTGGGTATAAGGATGGTTTAAAAGGTTATAAGCTTTGGAACCCAGAAATAAGGAAGGTTTTCTACAGGCAAGATGTGGTGTTATATTCTATTAAACATTAATTCCTACCAAAGGAAACTGAGAAGATATATTTTGAGCTAAAGGAGGAAAAATCAAACTCTACAATAGAACAAGATTTAGAAGCGGAAGAGCCACAAACTCCAGTTGTGAGAAGATCAATTCGATAAATAAGGAACCCAGAAAGGTGTAGTCCATCCTCTTTCAGTTTAAATTTTTCTTTATCTATCACTAATGATGATCCCAGAACTGTTAGGGAGGCAGTGGATTCAAAGGATGGAAAACTCTAGAAGGAGGCCATGGTTGATGAAATGACATCCTTGCACAAAAATGAGGCATGGGATCTGGTGGAGTTGTCAGCTGGAAGGAAACCCATTAGAAGAAAATGGGTGGTTAAGAAGAAGATGAATGCATAAGGAAAGGTGGGGAAATAAAAAGCTTGTTTGTAGCAAAAGGTTATTCCCAGGTGTCAGGAATTAATTTTGATGATAATTTTTCTCATGTTGCCAAGGTAACTTTTATTAGATTACTTTTATTTGTTGACGCTGAATTTGATTTTGAGGTAGAATATATGGATGTGAAGACACAATTTCTTCACAGGGATCTAGAAGAGGATATTTATATGAAGGGTAAGAAAGAACTAGTACGTAGGTTAAAAAAGTTTATGTATGTTTTAAAACAGTCACCAAGGATGTGGTATCATAAATTTATACATATAAACGGGGAATTGGCTTGACAATCAGAAAATAGAATCACCGTTATGTATTTGGTCTTGTATGTGGAATATATGTTGCTGGTTGGAAATGACAAAGAAATTATCTAGGAGTTGAAGACCCAATTGTTCTCCAAATTCGACATGAAGGATCTTGGTGCTGAAAACTATATTTTGGGCATGGAAATTAAATGAGATCAAGCAAAGAGGAAGCTATGGTTAAACCAAATGAAGTATGTCGAGACAATATTACAGAGGTTCAATATGCAGGATAGTAAATAGGTGAAGGTTCCTACTCTTGTATATGTAAAGTTATATGTTGAACAATGTCCCAAGACACAAGAAGAAGAAGAGGACATGTCCTGTGTTCTATATACAAGTGCAGTGGGTAACCTAATGTATGCAATGGCATTTACCAGATCAGAAATTGCACGTGTAGTGGGAGTCTTGAGCATGTTTATGTCAAAACCAGGGAAGGAACATTGGACAACAGTGAAGCTGGTTTTCAGGTATTTGTGTGGCACTAGTGATTATGGTTTGTGCTACCAGGGAAGACCAGGATTGGACATAGTTTTGGATATCTGTGTCTTTGTTGATGTAAACTGGGCTGGTGATCTAGATCAGAGAAGATATACAAGTGGGTATGTGTTTAACCTATTTGTAGGAGCAATCATTTGGATGAGAAAAAGGTAGTTTGTAGTGGCTCTTTCAACTATAGCAGCTAAATACATGGCAACCACTCATGCAATTAAGGAAGCAGTTTGGTTGTAGAGATTATGTTCAAGTATGGGGTTGGTGAAGCAAGATATAAGGATAAATTGTGATAGGAAAAGTGCAATTTAATTATCTAATAATCATGCTTATCATTAAAAAAAAGCGCATTGATGTTCAATATCACTTTGTGAGAGATATAGTTGAGGATAAAAAGGTGTTTATGGTAAATTTGGACACTATGAAGAATTTTGCAGATGCATTGACGAAATCTATAAGCACTAAGAAGTTCTCTTGTTGTATAGAAACCATGGGCGTTACAGGGTTGGACCAATGACTAATCTCTCCTATGGCCCCCTGTGGAAATAAAACAACAAGTGAGAGAATGTTGGGTGTGTGTTATATTCTTTCCACGACTATCCACTCGCATGAAGCGGGGGTTAAGAGGGGAGTGGAAGATTCCCCTTCTCTTGTGCTGGGAATAATAGGGGGGTCATAGGGGGAGCACAACCCCCCCCTATTGGGGGGTTTGCAGGGGGGTGGTAATCCCACTACACGGTGTCTGGGGCAGCACCCTAGGAATTTTTTTTTTAGACCCTATAATAGGAGGGCAGACCTACCTATGGTTTTTTGCATGGGTTTAGCACATGGCTTTGGGCATGATGGTTTTTTGTCCATGGTATTTTGTAGATTCGATCAAGCGAAATACAATTATGTTCTAATCCAGGGTTAATGGATTGGTGTTTATGAATTCTTCGACATGTATATATATGTATTGTAACATTGAAAGGATGATTAGGTGATCATGTCCTAAGTGAAGAAAATGCTCAAAATTGGAACTGCTCAGAATTGGTTGAAACTAGAATGACAGGATAGGCCTCGTCAATACAATCATGTTTCCTTAAACGTCACTCAAATCCGACACTGTATGTGAAAGTTATTCAAGTTTGAAAATTCAAAATTTCATGCAAAAGACCAGTTTGACCAGGGTTGACTTTGAATAAAAAATATTAAAAAATAATATTCCACAGAATATTCTGGAAATTTTCCACAGAATATTCCATGGAATATTCTTCAACAATCTATCATGACTCGACATTTTTCATTCGCAGATTAGAGGATTTTTATGATTGTTGGTTTTGGACCAATAAGTATTCACCACATGGCAAGCCCGGAGGCCGCCATGTGGCCCCAGGTCTGAACATTTTGCAGTGGTAAAAAATATTGTGAGTTGGCAAGATTCGACCGCGGATCGAGCGAGTGGCAGCCCCAAGGCCTTACCGCCCGGGCTCATGGTGGTTCTTAACCACTATGGGCCACCACTTATATATAAAGTTTGATAAAGTTTTGGTTGGGGCAGAAAGGGGACCAGCCCCCTCAACATAGAACCACGGGCTTAGAGCCATAGCATTTAGACCCCGACAGTTGCAGTTACATTAAAGTTTAATGCGGGTGTTCACATGGAATCACTGTGGGATTTACGTTGCAGTTAATGCCACGTTTTTTAAACCGTTGGCTCAAACAGTTCTGTCGATGGTGGTGTAGTTGGTTCATGTGACCACTACCACCTAACAATAAAATTCACACCTAACGGTTCCGACAATTTATGCAGTGAGCGCTAATCTAGGCGGATTTTTCCATAGTTAGCGGGCTTATCTCCAGTCCTCCCAAGTTTAGTGGAGTTTCTTTAGGCCAGATTGGACAAAACTTCAGTTGGTCATAACTTTCACATTACTGAACCTTTTGGAGAGAAATGTTTTTTTATTTCGGGTATTCTCAGCATTCTAGAGCCATTGGAACAGGTTTCAGAGCCACCAGAGGTGTCTCTCAGCCATTTTTACTTCATAGAAGCTTGGGGAGCCATTAGGGCCTTGAGGGAAACGGAGCTGCATTGGACTACACTTCATTGTTTTAAGTGAAATCAGAGTCATTCTTATCTTCTTTCTATGTTATGAATTCATTTTCAAAACTAGTTTGGTCTGTTTAGGCCTTTTTCTCACTATATTACCAATTTGAGCATCATAATATATCAAGGACATGCCCATTGGGAGCCTTGGACCCAGCAGATGTAGCCCAGGAGGCGTGAACTGCCTCATCATGTTACTGTGTGTTTATGGTGAAGTTATTCTATTGTGTTATTCATATTAAATTTGCTAAAAAATAAATTAAAACAACACTCCCTCACACAAAAATTCATAAACAGTTATAAAAAACACTTTGTTTCACTTGCAATACTATCCAAACACTTTGCACACTTAATTTAATGGAAATGAATACTTTGAACAGCAAAAAAAATACTTTCATTTTCAGATCAGTTGGTATCAGAGCTCAAGTTTAGAGCCTTAGAAGCTAGAGTTTTTACTCAACACTTTTTTTGTGCAAAAATTAAGTCATTTGTTTGCAAGTTTTGATGCTTACTAGTTTAAAACTAAAGAGAGGTGAAGGAAACTTGGTTAGTGCACAAACTAATCCACAACCAAGAAGGGTCGTTGAACCACCTCCAAGAGCCTTAGAAGCAGCTTCAAGCATGTCTTCAAGAGAAGGAGAAGCTCCTGAAGAGATGGATCCCAAGGAAGAAGAACGGGTATTCCGGAAAGCTTTCTTGGATATGACTGAAATGGTAAGGATCCTCTATTAAGAAAGAAATGATAGAATTGTTGGAGAAGGGTCTAAAAACCAAAAAGAAGGAGAGGTTTTATCAGGAGGAAATAAGGGTAATGATCAGTCAAAGAAAGGGAATGGAGGAAATGGTGATCCACCATCTCCATATTCATCCTCTTCCTCAGCATCGTCTTCCTCAACTTCAGTAAATCAGTCACATAAGCCGAAAACCACTGGTAAAAATCCTTTTTTAAAGCTTGATGTCAAATTTTAATTTCCCATGTTTAATGGTGAAGTCAATGCAGATAAATTAGACAATTGGATTAGACAATTGGAAGTTTATTTAAGGATTCAAAACCTTCATGATGTCGACACTAAAATACAACTAGCCTCGCTAACAATGGATGGAGCAGCATTGGTATGGTGGGAAGCCAAGACCAAGGATGAAATCAAGAGACATGGTAAGATTACTTTATCATGGACTGAATTTATTACTGCAATCAAGAAGCAATTTTATCCTTTAGCTCATCTTCAAAAGGCTATAATGAATTGGCAAAACTTTAGACAGCTTAAGGGACAGAATGTGCAAGACTATAGCCAGGAATTTAGGAGAAGAGCACTCTTATTAGGGGTATACTTACAAAGTCAAGATACTTTGCTGAAATATTTAGGTGGTTTGCACAACTACCTTAAACATACTATCCTTATGTTTAATCCTACTATTCTAGACGAATTTTGTGTACAAGCTACGCATTTAGAGGCTAGAGGGAAAAACACTTTTGATGAGGGTAGAAACAAGCCTTTCAAAGGAAAGAACAAAGATAAAACCTTTAAGGGAAAAGGTAAAAAGAATGCATCTATCAAACAAGAGGGTGAAAAATTCATTTGTAAACATTGTTCAAGAGAGGGCCATGAAGAGAAAAACTATTGGAAATTACATCCTAAAAAAAGAAATCAGTTTAACGAAAACAAGGGAAAGAAGAAAACTAAAGCTACTACAACTACACCTCAAGATTTAGGTGATGATTCAGGGGATGAAACCAAAATTGCAGCCATGGGTTTTAAAAGTATGAAGGGAAAGGAAACTAAAACTAAAGCAAGCACTAGTACTTCAAACTATCATGTACAAGCTCCTAATGAGGAAGAAATAATTGACTTGTTCCATGTGAGGGTAGTCTCAAAACATACTAAAATGGATACACTGTTTGACAGTGGGTCACAAGAAAATCTCATATCAGAAGACTTGGTCAAACAGCTAAAACTTGAGACCATTCCACATCCAAAGCCTTATCCACTTGGGTGGATATGCAAGGATGCAAACTTACAAGTCTCAAGAAAGTGCATATTACGATTCGCCATATCTGCACACTTTATTGACACAGTTGAACTTGATGTGGTGCCACTTGATATATCAAGAATTGTTTTGGGAAGTCCTTACTTATTTGACAGGAAAGCGATCTTACATCACCATGAAAATAAATATCATCTCTTTAAATATGGAAAGGGGTTCATTGTCAGAGCACATCGCAAGAAGACAAATATAGCGATGGTAAATGCGGGACAGGTAAAAAGGCTAGTAAATTCTAGCAAGATTTTTGTACTTCTTATGTTTAAGCCTAAGGTTGATATGAATCATGAGTCATTTGAAAAATGTGATTCCAAGCTTAAATCAGATTTATATGATGTAGTTGATGCACAACATGAGATTTTTTAGGAACCGACAGGTTTACCTCCTAAAAGGGAGATTCAACATGAGATCCATTTACATCAAGATTGTCCTCTTCCTAACATCGGCATGTACCGCTTGTCTATCATGGAGAATGCTGAAATCAAGAGGCAAATTAAATACTTGTTGGACAAAGGATTCATAAGACCAAGCACTTCGACATGTGGGTCACCGATAGTGTTGATTCCAAAGAAAGATGGAACTTGGCACATGTGTGCGGACTCCAGGGCATTGAACAAAAAATGGTAAAGAATCGTTACCCACTTCCAAGGATAGATGATTTTTTGGATCAGCTGAAAGATGCTAAATATTTCACTAAGTTAGACTTACGTAGTGGTTATCATCAAGTTAGAATTGCAGAAAGTGACATTTGGAAGACAACGTTTAAAACCAAACAGGGACTCTTTGAGTGGCTTGTTATGCCGTTTGGTTTATGCAATGCACCTGCAACTTTCATGCGGGTAATGGATGATGTCTTACGTCATTTTCTTGATGATTTTGTTATTGTCTACTTATATGACATCTTAATTTTCAGCAAGACTAGAGAAGAGCATGTCATGCATGTTAAGAAAGTACTTGATTTTTTGAAGAAAAATCAGTTATTTCTTAAAATGTCAAAGTGTGAATTTGGAAAGAATTCTTTGGTTTATTTGGGACACATAGTAGGAGGAGGCGCTTTGAGAATTGATCCTTCCAAAGTAGAAGCCATTGTGAATTGGCCTACTCCCAAATCCATTACAGAGGTAAGAAGTTTTTTGGGTGCAACTCAGTATTGGAGGAAGTTTATTTCTAACTTCTCTACCATAGCAGCTCCTATGCATGCAGTGACCAGTGTGAAGCGTGCTTTCCAATGGGGAGGCAAGCAACAGAAAACACTTGAGTCTTTGAAAGAGAAGATAAGTTTAGCTCCAGTCCTTGCATTACCGGACTTGAGACAGCCATTCGAGATTCAGACAGATGCTAGTGATTACGCCATGGGTGCAGTTCTCTTACAGCATGGTAAGCCTGTTGCATTTCATTTTGAGACATTTAATGGTGCTGTTGTGAATTATCCTACATATGATAAAGAGTTGTATGCGTTGGTACAAAGTGTCAAAAAATGGAAACACTATTTGATGGGCAAAGAAACAATTGTTCATACCGACCATCAGCCTTTACAATACTTGCAATCGCAAAGTAAATTGCAATAGTCATGGCATTTCAGATGGATGGGCTTCCTACAACAATTTCACTTGGTAATAAGGTACAAGAAAGGTATTTACAACAAGGTTTCTGATATGCTTTCAAGGCCTATTATTAGTGCTAGTACTTTGCTTAAGAATGATTCTATTGTGCATGAGAGCTACATAGAACAATATGCATCAGATGTTGATTTTAAGGATGTGTATGCTAACTTGAGTGAAGGGAATCATGTTGAGGAGAATGATTATCATTTGCATAATAATTTTCTGTTTCATATGGGCAAGTCATGTATACCACAGGGAGAGAGATTAAGTATGATGAGAGAGGCTCATTCTTCTCTCATAGCTGGACATTTCGAGGTAAGCAAAACAGTGGCACATTTACAGAGGTATTGTTATTGGCCTCACATGGTAGATAGTGTTTCACGTTTCATTAGAGGTTGTTCATTATGTGCTACAAGAAATCCTAGCAATAGGAAGCTTGGTTTATATACGCCATTTCCGGTACCTTCTAGACCATGGGAAAGTGTTTCTATGGATTTTGTTGGAGGGCTACCATTATCTAGAAAGCAGCATGATTATCTTTATGTAGTAGTTGATCGTTTCAGCAAGATGTGTATTCTTATGCCATGTAAGAAAACTATAACTGCTGAAAAAACTGCTGATTTATATTTTCAACATGTATGGGTTCATTATGGCTTGCCTACTTCTATTGTTAGTGACAGGTATTCTAGATTTGTGGGGAATTTTTGGTCCAATTTATGGAAGATGATGGACACCAAGTTGAAGAAGAGTACTACTTTCCATCTGCAAAAACGATGGCCAAACAGAGGCAGTGAATAGAACCATTGTACATATTTTGAGAGGTTATTGCAGCAAGTATCCCAAGCTTTGGGATGAGCATTTGCATTACATTCAGCATGCTTACAACCGGGCCAAGCACTAATACTTCACCTTTTGAAGCTTGTTTTGGGTATTTGCCTAAGTCACCTTTAGATTTTATTCTTAAGAAGGATGTGGCCATTGATGGTCATAGTGACATTAACAAAGCTTGCATGTTCATTAAAATAATTCAGCTCATACATCAGCAAGTTCAAGAACAGCTTGAAAAAATTCAAGGCAAGTACAAGGAGAGGCATGATAAGAACAGAATTGATCATAAGTTTCAATAAGGGGATGAGGTATGGTTGCATATTAGTAAGGAAATAATGCAATGAGAAGGTAGAAAGCTTAAGCCTATTCGTTATGGTCCATTCAAGATCCTTAAAAAAGTTGGAAATAATGCTTTTCAATTAGATTTTCCTTCATACATGCAAATGTATTCCGTTGTGAATGTGGAAAATTTACGCTTGTATGAACCTCCTTTAATGGCAATTGGGGCAGAAAGGGGGCCAGCCCCCTCAACATAGAACCAAGGGCCCAGAATCACAATGTTTCGACATCGACAGTCACGGTTACAGTTAATTTTAATGCGGGTGTTCACATGGAATCACGGCGGTGTTGGGTGTGGAGCCTGATTATCTTGTTTACTTTGTATCACAGCATTGGACCCATGTACCTTAAAAGGGGCGGCAACGCCACCCGTAATTAATCGCTGCCGTGGGGGGTCTAGGGGGGGGGGGCAGCGCTTTTTGGAGCTCTCTTATGGGGCTTTGGGCACATTTCCTAAGCCAAAACAGATGTAAATTTGCCTTGTGCATAGTAATTTCTAGTCAATCCAATGTCATTAGGCAAATGATCCAATAAGATAGTTATGTTTGATTAGGTTTTTTGTCTCTATACAACTCCCTCGCTTTTATGAGGGGGCATTGTATTACGGAGGGCATTGTATTGCGGCTGTGTATTGTATGTGTATTATCGGAGCGAGAAACATAGAGGGAGACTGTGAGAGAGAACAAAGGATATTACAGTGGATCTGTTGTAGGTTTTGTCTCTTCATTTTTGCTGGATAATAGAAAGGAAGGACTGGCTGTTCGGGGTGGACGTAGCCCAAACTGGGTGAACCATGTATATCTGTGTCTCTCTGGTTTTATGTGTTTTTTGTGTGCTTGTATTTTCCACATATTTTATGTGTTTCATTTCTCCATAATATATAATTTTCTAACAGGCGGGAGTTACGTTGTAGTTAATGCCACGATTTTTAAACCGTTGGCTCAAACGGTTCCGCCGGCAGTGGTGTAGTTGGTCCATGTGACCACTACCACCTAACAATAAAATTCACACCTAACGGTTCCAACAATTTATGTGGCAAGTGCTAATCTAGGTAAAGCTTGCCATAGTTAGCAGGATTATCTCCAGTCCTCCCAAGTTTAGTGGAGTTTCTTTAGGCCAGATTGGACAAAACTTCAGTTGGTCATAACTTTCACATTACTGAACCTTTTGGAGAATTTTTTTTTTTTTCGGGTATTCTCAGCATTCTGGAGCGATTGGAGCAAGTTGCAGAGCCACCAGAGGTTTCTTTCAGCCATTTTTACTTTAGAGAAGCTTGGGGAGCCATCAAGGCCTTGAGGGAAACAGAGCTGCATTGGACTACACTTCACTGGTTTAGGTGAAATCAGAGTCATTATTAGCTTCTTTCTGTGTTCTAAATTCATTTTCACAGTTGGTTTGGTCTATTTAGGCCTTTTTCTCACTGTATTACCAATTTGAGCATCATAATATATCAAGGGCATGCCCATTGGGAGCCTTGGACCCAACAGATGTAGCCTAGGAGGGGTGAACAGCCTCATCATGTTGCTGTGTGTTTATGGTGAAGTTATTTTGCTATGTTATTTAGATTAAATTTGTTAAACAGTAAATTAAAACAACACTCCCTCACACCAAAATTCATAAAAAGTTATCAAAAACACTTTGTTTCACTTGCAAGACTATCCAAACACTTTGCACAATTAATTTAATGGAAATGAATACTTTGAACAGCAAAACAAATACTTTCATTCTCAGATCAAAGGAACATAATGAAGAATCAAGCTGGTACTCCCGATTTTGGGATCCAGGGGAAAATATATGTGCATATATTTTTTATGTTTTATTCTCTCACTATTGTTTATTTATTTTTTAAGAGTTCGTTTGCAGATAATTTCTATACAGGGTTAGAACCTACAATTTTGGAGTGCATGATCTCAAATGAGGCGAGGTGGGCATAGCCATACACGTTGAGATCATTGATTACAAATAATAATGGTGAGCCCAGAAAATTCAGGGAAAATTTTAAGGATATTGGAAATTTATCTTAAAGTTTAGAAACCTTGGCGAATCTTACTAGCTCGTAACATGCAAACTATAAAAATTTTAGTGATATGTTTGTACAAATATTCAAATTTCTAATGATTTTATATATTCTCTATTAAACTTTGGTGATTTTTAAGGTAAAATAATTGATGATATAAAATTTTGGTGAATCATTTTTAGGAAAAATGGAAATTGGTGATTTTGTTTTTGGAAAAAAACACAAAAAATTATCCCACCTGTGAATATTAGCCCCTAAAATTTTCCCTACCAGCAATGTGGGACTGAGCTACAAAGCACATGATACATGATACGTCGACATCAATGGTCCAAGAAATAATACAATGAATCCCATATACATAAGGTGCCTGGAAAAACATAGGTCAAGACTGAATACAATAACATCTGAATGCATGAGACATAATGCCCCTCAATATGACATGGGGAGGGGGAACCACAATGAGAGAAGCCCTGCTGAATACGAAAGGGATCTAAAGATATGAATGGATCATCTGAAGGAGACATTCTTGATGTGGGCGTTGTAAGCAGCTGGAACCAAACCCATCAAATCCATGAAATTGCATTTGAGGCTGGATCATAACTTGAGGTCATTCGGGAAAGTGGGGGGCTACCTAAAGGGCCACCCCCTCATGAGGTTTGGAACATCTCACAAACCCGAGAATCACTGGGAAAATCTGCTGGATCATCGAACCATCAAGTGCATGATTCTCAATCTTGTGATAATGAGATGGAGTCGAGCAAATGAGAAGCAACCAAGTTAAAGGGAATTGATGATTCCCTTTTATTTATCTGAGGCACTGAACAATGATGAAATTTGAAACCAAGGTACACCACCCTCCAGACCACATTCATGGAATAATATGCATGGTTGACCTGACAACGACTAACTCGATTTTGGAGGGGATGGTCAATTACTTAGACAGAGGATTTTCAAATATAGAACAATATAGATAGAGGAAAAAAGGAGAAAAAATGGATGAATGTGACACAAATATGGATGGAATAATGTAACAGGACTCAATGGGACTCAGAATAGACTCCACAAATGCAAGGGTGACTCATCATGAATGCTCTAGTCAAGGGTGACTCGATGACACTACCACATAGGATAGGCATAGGGGGACCATAAAAACATGAGTAATTAATGGTTACTCATGAAAAAAATCAACACATGAGTCTCCAAGTTCCGAGGTAGAGTTGTACCAAAGTACAGGCAGCTCATATGAAGAAATTCGGTTTTAATTGGCATAAAAGTGAAACTTTGTAGAAAAAATGGCTTCCAGTTTAAGTGTTAAATTACCAACAAAAAAGAAAGACCCATTATAAAACTCGGTAGGATATTTCCAATGGTGTTGATGGTTCGTCAAACCGAGCTATGGTTTGGTCATAATGGGTGATGGAAAAACTAAGGTTTTTCCTATAAAATGGCTTCTTGCATCCAAATCCAATTCATTTACATATTGAGTTTTGGAGAAATTGGAGAGGAGTAGAAGTCCCTAAATATTAGGGAGATCATAGTAGATAAACCAATCATCAGAATCAGGATTTGCAAGTTTGAGGTAGGAGTCCTAACCTTGCTCATCATTTTCAATGATTTGGAATTTCAGAACAGGGCCTCAACTCTCTGTAGGGGACCCCTGCTAAGCCTCATAGTCGCAACACACTTTTGGGGCCCTGTTCTGCATTATGGAATGAAAATATGGGCTGATAAATGTTTCCAACAATATTTTGAGGGCCAAAACTCTGCTCTAGGCTTGGAGGAAAAGAGGGATTTGTGGTTTTTGGGGATTTTAATCTAATGACTAGAAATGTATGCCTTTAAATTTGAACTAAAAAAGAAAATGGTATGTTGCAGGTATGGCAGAGCTAAAGGTTGTGTGGTGAGAACAAGATTTCGAGACTCTCAGATATTGGGCAACTAGATATCCCTGCTAAGGGAAAGGATTGGTAAGAATAGCCAGTTGAGATGAAGCAGGAGCAAGAGGAAGTTGAGCCATATACTGTTTTCCTCTAGGGGCAGGTGCTTGAGCTTCCCATACTTGATGCATCTAAGGTAAAAGGGGAAAATCATGAGTATAATGGCCATATAAACCGCAACATGCACAAGGATTATTAATACAATGAATCGCAGCTAGGTTACAAGATTAGGATAATTTCCCTGAGGTGCATTAGTTGGTGGACACTACTTACCCTCATTGACTTGAGATTTCTGATTCTGGTTACCTTTCCCCTTATTCTTCTTCTTGGTGTTGGGGGGATTGTTTGCACTCTATTGAGTATACACTTGACCTTGAGGAGGAGGTGGTTGTTCTGGTAGAGGTTGAGGAGACATGGGAAGCTGGGGCACTGGTGCCGGAGGGGATGGAGTGCTAGGAAGTGCATATGAAAAATATGGAGGAGGGTAAACATTTGGATAAATAGGTTGACCAAAAGTTGGTCTTGGCATCTTCTGATGTGATTGGAAATAGGCATATGACATTCTTTGACCTAGATAAGGGTTGCCCTGAGGAGGGGGATAATTTTAAGATGTATTGGCCTCTCGTGGGATTGACCATAACTCATCAGAGGTGGAGCATATGGTTGCGGGTGACAGTGTGAAAGGGATCCATCGATATTATCGATAACATGAGATGCCCCTGGTGCATTAGCAGCACCAGGCCGAGGCATGTCGGGGAGAATGGTATAAACATAACCTGATTGAGCATATATCAAGTCATATTTAAAAGATACTTGGAGCGCATTTTCCTTTGAATGAGGGAAGTGTGACGCGACATCTTTACCTATGCGGGCCAAAAGAGATCTAATGATCCGGATTTATGCAGGAACACAATAAAATACAGAAATATACATAAACATAGATATTCAGTGGAAATAATGCTTCATTAAATTAATATCAAATAACATAAATATGCTTACAGACATAATGGAAATAAAATAGCTAGGGCATTTATAACTTATCTCTGAGAAGATATGTGGTGGCTACATGCCTCTGAACTGTGTTATAATGAGGCTCAAAGGCCTTGTTATCACTCTAGTAATTATTTAGTTGTGAGTTTTTGTTTTATAGTTAAGAAAACTAAAAGTAACCACAGACCAAATTTTAATATCTAGGATGTAGCCTTCCTAGGGTTCAGAGAGGGCTCTCTCTATAAAATTTAACTTTGTTTTGATTTATAAAATATTAGGCTAGTTATGAATGTGCAATTGGTTTTGGTTTTGATTGATTTGGTGGGGAAAAATCACTTGAAGAGATGGATAGTGGGAAATCTATTTGTCCATTGGGCTAAGGAGTTAGAAATCAAGCAAACAGAGCTGGGATCAAGGTCAAAAAGTCAAATGTTTTCAGGGCAAGATAGATAACCCTTGGAGATCTTGGAAATTTATTTTGTGAGACGGTATGATCGGGATAAATGGAAATTAAGAATCCTTTGATCCGGAAAAGGGAAGTAGTAGGCAGAGGTCAAAGGAGAGAAGGAGAAATTAAGGGTTCCCTACACTAGAAATCAAATGAAAACATAGAAATGACAAATAGTTAAGACAGGGTGCTTTTAAAAAATCCTGAAGTAATCCTCCTATTCATTCATTCAAGTTTAGAACACATAATGGATTGTATGTAAAAAAGAAATATAACAATGAAAATTTTAGAAAATACTTCACTGCAAATAGCTCATTACATGAATCCTGAAATATGATGCTAGTTGATCTGATCCAGTCTGCTACTCAAAATTCGAAACACAAAAGCCTTCAAGTCCACAAAAAAGTCTATAGAAATCTTCAACAATTTATTCCACAATAATACTTCTAAAGATGAAGTATTAATAAATAACTTTTTACAAAATATCCTAGAGTGCTTCTAGGAAATATCTAAGGAAAATAAAAATATTTTTACAACAATAATAGAGACAAATGCTTAAGAAATCAGCAAGTTGTCCTATCTATCCAAAAGAAATAGAAACTGATTTAGGATAAGAAGCAGTTGGATGCCTTGTTGTCTTTCTAGTTGGCTTTAGATATTTCAATTCTGTTTAGAAATCTGATCTGCTTTAACTGATACTCTTTAAACTCTTATACTCTTTCAACTCTATAAAAGATCTTCACTGTTGTAAAAAGCTATTTGACTGGAAATGTTAGCAAATTGTTTTCACTGTTACCTTTTTGCCTTTTTACCTTTTATAGTAAATCTGTTAATGGTTCCCAAATTTCATCACTTGGAATTTTTATTAACTTTATTTTAACCCTTAGTTTACTTAGGATCCCCTGTGGATCATAATTCCAAGGAAAACTTTCTTCAAATCTGAATTCCAATAGCTACTTTTCTGCTTCTTTCTCTGCATCCCTATGATTGCAGATGAATGGCCCTATTTGATTCTTTAATTTGAACTAATTTTTCTTCTTTGCTACCATGAAATTTATTAAATCAGAGTTTAGGATTTTCCTGATATACTCCAAGGCAAATATCCTCATTGAAATATGTTTGGGTAACTTGTAAGGTAACAAATTTGACCCAAAAACTCTGATTTCAGTATGTTTTTCATATAGGTACCAATCACCAACTTTATTTTGCTCTGAAAACTGTAATATCTTCTTCATTTCTTCATTTATCCTTGGATGTTCTGCTTTTGTTAACATTTTGATCACTGGGTGTATAAAAACATATGGAAAAGGAAGGAAGTGTATCTAAACACTCCTTCAATTGGAAAATTGATCAATTGATAATGAATATTATCTGCAATGTAACCAGCATAATCAAATATTACTGATGAGGGTTGTCTCAGGGTAAAAGTGGATAAGAAACCCAATATGGATTCATTTGTGTTTTCATCAGTAAAATATCCTAGGATGAAGGAAAAGATGGAAATCACATGTATTCAACCTTCTGGGAATCTGGAAGTGGAATATGGCAGATTTATTTGGGGAATTTCTACATGCAAAGGCATAAATGTCTGGAAAATCATGGATCTCTTGGGAAAATCAAGGCGATATACAGCTTAGTAAGATCCTTTATTGATAAAGGGATTTCTTGACGATCAAGCTGAAGTTGTATCATTTGGTTAATGGATTCAGCAGTAATGGTGAAAATCACTTCTTTGTTGGCATTTACAATGGCTCTTTGTTCAGGCACATAATAATATTGACATACGCTAATGAATTACTGGCATGGGTGAGTTAATGGAACAACATATTTGGGTAAATGGGATTCCAAAATATGGACTTCTTCTTCATTATCTAATGATTTCTCATAGCTCCAGTTATGAATATCTAGCAGATTAAACTCAAAAATTGGGTCTACTATTTTGTAATCAAAATCAGCCAATGGAATGTGTTCAATGTCTATGACTGGGGGTTGTAAAGGATTGACAGTAATAGCAGTCTTAGAAGTCATGGCTGGAGTTGATTTTGGAAATTTGGAAGCTTTAGGATTGCTAGAGCTCTGCTTTTTAGGGATTTTGGCTACTTCTGCAAGTTTAGACAGTTTGCAGAAGTATTTTTACTTTAGCAGAGGTTTCTTGGATAAAATAGGCAAAGTATGGTCTTTTCTTTGGGTTTTTTCTTTTAAATTTGGGTTCTCAATAGGATTTATAGGCTTTTACTCGTTTAGACACAAGAAACAGGGGTTTCTTGGGCATTTTCACTGAGCAATTTGGGCTAAAAATTACTTAGAGATTGGGCACAGAGGCTTTAGGATACCTATAGAGGTTTTCTGACTTAATTTAGAGCTTAAAATCATTCATAAAACTATAAAAATCACAATTTTCCTTCAAAATGGTACGCAACAATAAAACAGAGTTTCTGCAGAAAATTTGACAGGGTTTGGCCTATTTTTTGGGTTTTTTTTTAATAAATTTCAGTGGTTGTTTTTCAGGCTACGAATGAAAAGAAGGTTTCTTCAATTTGAAATAGGTTTAATTTAGAAGAAAAACCTGTTATTCGCAGGTACATGGTTTTAAAGTGGTTTTTGGGGTCTTTGAACAGGTTGGACAGTTCTTTGTTGATCTTTGGAGCAACACAAAGCTCCTCAACAATATTCAATGGTTGTTGGTTGAGTTTTGCAGGCGTGTTGGCTTGAAAACGATGAAAAAAGGTTCATTTAACAGTCGGGGGCTTTATACAGAGTTACTGCACAAAAAAGAGGGAATGCAATGTATTTTCAATGCTTATTGTGCATATTAGGGCAAACAGCGCCAGCAATTAATGAAGTTCAAGTCAGGCGGGAACGATGGTTTCGGGTTTTCAAAGGGTCTAAACTGGAGTGGTTATTGCCTGCCATTTGAGCGGTAAGTAGTTTTGGAGCAAACCAACGCGATCCAATGAAAAGGGAGCACATGGAGGAGAGAGAAAATGGGAATACCACCCATTTCGCACAGAAATGAAATGGGGAAATACACATAGGTTTATTTGCGATATGGGGTTTCAACCGTCGGATCTTGGGGTTCGATTGCAAACGGCCCAGATCAATTGTGAAAGCTGCTCAGGATTGGTGAGTGGGACTAAGGTTTTTATATGTGACGAAGTTGGTTTAAACTTTAGAAACAATCATTTTTGTAAGTTTTAAAACCTTGGGTTACGTTATATGATTATGTGGGTATATTATATAGCAAACCAAACCTTTTAACAGGTGTTGTATTACCATAGGGCGGGGGATACTTTGTTATTTTGATAACTTTTAAACCAATGGGTTAATAGGCAGGGATAATATTGTGCACATGGGGTATTTAAACATTGGTTTAAAGTAATAATAATGAGTTTTTGTGGGTTTATTTAAAATAAGGGATTTAATAATATACGAGTGGGTGTAACTTAGGGAATTAATAACTAATTTAGAAATTAATATGAAAGTAAAGGGGTAATGTATGAATAAAAACACATGTTCAACTCTAGCTAAAGTGTAAATAACATAGTTTATTTTTGTTGTATTACTTCACACTTTAACTTAGGATAAAATGTATTTCATGGGTTTTGAGTGTTTTGAAAGGAAAATGAAATTAGTCACTTAGGGTTTTACTTTTACTAAGTAAAAATGGGTTTTTACTTAGGAAAAAGGGAATATGATTATGGATGAAGGATAAATGCTGATGAATGTGGGTTTTATATAGGAATTCAGTATTTTTAACCAATCAGTCATCAAGCCTTGGGTCTGGTCCCAACAGAAGTCAGAGAAATGCTCTAAGCCTCTTTGACTGATAGCTAGAATACTGAATAATTTGTAGGGGAGGGGAAATTAGTGATTTTTACCTGATGATGCTTTATTACATGCTTGCTCAACTTCTTTCTACCTACCCATCTTTATTTCTATCATTTTTTCTTCATTTTCATGGGTGAATTTAGGCTTGCAACCCTAAATCAATTTTCTTTCAAAGCATAAAAACTATCTAAGTCTAACCTTATTTCATCCGAGGGCTCAGTTTAAACTGTTGAGCTCCTCATTTATTCTCTATTTTATCTACTGATTTGTCAAGTTTAAATTATTTGACATATCTCTATTCTCTATCTAAATCATGAAATTCAAAGCATGAAAAGTTAAGATTAAACTGTTTAACTGATCATGGATTATGGCATTTATTGACAATCTGCACATAATCATTATTTTTTGCAGTAAAAGTAATATTAATGGCTTTTTGACTGGCTCACTTTCATGTCTTATTTTTATCTCTTTTTTCTTTTGGGGTCTATCCTTTTCTAAGTCCTTTGATATTTCTTTTAGGAATTTTACCCTCTTTTGAAATTTTTATTATTTTTAATTTTTCAAAATATGAGAAAACAACTTGCAATAAGCAAGGTATGTACATATTTACAAGACTATCATAGTCAATTCAAAAATTATGAACCCTATTATTATAGGACCCTAACAATGGCTCCATTTGGGGATGGCATTTCCTAGTGAAATGTCAAGAACTTGTAAGACTAGTAGCCTCTGGAATTTGACTGTGATGATCCTGTAAGTATCTTCTGGTCTCTGCAATTTATTCATACTTATGATATTTACCTTTCAAAGCTTAGGGCATTCTTTCTGGGCTTCAACTCTATTAGGGAAAGATCCAATCCAATCTAAAATCTGCAATGTATATGTACAATGATTTAAAGTAAATGTAATTAACTATTGGCTATTTCAGGTGAGTAGTAGTGCTTCAGCATTATGCCATTTACTGCTCCATCTGATATCTCTAACCCATATATTTCTTTTTGAAAGAAAGAATTATTACCTCTGTAACCATAAATGACATAAGGTCCTTTCCATAGAAAATCAAAATTTCCATGTTTACCTTTGTCTTCCCTTCTTGAATCCCATTTTAATACTTTATCTCCAATGTAAAAATCATCTTCTTTACTCTTTTTATCAAAAAATTTCTTAATCTTATCCTGGATAACTTGAGACTTGATATAAACTTCTTCCCTTGTTTGTTGCAAGTGAATAGTTTGATTGATCCTTCTCTGAATGTCATTTGTTTTAACTTGTAACTCCTGAATAATCTTCATCACTGGTACTCCTAAGGAAGATGGAAAAACAACATCCATTCCATAGACAAGCTGGTAAGGGGATGTACCAATGGATTTTTTGGTGGTAAGTCTATCTGCCCATAAGGCATTGACTAACTTCTTATTCCAAGTCTTTTTATTATCTTCAAGTAAATTTTTAATGATGTTTACAAGGCTCTTATTTGAAGATTCAGCTACGCCATTACCTTGAGGGTAATATGTAGTAGAGTAACCTAGGGTAATATGGTATTTATGGAAAAATTCTATCATATTTTTGGATTTGAATGCTACTACATTGTCAGTAATTATATTTTGGGGACATCCAAATCTTGAAAGAATATTACTTTCTAGGAAGGAGATAATGACAGTATTTGTGGCTTGCCTTGAGGGTATGGCTTCAATCCACTTGGTAAAATAGTCAGTGGCTATCAAAATCCACTTATGTTGGGTTGATGATGGGGGGTGAATTTCTCCAATGAAGTTGAGACCGCATTGGTGAAATGACATTTCAGTAGATATGGGCTTTAAGGGTAGGGTAATAGCTTTTTGTTGCCCTCAAAGATTTGGCACTTGTGACAGGAGGTCACATATATTTTTACATCTGTAAATAAGGTAGGCCAGTAAAAACTAGCTCTCAGGATCTTATCTGTAGTAGTCTTCCAGTAAAGATGTCCTCCATAATCACCTGCATGAAATTCTTCAAGTATTTTGTCAGCTTCTTATTTTACTAAACAATTTAATAAAATCCCACTATGATCTCTCCAGAAAAGTACATTTTCTAAAATACAAAATCTTACTGCTTTAAGTTTCAAGGATATAGCTTTGGTTCTTGTTAGTCCAGGAGGAGCTTGTAAGTTTAGTAATACAAATATAATATCTGCATACCATGGTGATTCTAAAAATACTACAGTGATCTCTGGAGTCGCCATCTCTTCCCGATCATCTTCTTGGGCAATAAAATTTATGTCAAGAGCATTACAATTTGATTCAGCCATAAGTCTGGCTAAACCTTGACCTTTTATCAACTTGGTGGGTTTTATCTCTATGTCATATTCTAAGATAGTGGAAATCCACTTACCTCTTCTTCCATTAGGAGAATCTTGAGTAAGAATGTCTTTTACTACAACATTAGGGACATAGGCAATGATGTGAGAATAGAGAATGTAAACTCTGAAGTCTTTTATGGCCTTAACCAAAGCTAAGGCTTGTTTCTCCATGATATTGTACTTCAAAGATGCATCTCTAAGTGTTTTGCTAAATAAGGCTATGGGATGTTCATAACCATGGTCATTTTTCTGCAGTAAAACTACAGCAATGGTGTGCTCTGAAGCAAATGAGAAAATGATGAAATATTTCTCAAAATCTGGACTTATAAGGACTAGAGTTTTGGTTAAGGCCTATTTGATGGAATCAAATGACAGTTTGGCCTCAATAGTCCATTTAAGAACTGAATCTTTTTTTAGCATGTTATTTAATTCTCTAATTATCTCAGCTAAGTTGGAGATAAATCTTCTTAAAAAGTTAATCTTACCTAGAAAGGTAACTCTTTGATGTTTCTTGGTGGATTGATGTTAAGAATTGCTTCTATCCTAGCAAGATCTATTCTAATTCTTTCTTTTGATATTATGTGTCCTAGTAACTTGCCTTCTTCTAATCCAAATAAGCTCTTCTTAGGATTTAAAGAGATGCCAAACTTTATGCATTTTATAAAAACTTTTCTGAGATGATCCAAGTGTTCATAATCAGTTTTAGAAAATGCAGTTATGTCATCTAAGTAAATTACTAATAAATCATGTATTTCCTTTGCAAAGGCTATATCCATGGCTCTTTGAAAGGTTGCCCCTGCATTCATTAAATCAAAAGGCATTTTTACATACATAAAAGTGCCCCAAGGAGTAGTAAAAGTTGTTTTGGGTTGACCTCCAGTTGGACTAAGATCTGGTTGTATCCTGAAAAACCATCTAACAGTGAAATCCTAGAAGAACCAACTACCTGAGAACTGACACATAATCTAATCTCTCCTATTTTCTTTCTTGTTGTAACTAGGTTAGAAATCCAATCAGAATATCTGATTGGTGCAATGAGCTGTGCATCATACATTATTTTCACTTCCTTTTTTATTAAAGGCATCAACACATGGTTATCCTTCTTAACTTTTGCCTTAAGGGATTTTGATCTTCTTTTACAGGGATTTGGTGTTGAATTATGATGGTGTCATAGGATTTAAGGTCCTCATAACTCCAAGCAAAAACATCTTGGAATTCCTTAAAAAGAGCAATATATTTTTCATTTTCATCTTGAGGTAGGGCTTTGGAAAGTTTGATCATTTTGGGTTTTAGTTCTGTACCAATATTACATTCCTCAATGTCTGATCTAACTACCTCCATTTTTGGTTTTCTAGCAACACCATTCGAGTCAAATAGATCTTCTAAGGGAGTTAAACCTTTAGGTAAGAAATTGTCTTTGAGATTTAGTATTTCAGACTCTTCATCAATGATTTCATCAATTTCTATTTTTTCTAGTTTATCTGTATCTGATTGACTATATCTAGTAGGTTTATCAAATTTCACTTTATTTACATCTACATTATTTACATCAAATTCACTATATAAATATTGATCTATGGTACAATCAGTGTCTATCTTACAGTTCTGAAACTCTCCTTCATTATTGAGAAATTGGTAAATTTTTTGGTCCTGTGAGAAAATCTGCCAATATTTGAGGTTGTCTGGAACTACTGGTTTGTGTTTTACTTCTGCAGTATACATATGATTAGGCTAAAAAGTTAAATTACAAGTACTAGAAAAAATTTCCAAAGAATGTAATTGTAAATTTTTCCTTCTTGGTATTGCAGAAAAATTACATTCCAATAAATCATTAATTAAATCTAGTATAGTCTCTCTGTATTGGCCTAGTCTAGGACTGTAAACTGAATATTCACCTTTGATTTGTTTAATTATAAAATTAGAATCTCTCATTATAGCTATTCTTTTACCTCCTAAGTTTCTAATTATCTAGAGTCCTAATATGAGAGCTTCATACTCAGCCATATTATTGGTGCATTTGAAATTTAGTCTAAAAGCATGGCCTTCTGCATGATTTTTTTCTGTATTAGTTATCCACACTCCTGCTTCTGCTCCTAACTTATTTATTGAACCATCAAAGTCTAAATTCCATAAAGATTCATGAGAAACATTATCACTATCTTATGTTTTCTTTTCTTCTCTTAGTTCAGTCTTGATTTCACTATCAGTTTCAGCATTATATAGGATGAAAGAGTCTAGGTTAGTAGGTGTGGCATAAATTGGATAATTTATTGACCTTTCAGCACTACTTACCATATATTTCATTAAGGTTTCCCTATATAACTTCTTTGGCTGACCGAAAACTGATATAGTAGCATAAGACATGTCCAATTGTAGAGATCCCTGTAACTTTTCTCCCCATGAGCGAGATAATAACATTCCATATTTAGGTGGGATATCAGCTACTACAATTTTCATTAATATACTCTTACCAAGATATTGAACTAAGGTTACACATAAATATTTTATTAGACCTAGGCATTTTACTTTACTTGAGTCAAATGAAAATAAATCTTTGTAGGGCCTTGTGATATCTAGATTCAGGGTCTCCATTATAGCTTTGGGTATTAGATTATGGGAAGCTCTTGAATCAATCATTTCATTGTGTCAGATTTGATCATGAATAGTTAAACTGATGTAAAATGGAGGAATTGATCCATCTAAATGATTTCCATTCACATCTGGGCCAAAAATCAACTTTGGCTGATCATCATTCAGATTTATGGAATCTTCTCCATCATTTATGTTTAATGTTTCAGTTATGGTTGATTTATATAAGTCATGTTTTACCAATTCTGTCAGTGGAATTGGTATTTTTAGCTTTGCAATTTCAGATTTTATGTTGAATGTAGGTTGTGATTTACGTATTTGAATCAATTCTTCTTTGGTAACAATAGTTTGGGTTGGTTTATCTTGTTTTTCTACAACTATATTTTTAGTTTTAGTTTGAGTGTCTTGAGTCTTACTACTTTTTGTTTTCTTTTCAGGAATGGTTTGTAAAGCAGTATATTTTTTATCAACTTTGGATTTATCAGAATTTTTTTTTTCAGAGGCAGCTTTTGGATCTACTGATTTAGGATCAACATTGGGTATCTCAAGATCTAAGTTTGTTGTTTTATCTGAATTAGGTGCCTTAGTAGTAGCAGATTTTTGTGAATCCTTTATAACTTTAGAAACTTCATCAGTTATCTCAACAATCTTAGGGCTTGGTGAAATCTTAGGACTGTAAATTTTTTGGGAAGGACTAGTGTTTTGCTTATTTTCCCTGGGGAGAATTTGCAGAACTTTTGTTTTGGGAGCTTCTACTATTTTCTTATTTGGTGTTTGAGATGTTTTATTAGTATAAGACTCATTTTTTTTCTTAATTCTTAGGTTATACTGATTGTGTACTTCATTGATGACAAAGTCATAACCCTGTTTGTAATCAAAGGATTCTCCTGAATCTAATTGGATCTATTGAAGTTCAAATAACTCCTGATCTTCCTGTGTGAGAAAGATAGTGTTAGTGTCATCTATTCCCATTAAATTTATGGTATCCTCTTCATCATCATTGTTTTGAGAAATCTCGGCACAGTTCTCCTGAAAGGAAGGTCTTATTATTTGGTCTAGGGCTGAGTCTTTTGCTTTTCTTGAATTTGTGTTTTTTCTAAAATTGGGATTCTTGATTTGCTGTTGATTATCCCATTGAGGTCTTCTTTATATGTTATCTAATATATCCATCATCCTCTCTAAATTTTTAGCTAACATATCTATTTTTGTGTCTGAACTAGAGGCTTCTGCTTTCATAGTAACTCTTCTCTCATTTCTTAATCTTTCCTTTTTATCTAGAATGTTTACTTCTACACCTACTGCATCTGTTTGCATTCTTTCCAATGTTTCTGCATTTCTTTCTCTTAACTGATATGCCATGTCAGTGTCAAATCCACCTGGGAATTTGAGCAAGACAAAGTTAGGAGTGGGTTTTAGATTTGGAGGAATTGAATTGTAAACACTATTATATCTAGTGCAGTAGTCTTGTACAAATTCATTTGGAGCTCTTTTCATTTCATCGAATTCAGACAATATTTGCAAGGGGTTTTTCTTCTTTTCCCATTTATTTAAAAACAATATATGAAAAACAACTAAATCGGCTACACTACCAGCTGCAAGACTTTTAAACCATTTCTTAACTTCCCCAGTTAGTGTTTGTGCAAAAAGCCTCATTTGTACATCTGATTCATCTATCTCATGGAGTTCAAAGTAATCTGTCATTTTGTTTATGTGTTGCTGAGCAACGTAATGAGTAGTAGCATAAAAATGTGGAATATTACTTTGGTAATCCTGGGGCATGTCATGAAGTTGTACTAGAAGGACAAGGGGAGCATACCTAGCAGCCATAGCTTGAATTCTAGCTAGGCTAGGAGGTAAAGTAGAAGTACTAGGGGTTGAACTGGAAGTAGTGGATGATGAAACTGGGATATAAGGTGCTGAACTAGAAACAACAGTAGATGAACTAAAAGCTGAAGTTGAGGTACTAGAAAGTGAAACTGAAATATATATGGAACTACTTGGAAATGAAAATGATGTGTTAAATAAATTAGAAAGTGAACTAGTGGATGAAGTGGATGTAGGGGATGAAGGAAATAATATTCTAGGATGTAATGGTAATCTAAGACTAAATGGATCTGTGGATTGAATGGTAGTAGAAACTATAGATTATGTAGTGGTATCTAAATGAGGAATAGAAGGTTTAGATGTATAAGCTAACAACCGAGCTAATTCAATTGCCTCATCAATTTCCTTAAGAATTGTAGCATTAATTTCTTCAAGTTTGTTTTGATTTATAACTTTCTTTAATTCAGAATCTGCTTTGATATTTTTCTGTTTTGTTTCCAGAAATGAAATAAAAACAGGGTCTAAAATAGCAGAACTTAAATTACTTTTAGATTTGGTCCTGAATACAGAATGCTCAAATTTTGTATCAAACTATATATCCTACAAACTTACTAATTATTGGGGTAATGAATTGACTCTTATTAATAAAACTTTAGCATCTAGATCTCCTATCTATTTTCTTTTTCCCAATTCGATCTAGATTGTCTACTATAGCAGCGAGTTTAGGATCCGGATTAGACCTGGTATAATAAACTTTCCTAGAAGCCAGAATTATAATTTTTTATACTCACAACTAGTTAAACAATCTTTAAAGCAAAAAGATGATAAAAATGATTTCCTTTTAAGATTTATTTAACAACTGAGGATTGGTTAAGTCCCTAGTATGGTCACAAGTATGTTATCAATCTAGTAATTCTTTAGTTGTGAGTTTTTGATTTTTAGTTAACAAAACTAGAGGTAACCACAGACCAAATTTTAAACTCTAGGATCTAGCCTTCCTAGGGTTTAGAGAGGGTTCTCTCTATAAAATTTAACTTTGTTTTGATTTATAAAATATTAGGCTAGTTATAAATGTGCAATTGGATTTGGTTTTGATTGATTTGGTGGGTAAAAATCACTTGAAGATATGGATAGTCGAAAATCTATTTTTCCATTGGGCTAAGCAGTCAAAAATCAAGCAAACAGAGCTGGGATCAAGGTCAAAAAGTCAAAAGTTTTCAAGGCAAGATAGATAACCCTTGGAGATCTTGGAAAGTTGTTTTATGAGATGGTATGATTGGGATAAAGGGAAATTAAGAATCCTTTGATCCGGAAAAGGGAATTAGTAGGCAGAGGTCAAAGGAGAGAGGGAGAAATTAAGGGTTCCCCACATTGGAAATCAGATGAAAACATAGAAATGACAAATAGTTAAGATAGGGTGATTTTAACAAATCCTGAATTAATCCTCCTATTCATTCATTCAAATTTAGAACACATAATGGATTGTATGTAACAAATAAAGATAACAATGAAAATTTTAGAAAATACTTCACTCCAAATAGCTCATCACATGAATCCTGAAATATTATTCTAGTTGATCTGATCCAGTCTGCTACTCAAAATTCGAAACACAAAAGCCTTCAAGTCCACAAAAAATTCTATAGAAATCTTCAGCAATTTATTCTACAATAATACTTCTAAAGATGAAGTATTTATACATAATTGTTTACAAAAGATCCTAGAGTGCTTCAAGAACTATCTAACGAAAATAAAAATATCTTTACAACAATAACAAAGACAGCTGCTTAACAAATCAGCAAGTTGTCCTATCTATCCAAAAGAAATAGAAACTGATTTAGGATAAAAAGCAGTTGGTTGCCTTGTTGTCTTTCTAGCTGGCTTTAGATATTTCAATTCTGTTTAGAAATATGATCTGCTTTAACTGATACTCTCTCAACTCTGTAAAAGATCTTTACTGTTGTAAAAATTTGTTTGACTACAAATGTTAGCAAACTGTTTTCACTCTTACCTTTTTTCCTCTTTACCTTTTACAGTAAATCTGTTAATGATTCCCAAATTTCATCACTTGAAATTTTTATTAACTTGATTTTAACCCTTAGTTTACTTAGGATCCCCTGTGGATCATAATTCCAAGGAAAGCTTTCTTCAAATCTAAATTCTAGTAGCTGCTTTGCTGCTTCTTTCTCTGCATCCCTATGATTGCAGATGAATGGCCCTATCTGATTCTTTAATTTGAACTAAGTTTTCTTCTTTGCTGCCATGAAATTTATAGAATCATAGTTTAGGATTTTCCTGATATACTCCAAGGCAAAGATCCTCATTGAAACATGTTTGGGTAACTTGTAAGGTAACAAATTTGACCCAAAAACTCTGATTTCAGTATGTTTTTCATATAGGTACCAATCACCAACTTTATTCTGCTCTGACAAATGTAATATCTTCTTCATTTCTTCATTTATCCTTTTTTGTTCTGCTTTTGTTAACATTTTGACCACTGTGTGTATAAATAATTCTGAAAAGTCTGCATAAGTGAAATCTGCACACTCTTTCCTGAGCAAAGTAGTCCAGAAAATGAGAAAGAGGATTTCCCTCTATGTCAAGCTTTTGAAGAGTAATTGGAAAATTATCTAATTGAAAGTATAAAAACATATGCAAAAGTAAGGAAGTGTATCTGAACACTCCTTCAATTGGAAAATTGATCAATTGATAATGAATATTATCTGCAATGTAACCAGCATAATCAAAGATTACTGATGGGGGTTGTCCTGGGGTAAAAGTGGATAAGTAACCCAAGATGGACTCATCTGTGTGTTCATTAGTAAAATATCCTAGGATGAAGGAAAACATGGAAATCACATGTCTTGAACCTTCTGGGAATCTGGAAGTGGAATATGGGGGATTTACTTGGGGAATTTCTACATGCAAAGGCATAAATGTCTGGAAAATCATGAATCTCTTGGGAAAATCAAGGCCAATATACATCTTAGTAAGGGCCTCTATGGATAAAGGGACTACTTGAGGATCAGGCTGAAGTTGTAGCATTTGGTTAATGGATTCAGCAGTAATGGTGAAAATCACTTCTTTGTTGGCATTTACAATGTCTCTTTGTTCAGGCACATAATACTGTTGACATAACCTAATGACTTCCTAGCATGGGTGAGTTAATGGAACAGCATATTTGGGTAAATGGGATTCCCAAGTATGGAATTCTTCTTCATTATCTAATGATTTCTCATAGCTCCAGTTATGAATATCTAGAAGATTAAACTCAACAATTGGGTTTGCTATTTTGTAATCAATATCAGCCAATGGAATGTGTTCAATGTCTATGACTGGGGGTTGTAAAGGATTGACAATAATAGCAATCTTAGAAGTCATGGCTGCAGTTGATTTTGGAAATTTGGAAGCTTCAAGATTGTTGAGCTCTTCCTTTTAGGCATTTTGGCTACTTCTACAACTTTAGACAGTTTGCAGAAGTAATTTTACTTTAGCAGAGTTTTCTTAGATAAAATAGGCAAAGTATGGTCTTTTCTTTGGGTTTTTTCTTTTCAATTTGGGTTCTCAATAGGATTTATAGGCTTTTATTGGTTTAGACACAAGAAACAGGGGTTTCTTGGGCTTTTTCACTGAGAAATTTGGGCTAAAAATTACTTAGATATTGGGCACAGAGACTTTAGGATACCTTCAGAGGTTTTCTGACTTAATTTAGAGCTTAAAATGGTTCATAAAACTATAAAAAATCACAATTTTCCTTCAAAATGGTATGCAACAATAAAACAGTGTTTCTGCAGAAAATTTGACACGATTTGGGCTATTTTTTGGGTTTTTTAAAATAAATTCACTGGTTGTTTTTCAGGCTATGAATGAAAAGAAGGTTTCTTCAATTTGAAACAGGTTTAATTTAGAAGAAAAACATGTTATTCGCAGTTACAGGGTTTCGAAGTGGTTTCTGGGGTCTTTGAACAGGTTGGACAGTTCCTTGTTGATCTTTGGAGAAACACAGAGCTCCTTAGAAATCTTCAATGTTTGCTGGTTGATTTTTGTAGGCGTGTTGGCTTGAAACGATGAAAAAATGTTCGTTTAATAGTCGGGGGCTTCATACAAAGTTACTGCGCAGAAAAGAGGGAATGAAATGTATTTTCAATGTTTATTGCGCATATTATGGCAAACAACGCCAACAATTAATGAAGGTCAAGTCAGGCAGGAACGGTGTTTTCGGGTTTTCAGAGGGTCTAAACCGAAGTGGTTATCATGTTTCATTTGAGTGGTAAGTATTTTTGGAGCAAACTAACGCGATCCAATGAAAAGGGAGCACGTGGAGGAGAGAGAAAATGGGAATACCACCCATTTCCTGCAGAAATGAAACAGGGAAATACACATAGGTTTATTTACGATATGGGGTTTCAACCATCGTATCTTGGGGTTTGATTGCGAATGGCCCAGATCAAATGTGAAAGCTGCTCGGGATTGGTGAGTGGGACTGGGGTTGTTATATGCGACAAGGTTGGTTTAAACTTTAGAAATAATCGTTTTTGTAATTTTTAAAACCTTGGGTTACATTATATGATTATGTGGGTATATTATATAGCAAACCAAACCTTTTAACAGGTGTTGTATTACCATAGAGCGGGGGATACTTTGTTATTTTGATAATTTCTAAACCAATGGGCTAATGGGCGGGGATAATATTGCGCACATGGGGTATTTAAACATTGGTTTAAAGTAATAATAATGAATTTTTGTGGGTTTATTTTAAAATAAAGGGATTTAAAAATATACGATGGGTGTAGCTTAGGGAATTAATGATCTGAATGGAAAATGACATCAACCCATGGTATTCATCTACCCATGTTATCCATCCACCCATGGAATTTACCCATGATATTGTAAATGGCATCAACCCATGGTATTCATCCACCCATGATATTTATTCCCCCATGGTATTGTAAGTGACCCATGGTATGTATCCACCCATGGTATTCATCCACACACGGGATTTGTCCATGGTATTGTAAGTGGTATCAGATTCAGATTACGCCTCCATGGGAATGAGGGTTTGAAACATATTTCAGTTTCAATGTTTTGCAACAATCTTCAGCAAAATCCATGAATGTTTTTGGGCGGAAAGTTTTCAGATCAGATCTGAAACTTTTGGTGCAAAATTTGCAAAAAAAAACACCATATCTGGATTCCTTGTGAAAAAATACTCAAATTCAAAAAAAAAATCAGCCAAATTGGAGTTCGGATGAGGGAGATATCGCTGATTCAAAATCAGCAATGTTGAAGCAATTTTTCTGACGACAATTCATGGACGGCGGCTCTCCTGTCATTTTTCGCAGTTTTTAGTACAAAATTTCAGAGAGACAGAAATAGATCTAAGATCCTCTTGAAAAATCACCCAAGTTCAAAAAAAAGATCAGTTGAATCGGAGTCCGGATGTGGGAGTTATCGTTGATTTAAAATCAACTATTTTTTCAGAAATTTTGTGACGGCGTGACAGTTCCAGCGTAAATGTGAGAGTCTAGAGTCTCTAGATAGTGGTTTCAAACATATGAAATGATGCATAATGATCATTCCATTTCCAAAAACAGGTTATAATAAATATTCTGAGTTATATTGACCGAGTTACGCTCATTTTAAATTTGGTGCAGCATTCGAAGCGGGCTCCCTTTGGAGACGTGCCCTCCCACCCCACTTTAGTAGGCACCTGCTTCACATTCATCAGTTTCAACATAGCATAATTCGGCTTGGGTTATTTGGAAATGTGCCCTCCCACCCCAAGCTATGTAGGCACCTGCTACTTCATCAACAATCAGCGTCACGGTTATGGGTCAACCGCACAAAATCATTTTCATCGAAGTCCATTTGCTAGGCCGCACACTGCTAGTCACACAGTTGGTCACAAGCATTACAGGGTATCTCTATCCTCGGATATTCATTTTTCATGGTTTTTTTTCATCCACAAACCCACACTTCATCGAAATCCATTTTCTAGGCCGCACACTGTCAATATCACAGTTGGTCACAAGCATTACATGGTATCTCTATCCTCGGATCTTCGTTCATCACGGTTATGGGCTAACTACACAAAACCCTTCTCTTCAGTGGCTCTTCATATTCAACAAAGGCTTCTCAGGAGGGAACTTCACGCAATGGGGACCATTGCTTCTTAAGGAGGGAGGAATGATCTGAATGGAAAATGGCATCAACCCATGGTATTCATCTACCCATGTTATCCATCCACGCATGGAATTTACCCATGATATTGTAAATGGCATCAACCCATGGTATTCATCCACCCATGATATTTATTCACCCATGGTATTGTAAGTGACCCATGGTATGTATCCACCCATGGTATTCATCCACACATGAGATTTGTCCATGGTATTGTAAGTGGTATCTACCCATGGTATTGGCCTATGGTATCTACACATGGTATTGTAACTCAAAAAAGGCTATAAATAACAATCCTCAGTTTGTAAAAGGACAGATGGTCCGCCACAATGTAGCTTCTACAATTATTCTCTGTTTTAATAAAACAAGTTTCTTTGTGGTTTTATTTTCTTTGTGTTCTCTCTTCTTTTTTGGCATTCTAATTTTGCAGATCTTGTCAGATCCATTTCAACTTTTTAGATCTTGGGGGCCTCCCCCCCAAGATCCGGATCAATTAAAAACTAATTTAGAAATTAATATGAAATTAAAGGGGTAATGTATGAATAACAATGCATGTTTAACTCTAGGTAAAGTGTAAATAATATAGTTTATCTTTGTTGTATTACTTCACACTTTAACTTAGGATAAAATATATTTCATGGGCTTTGAGTGTTTTGAAAGGAAAATGAAATTAGTCACTTAGGGTTTTACTTTTACTAAGTAAAAATGGGTTTTTACTTAGGAAAAAGGGAATATGATTATGGAATAAGGATAAATGCTGATGAATGTGGGTTTTATGTAGGAATTCAGTATTTTTAACCAATCAGTCATCAAGCCTTGGGTCCGGTCCCAACAGAAGTCAGAGAAATGCTCTGAGCCTCTTTGACTGATAGTTAGAATACTGAATAATTTGTAGGGGAGGGGATATTAGTGATTTTTTCCCAATGATGCTTTATTACATGCTTGCTCAACTTCTTTCTACCTACCCATCTTTATTTCTATCATTTTTTCTTCATTTTTATGGGTGCATTTAGGCTTGCAACCCTAAATCAATTTGCTTTCAAAGCATAAAAACTATCTAAGTCTAACCTTATTTCATCTAAGGGCTTAGTTTAAACTGTTGAGCTCCTCATTTATTCTCTATGTTATCTACTGATTTTTCAAGTTTAAAATGTTTGAAATATATTTATTCTCTATCTAAATCATGAAATTCAAAGCATGAAAAGTTAAGATTAAACTATTTAACTGATCATGGATTATGGCATTTATTGACAATCTGCACATAATCATTATTTTTGCGGTAAAAGTAAATAATAATGACATTTTGACTTGCTCACTTTCATGTCTTATTTTTATCTCTTTTTTCTTTTGGGGTCTATCTTTTTCTAAGTCCTTTGATATTTCTTTTAGGACTTTTACTCTCTTTTCAATTTTTATTATTTTTCATTTTTCAAAATATGGGAAAACAACTTGCAGAAAGCAAGGTATGTACATATTTACAAGACTATCATAGTCAACTCAAAAATTATGAACCCTATTATTATAGGACCATAACATGCCTATTTATTGTTGAGAAACAATGCAAAACCATAAAAATTCAAAAACCTAACCGTAGGATATGAAGCGCCAAACTATGGGCCCCGTTTGGGTAAATTGGTGTTTCAACTTCCCGGGGTCATAACTTTGGCATCCTATCTCCATTTCATGCACATGTTACATCGTTAGAAAGATATATCTAAGGAATACAACTATGAACCACGAATATCGATTCTAAAATGGAATCATATTTCGAAACGAAATTGTATTCTGGAACGGAATCATATTCGTCGCGGAAACGATGCCCAAAAAACGTCGTTTAGGGCCTCAAAATGGCTCCGGAAGTTTAGGACCCAGCAAACTGCTAAAAATAGTAAGTTGTGCCGAAACTAAAAAACTGAAAGAATTTATGGTGTGGGTCCAAATGTAATAGGTGGGTGGCCACCAATATCCATGTGGCTCATTAGGGCCTCGAAACGGCTCCGAAAGTTCAGGAACCAACAACCTGCTAAAAATAGTAAGTTGTGCTAAAAGTGAAAAGCTACAAGAATTTATGGTGCGAGTCCAAATGGAATAGGTGGGTGGACACTGATATCCACCTGGATCATTCCTCCCTCCTTAGGAAGCAATGGTCCCCATTGCATTGAGATCCTCCATGAGATGAGGCAAATTATGTTGAACTGGGTATTATATTTGTTGAAGATGTCATGGACCTGCGGGCGGACATGCTGGATACGTTTAGTAAATTTGGTTTCTTTATCAGCCTCAGATAGTACATCTATGGATTTTTTCTGTGTATTTGTATGAGGTATGGAAACATCAGGCGATGGTGCGTTAGGGGTCAAATCAATGGAGTGATTGTCCTAACAGTGTAGAGGAACCTCTATGAGTGAGGAGAAAATGTCCTCGTATTCCTCCATGACTTTGTCCATCTGCTGCAGCCGTGTAGGGGAGCCCTGTTTTGAGGTTGTGGCCACAATATTCTTCTTTCCCTGTGAGCGAGTTGTAAGGAAAATAATTTTCCTATTTTTGGAAACAATCTTACTGCGTTGTTTTGCAGTAGTGAAAGAGATGACAGGAGGCGGTACTACCTTTGGTATCATGTTCAAGTTATTTCCCAAAGTAATAATAATATCACAAGGCCTAGACTCATGCATAGCATGTTACATCCATAAGTATGGTTGGCCCAATAATACATCAACTACATCAAGAGGAGAAACATCACACAATACCTCATCTGTGAATAGCTTGATACTGTACAGAAGGCGACATTGCTAGCGGGCGCAGAAATATCTCCCTGGGTGAAGCCACCCGATAGTATATGACTGCTAGTGTGCTATGGTTGGTAGGTCAAGCCACTTCACAACCTCTGCTGAAATGAAGTTCTTTTGTCTTCCGCTATCAACAAGGAATTGCAGTGGAGAACCCTTCACCCACATCTACAAATGGAAGAGGCACCCCCCCTCCTATGGATCCTCGGGATCCTCCCTCTGGATCTTTGTGATGGAAACAATGGCATTGGTATCTGCATCAATTATATGCTTCCTTTTTTCATTGCCTCTGTCTAGTTCTGACTCAGGATCAAAACATGCATTTGATTCAGGTGCCTTTAGTTCGGCCACCAACGACCGTTTGGCTAGAAACTCGTTTGTGTTATGAGTGGGGCTGTTATGAAATTCACACCACTTCCATGTGTCATTCTTTGGATTTGTGGTGTTGTTTTGAGTCACCCTGCTTTGGCCTTGCCCCTTGTTCTGTAGTTCGGGGGCGCCTTTCCCTGGCTTCAGATTCACGAATCCAAAGTCTCGCTTCTTCTGCTTAAATTTCTGCTCGATCTTCGCAGCATAGCGATATGTCATGCCAAGAGATGCAATGTCAAGGAACTCCATTTCCTCCTAAATGTGTCTATGCAGATAGCTACAGTACTTGAACACCAAATGTCTCTTTGAATCTTTAATACCCAACTTTGTGCACAGGGTATGGAAAAAATTTGTCAGTTCGTGCACATCTTGATCCCTTTTTTTCCGCAACGTGGTCCATTGGATGTACTTGTCCTCATATCTCCCCACAAGGTAATATTCTTCCTTGATGCCATCTCGGAATGAATTCCAAGTGGGTGTGGCCGAGAACAGAAAGGGTTCCCCCTCGTCATTTTTCTCATAGTACGTTTCCCACGAGTCCTTGACATGGGGGGCAGCTTTAAGGAGTGAAAAAATAATCTTTTCTCGGTCGAAGAAATCATGGACTGAAAAATACCCTTCGAGCGAATTCGACCATCTATCAATGGCATCTGCATCTATCTGGCCTTCAAATACAAAAATTTCAAATTTCACCTGTACCTTGAAGGGAGTGGCGCCTGCAGAGTGGCTGTTGGATGCAGATGCGCCGTAGGTGGGCAGTTGTTGAAGGATCTAAGAAAAGTTATCCATCATCGCGTTCCTTTGTTTCTTAAGGGCCTCCTCGAGCAATATTTTGATAGGATCTCCTGCTCCCTCGTATTTCTTTTCTTCCGCCATGTGAGGTTTTCGATGTTTGTGAGGCTGATCTTGCAAGGGTTCAACCATATCGATCCCTAATTCCTTATACCCTGACCGCGTTGGGGACATGCAAAGAAAAAAACAAAAAGAGCAGACTGCTCTGATACCACTGATCCGGATTTATGTAGGAACGCAATAAAATACAAAAATATACATAAACACAGAGATGCAACAAAAATAATGCTTCATTTCATTAATATCAAATAACATAAATATGCTTACAGACATAATGGAAATAAAATAGCTAGGGCGTTGGTAGCTTATCTCAGAGAAGAGATGTGGTGGCTACATGCCTTTGAACTGTGTTAAAATGAGACTCAAAGGCCTATTTATTTTTGACAAATAATGAAAAACCCTAAAAATCCAAAAACCTAACCGTAGGAGATGAAGCACCAAAACTATGGGCCCCATTTGGGTAAACTGGTGTTTCAACTTCCCAGGGTCGTAACTTTGGCATCCTATCTCTGTTCGACGCACATGATACATCGTTAGAAAGATCTATCCGACTAAAAATAATGACCAAAAATTTTGATTATGAAATGGAATCATAATGATTCCAGAACTAAATCATATTAGCCAGAGAAACAATACCCAAAAAACGTCGTTTAGGGCCTCAAAATGGCTCCGGAAGTTCAGAACCTGAAAAACTGCTAAAAATAGTAAGTTGTGCCGAAACTTAAAACTGAAAGAACTGATGGTGTGGGTCTAAATGGAATAGGTGGGTGGCCATGAATATCCATGTGGCTCATTAGGGCCTCCAAACGGCTCCGAAAGTTCAGGAATCAAAAACTTGCTAAAAATTGTAACTTGTGCTGAAGTGAAAAGCTGTAAGAATTGATGGTGCGGGGCCAAATGGAATAGGTGGGTGGCCACCAATATCCACCTAGATCAACTAAGGAACCAATACATGTAAACACGGTATTTGAATTGCAGGGCCCTACAAATTCTCCTCCTTCTACACCATTCTTGGACATGGTCAGATAGGGGAGTGGCAGAAGTTTTACGAAAAGAAGTCAAGATTTGGTATCAGTTTCATAATAGAGAGGTAACTAGAAATAGGATAGAAAAGCTTTGGAAAGAGTCACAAAATTCGAATGAATCACAGTGGGCTGATCGACATAAAACTTAGTAGCAGCTCCAGTAAGCATGCATTGGAATAGACAAAGACAGATGGAGTCTTTAGTGATTGAATTAGAGGAACACCACATGTGAAATGAGTGAACATGATTTTTTGGATCTTCTCTAGGATTTCCTTCAAACTTAGGTATGTCGGAAAAAAGTTTGATAGGCATGACTAGCCAATTGGGGTTATGGAGAAGAGGATCATTTATCAATTGATTAAAATCGGGGAGATTCATACCATCCATGAAGGGTAGCGATGGAGTAGGTGTGACCATACCAGTAGAGGTTCCACTGGTGGGATTACCCAGGTTAGCACTCGAGTTACCACCTTGGTTATTGAACTTGCATTTTTTCCTGACATGGTGGCAATATGAAGTTGAGAAGACATGGAATAAAAGGAAGAACTGGATCAATCAATAGAATCAGAGTCGGAAGGACTCGATGGAGGACTCAGAGGATGAACTCTAACTCAATGAGGAGGAGTATGTAATATTCCCAAATTTTCACCTAATATTTAGAATATTATATTTCTTAATCTTCTTAATGAATTAAGTAAATAAAAGGGTGGAGGGACCCATAATCCTCAATATGAATAAATATCCACTTATTGTGTGTGAGTGTGGATTAATTAAGCCCAGATCTACATAATGAGGTAGTTGAGCAACTACTAATGAGAATGGAATTAGAGATCATGTCTCATTAATGAGATAGATCATGGAGGTTGACACAGTCAACTGAGATATTGAAGAGGTCAAATAGGAGATCATGGAGAATTCATGATGAGATGATGGAGGAAGTTGTGCAATTAATGCACATGTGATGGAGAGGGTGTACATTGCACCTAGACATGATGGATGACTTGGCTAGACAGCGTAGTCAAACATGGGGTTCTTGTTCACATGCACAACGCAGTTTAGATGAGGGCCAAGGCATGGGAAGGCTTAAACATTATATAAGAAGATGAATGCAAGAATGAAGACAGGCTTGAGATTATTGATGTTGAGGACCCTTTTAGATCTGGAATTTTCATGTGACATTCCATTGCTTTCTTGGGCTATTCAGTAAATATTGCAAGTGTTGTTTAGCATAGGGTGTTCCTGGTCAGGAATCCCACCTCTTTCATTGAGTGATATCTTGGAAGAGGATTGTACTTCATTCTACACCAAGCATTGGTGCCACATATGTTTTCCTACTTTCTGCAGAACATTCATATTCAGAAATTGCAGATTTCTAAAGATCAGTTTGGAAGGTGGAGGTTGTCTTCAGTATTTCAGCTAGAGAACTGGTGAAGGTTTATTCCTATCACCTTGGGCTTAAAGATCAGCATTCGTAGAGCTTCATATCAGATCTAGCATCAGGCCAAAAGTTATTGACCTCCTAGTAGCAGTAATACCTTCAAGAATTACGCTGTCCATTTTTCAAATCCAAAAGGAGGAAGGGAGTTGCTAGCATTTCAGCTAGTAATCCTGTGAGGGACCATCCCCTCACCTTGCCATCAGTATGTCCATCAGCGTGGAGTTTATTGCAGCATAATTCAGCATGTCGAAGGCCTCTCTTTCCCTTAAAGCGCAGTTTTTATGAGCAATTGTGTTGCAACAGCTGCAATCATTATTGGAGGATTGAGAGGCTAGATCTAGAGCTTCTAGCTTATAGATCTGAAGGAGGGATCAACCCTTCAAGCTTGGATCTAATCTTATGACATATTTTAGCCATCTGTTTGTTAGATATAGCTTTAGATTTTTAATCCCATCAGATTAAGGATCAAACCCTAGGAGGGTGATTTTCCAAAGTTGTAGATCTGGAAAATCCTTTCTAGGTTATCTTGGGAATCCATCACATTGGCCAGATATTGAATCTTGGCATCATTAGAGCAGCTCCAGATTTCAGTAGATTTGCATTTTCCTTTTCATCCTATAGTCATATATTCATATTCTGCTAAAGATACAGTGCAGTATTTACTTCCAGTATCTCTCCAGTTACGCAGTGCCTACTTTGGCATGTTTTCAGGGTGATTCTAGGCCATCTCTTTGGCTAGATCTACTCCTATTTTTGTACATTGCATAACTAAATCATCTCCATATAATGAAATGGCTCAGCTTATTTGTAAATTTTTATGTTGTCTTGAGTTTTATTGTTTACTTAGTTGTAGTTCTTATATTGTGTTTCAGTATTATTGCATTCTCCCTTTTTGGATATTACAGTGGTATTAGAGCATGATCTTTGGCTCAGCTTGTTGACACTTCATCTTTTACATCAAAAGAAGAAGCAGATAGATGATATCTATCATGAAGGAGGATAATTTTGCCACTACTCTCTTTAGATCTATGCAATATCTCCCCAAGGAGGTCTATCAAATGAAGAATGAAAGGAAAAGGAAGGATCCAAGAAGAATATTTGAAGAGGAAGGTCCAAGCACTTCCTATCAGCAGAAAAGAAAACCAGAAAATCATAGATCTCCTCATAGATCTGCTATGCCCACTTTCGTTAGAGAAGGTGAATGTTGGGTATGTGTTATATTCTTTCCACAACTAAGCACGCACGGGGGGGTAAGAGGGGGGGCGATAGCCCCCCCTTTGCGCTGGGCGCAATGGGGGGGTCACAGGGGGGGCGGTAGCCCCCCCTGTCGGGGTCCAGGGCAGCGCCCCGGCGAAAATTTTTTGGTCCTTAATTTCCGGCGGGTAGTCCGCGTCCATGGTTTTGTGCATGGTTTTGCACATGGTATTGGGGTACGATGGTTTTCGGCCCCTGGTATTTTTGTAGATCCGGTCAAGGGAACTACGGTTATGTTCTAATACAGGGTTTATGGATTGGGGTTTATGTATGCTTCAGCATGTATATATATGTGTGTTGTAACACTAAAAGGAATATAATGAAAAATCAAGCTGGTCGTCCCGATTTGGGATCCAGGGGAAAATCTCTGTGTTTATCTGTTTTATGTTTTATGCTCTTGCTATTGTTTATTTTCTGTTGTAAGATTCGTGTGTAGATAATTTCTGTTCAGGGTTAAAACCTACATTTGGTATCAGAGCTGTTTCGGCTTCAAGGGGACGCCTTTGTTGTTGAGGGTTTTTTGCTCGGGCCTGTGGTAGACCCTGTGCAGTGGGAGATCTGCGGGATCGATTCTTGCAGTGAAAGAATATGGCGAGCGGCGGAAAGATAGAGATCGAGAAATTTAATGGTCAAAGTTTTGAGTTGTGGAAGCTCAAGATGGAGGATCTGCTGGTGGATAAAGATCAGTGGATCGCGGTAGATCCAGGTACTAAACCAACGACAATGTCAGATGAAGACTGGAAGAAACTAGATCGGAAGGCTAAAAGCACAATACGGTTGTGTGTCTCAGATTCAGTATTGTTGAATGTATCTGGGGAAGCTACGGCGAAGACCTTGTGGGAAAAGCTAGGGACTTTGTACCAATCTAAGTCTCTGGTGAATAAGTTGTTCTTGCGGAAAAAGCTGTATAACCTGAGGATGAAGGATGGAGATTCAGTGACAGAGCATCTGAACGCCTTCAATACTGTGGTAAGTCAGCTGTCATCTGTTGATATTAAAATCTCAGATGAAGATAAGTGCATCAGTTTGTTGTGTTCTCTACCAGACTCGTGGGACAGTCTGGTTATTGCAATAGGTAGCAATACCACTACCTTGAATTTTGATGACATTGTCTCAGCCTTGCTGTCGGAGGAAATGAGACGGAGAAATATGGAGGGTCAGAATGGAGATGCCTTATTTGTACGAGGAAGGTCCCAGAACAGAAACAAGAATAAGGTTTCGAGTGGGAGATCTAAATCTAGAGGGAGATCTAAATCTCCTGGAAAGTTTGTAAAGGTGTGCTGGAAATGCGGAAAGGAAGGCCACTACAAAAAGGAATGCAGATCTAAAGCTCCTGAGAAAGGAAAGGGATCTGATGAAGCTCCTTCTGCAGAGGCAAAAACCACCTCGGATGAAGGTGGGGATGTGTATTTGGCTTCTTCTTCAAATACACATGTATATCATGAGTCATGGTTGAGTGACTCAGGTGCATCCTTTCACTTCACTCCCCATAGGGAGTGGTTCTGCGAGTATGAGAAATATGATGGTGGTGATGTCTTCCTAGGGGATGATAGGAAGGCCAGAATCATCGGACGTGGAAAAGTCAAGCTGAAGCTACAAGGTGGAAGGATTAGAACACTTCCTGGTGTTCTGCATATTCCTACATTGGCCAGAAATCTGATTTCTGTAAGCAAGATGGATGATGCAGGTGTAAAAACAGTGTTCGAGAAAGATGCCTGCAAGATGGTTCGGGGAGCACTAGTATTAATGCGGGGATTTCGGACTGGAACTCTGTACAAGCTACAAGGTAGCATTGTTATTGATGGGTGTAATAGTTCTGTGGTTCCTGAAAGTGGGACGGAAAGTCTAGCTGTCTCTGGAGAAAAGACCATGCTATGGCATCAAAGGCTTGGACATATTGGAGAGAAGGGCCTTCGGATACTGCATAGAGATGGTATGGTAGAAGGTATGTCTAATTATTCTCTGGATTTCGATTTCTGTGAACATTGTGTATATGGGAAGCAGAATCGGGTGAGTTTTCCTTCTGGTGCTAAGAGGGCAAACAAGATATTAGAACTTGTGCACAGTGATGTGTTTGGGCCTGTGTCGGTTCCATCACTGGGAAAGTCTGTGTACTATGTTTCATTCATAGATGACTTCTCAAGGAATACATGGATATATTTCTTGAGGAAGAAATCTGAAGTCTTTGACAAATTTAAAGAATTTAAGGCTCTGGTGGAAACCTAGACAGAGAAGAAGATAAAGGCATTGAGGACGGATAATGGTGGGGAGTTCTGCAAGAAGGAATTTGAAGAGTTCTGTAAGAAGTGTGGTATAGCACGGCAGAAGACTACTCCATACACACCTCAGCAAAATGGAGTTGCAGAAAGAATGAACAGAACACTGATGGAAAAGGCAAGAATCATGCTCAGTGGTACCGGGTTAGGACAAGAATTCTGGGCAGAGGCAGTGGAGACTGCATGTTACTTAGTTAACAGATCACCTTCATCAGCGTTGGAGGATAAGACTCCACATGAGGTATGGACTGGTAAGAAATCCTCTCTTTCACATCTAAGGGTATTTGGATGTGATGCGTATGTACATGTTCCAAAGGAGAAAAGGACCAAGTTGGATAATAAATCTGAAAGGTGCATCTTTATTGGGTATAAGGATGGTTTAAAGGGTTACAAGCTTTGGAACCCAGAAACAAGGAAGGTTGTGTAAAGCCGAGATGTGGTGTTTAGAGAAGTGAAAGATGTTGTTAAACATGAAGTCCTACCAAAAGAACCTGAGAAGATAGAGTTTGAGCTAAAGGAGGATGAATCAGACTCTACAACAGAAGAAGACTCAGAAGATGAAGAGCCACAAACTCCAGCTTTGAGAAGATCAGTTCGGGAAAGAAGGCAACCCGAAAGGTATAGTCCATCTGCTTTCTGTTCAGGTTTTGCCTTAACTATAACTGATGATGAACCCAGAACTGTCAGGGAGGCAGTAGATTCAGAGGATGGAAAACTATGGAAGGAGGCCATGGTTGATGAAATGGCATCCTTGCACAAAAATGATGCATGGGATTTAGTGGAGTTGCCAGCTGGAAGGAAGCCCATTGGGAGCAAATGGGTGTTTAAGAAGAAGATGAATGTAGAAGGCAAGGTGGAGAAATACAAAGCTCGGTTGGTAGCGAAAGGTTATTCCCAGGTGCCGGGAATTGATTTTGGTGATATTTTTTCTCCTGTTGCCAAGGTTACTTCTATTAGATTACTTTTATCTGTTGCTGCTGCATTTGATTTTGAGATAGAACAGATGGATGTGAAGACAGCTTTTCTTCACGGGGATCTAGAAGAGGAGATCTACATGAAGCAACCTGAAGGCTTTATGGTGAAGGGTAAGAAAGAACTGGTATGCGGGTTGAAGAAGTCTCTGTATGGGTTAAAACAGTCACCAAGGATGTGGTATCAGAAATTTGATACCTATATACGGGGACTTGGCTTCACCAGAAGCAAGGAGGATCACTGTGTTTATTTTAAACTAATTGGTGACCATGTTATTTATTTGGTCTTGTATGTGGATGATATGTTGTTGATTGGAAATGACAAAGAAATTATCCAAGATTTGAAAACCCAACTGTTCTCCAAATTCGACATGAAGGATCTTGGTGCTGCAAACTATATTTTGGGCATGGAAATTAAGAGAGATCGGGCAAAGACGAAGCTCGGGTTAAACCATAGGAAGTATGTCGAGACTATATTGCAGAGGTTCAATATGCGGGATAGTAAACCGGTGAATGTTCCTATTCCTGTAGGTGTAAAGCTGTCTGCTAAACAGTGTGCCAAGACACAAGAAGAAGAGGAGGATATGTCCAGTGTTCCATATGCAAGTGCAGTGGGTAGTCTGATGTATGCAATGGTTTGTACTAGACCAGACATTGCACATGCAGTGGGATTATTGAGCAGGTTTAAGTCAAATCCGGGAAGGCATTGGACGGTAGTGAAGCGGGTTTCGAGATATTTACATTGGCCTTAGTGATTATGGCTTGTCTTAACCCGGGGAAGACCGGGGATTGGAAAGAATGTTGGACATTCGTGGTTTTATTGATACGGGCGGCCAAGTCTGGACAAGAATATCTTCTCCTGGGTATGTGTTTAGCCTGTTGGGCTGGTCCGATTAGATGAAGTAAAATGATGTTGTGGCTCTTTATTCTGATGAAATACATACAGCGACCACTCATGCGAGAGCAAGGAAGAAGTTTTGAAGTTGCGAGATTGTGTTCAGAAGTATGGGGTTGATCTGATAAGCTATAAGGATGAGTTGTGATAGCCAAAGTGCAATTTTCTTGGCCTAAGAACACCTTATCATTCAAAGACAAAGCACATTGATGTTCAATATCACTTTGTTAGAGATATGGTTGAGGCTAAAAGGGTGTTGCTGGTAAAGGTGGACACTTTGAAGAATGTTGCAGATGCATTAACAAAGTCTGTGAGCACTTAGAAGTTCTCTTGGTGTGGAGAAACAATGGGTGTTGAAGAATTGGGCCAATGACTAAGCTCTCTTGTGACCCCTTGTGGAAAGAAAACAACAAGTGGGAGAATGTTGGGTATGTGTTATATTCTTTCCACGACTAAGCACGTGTGGGGGGGTAAGAGGGGGGGCGATAGCCCCCTGTCGAGGTCCGGGGCAGCGCCCTGGCGAAATTTTTTTTGGTATGCGGTCCCACTCATATGCGGACCCACCCATGTTTTGTGCATGAGTTTGCACATGGTTTTGGGGTACGATGGTTTTCGACCCCTGGTATTTTGTAGATCCGGTCAAGGGAACTACGGTTATGTTCTAATCCAGGGTTAATGGATTGGGGTTTATGTATTCTTCGGCATGTATATATATGTGTTGTAACACTAAAAGGAATATAATGAAAAATCAAGCTGGTCGTCTCGATTTGGGATCCAGGGGAAAATCTTTGTGTTTATCTGTTTTAGGTTTTATGCTCTCGCTATTGTTTATTTTCTGTCATAAGATTCGTGTGTAGATAATTTCTGTTCAGGGTTAAAACCTACAGTGAAAGGTATAGAAATGAATAAATAAGAGAATCTGAGACTCATGAGACTCTTAATTTGTATCTTAAAGAGTACAAGGAACTTTCTAAAGCTTTCAAAGAAATTCTAACTCTCCAAGAATTCTTTGAACTCAAGGAAGAAAGAAGATCCTACAACAACAGTAGAATAAAGAGGCACAATAGAATCTATTTGCCTACATTTGATGGGTCTTCCTCAAACACTGTTAAGGCTTGGAGGAAATATTTAGATACATTATTCATGCTACATCCTGTGGCTAAAAAAGAGGCTATCCAAATTGCAGAACTTCATCTTTTAGGTGAAGCAAATGTTTGGTGGTTTAGGCACATGGAGCATGCAAAGGTGACTAAATATTTAGGTTTCTTTCACAATTTGAGGAAGAAGTTTGATGTGAAGAAGACAGAGATGTTCCACAAAGAAACATTTCCTAAGGAAACAAAGGAGGATGTCATTCTTGTCACTCTAGACAAGAGGTCACCACATTCACCCCCAGATGCATAAGTACTTGCATCTAGAGAAGAGAAACTTGAAACCTTGCAAGATATTCTTGAGCTCTTGACACATAGAGTCCCATGCATGATTCAGGAGATGCATGAGGAAGAGGAGGAATATTCCAGGGACGGTACATTGGAAGAAGAGCAACCATCTCTCTTACCAGCAATTGGAGACACCATTGTTCTAGTTAGAGGAACTCTTGTGTTCTGTCAAGAGGTTCCCACATATCAGTTGATCGAAGGTATGCATACACATTCATCACCTATTGTTTAAGTGGATATTATTGAAACTTATGGGGACATGACATCAGGGCCATTGCATGACCAAGGGTTAGATCCAAATGTTTATTTGAAGCAGCAAACTATCACAGCGTAGAGGACCCTTGATATAATCAAGGAGGAGATGAAAATGTATCCCAATTTGTCATGGATGGACTACATTCAACCTCTTAAGTTCAAGTGTAGAGTTTCAGAAGAAGGGATGAGCATGATTCTATGTGCAATGACTGGTTATGAAATCAATATTGTACCTTGCTTTGAGACAGTATATGTATTACCTTGTAGATCTACAGTGCTGTCACTTTGTAGCAGTGATAATGAAGGAGCCCCATTATTCATGGAGAATTTTGAGGGTAGCTTCACTCAGGAAGAAATGGAGGATAAGATGATGAATGGTAGAAATATTGAGATGAGAAATGTTTTCTCCCTACTAGATGACACTTTCTCAATGAGAATCTCACAGCTCAAAGAGAGACTTCTACCTATAGCAGATCCAGAACCTCATTGGTTTTGGAAGGCCATGGATGAGAATAAGGTCTCATTAAGATATCTCAATGGAGGTGTACTTCAAATTTTCATGGAGTGCAAATTTCTTCATCATTTTGAGGAGGTTGGTGTATTACAATGGGAGGATACCAAGTATTTGCAAAATGATATCCATCATCCCCATTGGGATGAATGGTTGATAGTATGGAGCAAGGGGTTTCCAAACCACTTGCAAATCTATGATATAGGCTAGCAAGAAGCATGGCCACGTTGGTTTCTCTTGGGTGACAGTGGTCATATTTTGCTGATTCATGCCTTATACATCACTGGAAGAATGCATAAGAAAAATACATGGTTAATTTTCTTATTGATGAGAGAGTTTGGACACCACATGTTATCTTTTATGTCCTTATATTTACTCTTTTTTGGGATATGTCTCATGTATTTACATGTATTTCTGTTTGGGATGTATCTTATGCTCATGTATGTACTTGGGTTTGGGAGAAAGTATAACTCTCACATGATGTGGCATAAAGGAGCTTTTTTGTATTATGTTGATGGGACATCTCACATGTCTATTACCTTATTGTTGCTCCATGACATGCATCCTGACAATGCAATAAGGCAGCAAGAATCCTTGTTGCTATGGTTACTATTGGGGGAGTACGGGCTGAATTCTTCCCATACATTGCATGATACTATTGGAGGATGGCAACAGGAGGCCTTACAGTGTTGGCTTCTGTTGGGTGATTTTGGTCATTGTACTTGGTATAATGATGATGTGATGGGGAAGAAATATGCCTTATTAAGGTGGCTTCTCTTGAGAGAATATGGCCACTACATTTGGTACAATGATGATGTGGTATGGCAAAAAGAGGCATTGATGAGATGGTTAATTTTGAGAGAGTATGGCTCTCATATTCTTATTGATAATTTGGCATCGCAATAAGAAACATTGTTGCGGTGGCTTCTTTTGAGAGAGTATGGCTCTCTTACTTGTTTTCATCATGATCTATCATGGCAGCAGGAGGCTTTGTTGCGTTGGTTGTTATTAGGAGAATATGGTTTGACATTGTTCATGTTTTCCCATATGTATCTACTTCTTTCTTTTCACTATGATGATGTGATGTTTGATTCCTACATGGCCAACATGGCTAATGTTGAGGGCATTGATGTATGTAATCTACTCTATGTATCATGGGTTGGAGAGATATTTCATGAGTTGGGACTTTCCACTTTGGGGATGAACCACTTTATCTTATGTATCTCATGTATAAAGGATAACTTTGGTCATCATATGGTTTCCACTTGGAGATTTATTGATAAGGATGGGTATCTAACTTTTCAGTTGGAAGCCATAGACATTCTAGAGAGGCAGCGTTCGAGTTGGACATGCATAGCACATTGTGACATATGGGAAGGCCTTCCACATGAGGATGCCATTTGGAAGGGGGATGTTTTATGTAGCATCCACTTTTGCAGTTGCTTGAGGACAAGCAACATTTTTCCGGAGAGGACTGTAATATTCCCAAATTTTCACCTAATAGTTGGAATATTAGAGTTCTTAATCTTCTTAATGAATTAATTAAATAAAAGGGTGGAGGGACCCATAATCCTCAATATGAATAAATATCCACTTTTGGTGTGTGAATGTGGATTAATTAAGCCTAGATCTACATAATGAGGTAGTTGAGCAACTACTAATGAGAATGGAATTAGAGATCATGTCTCATTAATGAGATAGATCATGGAGGTTGAAAAAGTCAACTAAGATCTTGAAGAGGTCAAACAGGAGATCATAGAGCATTCATGATGAGATGATGGAGGAATTTTTGCAATTAATGCACACATGATGGAGAGGGTGTACATTGCACCTAGACATGATGGATGACTTGGATAGACAACACAATCAAACATGGGGATCTTGTCCACATGCACGACGCAGTTTAGATGAAGGCCAAGGCATGGGAAGGCTCAAACATTATATAAACAAGATGAAGGAAAGAATGAAGACATGCTTGAGACTATTGATGTTGAGGATCTTTTTAGATCTGGACTTGTCATATGACATTCCATTGCTTTCTTGGGTTGTTCAGCAAAGATTGCAAGTGTTGTTTTGCACAAGGTGTTCTTGGTCGGGAATCCCACCTCTTTCATTGAGTGATATCTTGGAAGAGGATTGTACTTCATTCTACATCAAGCATTAGTGCCACATATCTTTTCCTACTTTCTGCAGAACATTCATATTCAGAAATTGCAGATTTCTGAAGATCAGTTTGGAAGGTGGAGGTTGTCTTCAGTATTTCAGTTGGAGAACTGGAGAAGGTTTATTCCTATCACCTTGGGCTTAAAGATCAACATTCCTAGAGCTTCATATCAGATCTGGCATCAGGCCAAAAGTTATTGACCTCCTAGAAGCAGTAATACCTTCAGGAATTACGTTTTCCATTTTGCAGATCCAAAATGAGGAAGGAAGTTGCTAGCATTTCAGCTAGTAATCCTATAAGGGACCATCCCCTCACCTTACCATCAGTATTTCCATCAGCCTGGATTCTATTGCAGCATAATTCAGTAGGAAAAAGGCCTCTCTTTCCCTTACAACACATTTTCTATGAGAAGTTGTGTTGCAGCAGCTGTAATCATTATTGGAGGATTCAGAGGCTAGATCTAGAGCTTCTAGCTTGTAGATCTGAAGGAGGGATCAACCCTTCAAGATTAGATCTGATCTTGTGACATATTTCAGCCATCTATTTGTTAGATCTAGCTTTAGATCTGTAATCCCAACAGATTAAGGATCAAGCCCTAGGAGGGTGATTTTCCAAAATTGTAGATCTAAAAAATCCTTTCTGGGTTATCTTGGGAATCCATCACATTGGCCAGATCTTGAATCTTGGCATCATCAAAGCTCCAGATTTCATTATATCGGCATTTTCCTTTTCAGCCTGCAGTCATATATTCATATTCTGCTGAAGGGACAACGCAGTATTTTCTTCTAGTAGCTCTCCAGTTATGCAGTTCCTACTTTGGCATGTTTTCAGGGTGATTCTAGGCCATCTCTTTGGCTATATCTACTCCTATTTTGTACATTTCGTAACTGAATCATCTCCATATAATAAAATGGCTAAGCTTCTCTATAAATTCTGATGTTGTCTTGAGATTTATTGTTTACTTAGTTGTAGTTCTTATATTTTGTTTCAGTATTACTGCATTCTCCCTTTTAGGATATTACAGAGTAATACGTCCTAACAGGAACTGAGGGTGAAGGCCTCAAATTCACCGCGAAAAACGCCTAGGGGGCACAATGATGCGAGGACAATGATAGCACTAAGGACTAGAGGATGATACCAGAAAATGAGTAATAAACAATAATATCAGTGGTGTCAAGTGTAAAATAACTATATAATGATGTTAATTTAAAACAAGCAAGCTCATCCTATCAAAGAAAGTGACCTCTATCTTATAAGTGATCTAAACCCTCAAAAAATCCTAGATTTATTGTTTTGTATGGCCTTCCAAAGACTTCCTACTTGTTGGAATCTCATTCCCACAATCATAGTTATCCAGAGAAAGGTAGGGTAGAGAACCAACTTCTTCCCACAGCTAGTCTTATGTAATATTCCTAATTAGCTTTTAGCTAGTTGGAATATTAAGTTTTTCTTTTGTTCATAAATTAGATGAATAAGTGGTAGAGAGACCCGTAAATATCTTTAGCAGGAATAAAACCACCTCTAGTGTGAAAGTGGGTTAGTGTAGCTAGTTGAATAAAGAAACCTTTGGTGTCAATGGGGTCAATGGATGTGGATGGGGTCAAGGTTGACCAAATCAACAACGCAGTCATAATGGGAGGAAGTCTCCATGAGAATAGCTTCATTATTGAGTGGTACCAAGGGGGAGGAGGCTCACAATGCATATAAGGAAGGGGATGACAACCATAGAAGGCATTTTGAATATTTTTTTTATGTTTGGTCTTTTATGACAACTATTTAGCAGAGTCTGTTGTGTTGTTTAGCACAAGGGTGTTTCTGGGCAGAAATCCCACCCTCATCCTCGGGGGACTTCGAGTGCAAAATCTGGAGAGGTTCCTTTGAGATTTATTCCATCATTCGACATCATGCCAATCTTCATCCATCTTCAACAGTGCAGTCTCCTTCAAAATTTACACAAATTAGGAGAGTAGTTGCAGTGGAGGGTTGAGAACCAAGTTCTTGAGTTTGTTTTCAGTGATGGCAGAAGCAATTCATCCAGAAAGCTAGTAGGGAGTACTATCAACTATTTTATTGTCATATCAGCCACCTCCAAGTAGTTATTCAATTGTAGAGCATAATTCATCCCTAGGGCTGCATTTTTCATATTGTGTATTTCTGGAAACCCTTTCTGGGTTGTCCTAGAATTGTACTTGAGAACCTAGATCTCTGATCCCGACATTTTATGAGCACTATATCAGAAGATAATTGTATTCTTATTTTCTAGCTATAGTTATTCTCAATAGGACTGTGCATTCATGGCCTTCCAGCATTTTGTGTAGTAGCAGTATTTCATGTTTGGGTGTATTGGGTCATTGGAGGCTTGTTTTGGCTAGCTTGAGTGTATTTTTCCTCAATATCTTGTACTCATCTATGCTTTTATACATAATGAAATGGCTCAATGATTTTCTCATGATTTTATGTATTGATATTTACCGCAATTTCTAGTTTTATGCTCAATATTCCTATTTTTCATTTTTTGGAATATTACAGTGGTATCAGAGCATAATCTTGGCTAAGCCTGTGGGGCACTACATCTATAACATGTGGAGAAATGGATGAAAAGGAGTTTCCAAAAATTCTTCCAGACTATGCAAGATATTTCCAAAGTAATCAAGGAAATGAGGGTAGAAAGACAGAAGTAATCCCCTACAGGGTTTCAACATGGAGAGAGTTCTAGCACCTCACATTATTGGTGTGAGCAACCAACATTACAGCCAGTTTCACAACGCTCCACCATGCCTACATTCTTAGCAATAGGAAATGAGGTAGGAGGACCACAAGAGGAGGAGACTCTTGGTGATTATTTCCTAGAATATGAATCTCAAACTCAGAGGTTCAAGGAGCATCTAAACTTCCAAGAGTTCAGTTAGATCAAGGATAATAGAAGACCCAGTAATCACAATAGGGGTGGAGGGTACATGCAGAACAATGATCTGCATCGTACTATGGGTAGATTCTTTTTGCCTACTTTTGATGGGTCACCCAAGTGCACAACCAAGGCTTGGGTAGAGAAACTAGAAATCTATTTCCAGCTGAACCGAGTTTCAGAGATTGAGGCCATTAAGATAGCAACACTGCACCTTGAAGGTGAAGCACATGAGTGGTGGTTTCAAGGTCTATCTACATTGGGGCATCTAGTGTAACTTCTTATGCAGAATTTACCCAGAGGTTGGTGGAAATATTTGACCGAAGAGATCCAGAAGCACATTTTGTTGAGCTAGCTAAGCTCAAGCAGTCAGGAGATCCGGAGACATATCTCTGAATTTTTGAAATTTGCAGTCATGGTTCCATATCTATCTGCGGCTAGAAGAGTATATATGTTTATTGATGGGATAGTAGAGCCTTTGCATGGGTTGGTAAAATCCATTAGACCAACTACGCTCCAGGAGGCTATTGAAAGAGCTAGAGACTTGAAAAAGCTTTGCCAAGGGAAAGAGCCCCATTTCAGCAAAATTTCTCCTCTCAGGAAAAGGGGAAAGATGTGAAGGTTCCTCCCTCAAAGGAGAACCAAGATAAATGATCTCTTAGTAATGATGTCCAAAAATATCTAAGGAGGAGAAAAAATTTCTTCACTTTCCAAGAGCCATGGGCACCAGGGAATCAGTGTGTTGCAGGGAAGGCACATTATATTGAGGTATTATTTGATGATGAAGAGGAGGGATCAAAAGACTTAGAGGGAGACACCAACGTTGTAGCATTGAGAGGATATCCACCACCACTAGGAGGTGGGAAGGGAGCATTTTATCCGACTGGAGGAGCCCTTGTAGCTTTGTGAGGATTTCCCAAGTATCTAACATTGAGAGTTCGAGACACTTTTCAAGGACTGTGGGTGTTGGTATTGACAGACAGTGGGGCTACCCACAATTTTATTGATACTCAATTAGTGCAGAGGAGAGGCATTGCCACAGATGACTTTGAGGGATTCCCATTTTTGGTTCCAGGAGCTAGAACCATGTAGTGTGTTAAGTATGTTCTGGCATTGACCATCACTTTAGGGACTTAGACATTGACAGACCACTTCTTTGTGGTTGATATTCCATACACCAATGTGATATTGGGTGTTCAGTGTTTGATCACACTGGGGAAGGTCACCGCAGATTGGGAGACCTTGGAGATGGAATGGACAGATAAGAAGAGTGGTGAGCACCAAAATATCAAGGGCATGCACACCTATCCACCTCAGATAGTCTCAACACATAGGATGGATGCTGATTTGCGTAGAGGAGACATATAATGGGTAGTGGAACTGTGTATGTCAGAGGCAGGAGGCCAGGGTGCACTAGTACACCCGGATGTGCAGTCTATTCTAGACCACTATTCTACATTATTTGGGGACATACCACCAAGAAGGCCATGAGACCGAGGGTGTTAGTGTGAATTCTAATCATAAGCGTACATAAAAATGTCACTTTAGCTGTGCATAACAAACAGCCATAACATCAAAGATGGTTGTCAATTTCCTTAGATCTACAGTTAGTGATCAGAATAAATGCTATAGAAATCCATATCTATGCAATTAAAGACATTAAACAACGAATAATAAGCAAGAGTTGGTCCATGCATCCAATGAACAAGAAAAAAAAATTTAAAGAATTTTTGTATTATGACACCTGGGAAGGGAACATAGAAAGATGTTACTAGCCCCCCTCAATGGGATGGGTTCTTGTATGTCCTCAACGCTTCAGATCTAAGATCTCTCTCTCTTGATGGTGCATAAAACCCAGACAAAAATGGAACTCAAAAGGGAGCTCAAAAGCAAAAAGTATAAAAATATGACAATGATGGAGGATCAAAGTCAAACCAAAAGTATAGATCAGGAGTGATCTTTAGGCAAAAAAACGTAGTGAATGAATGGAGAAACCCTTCTATTTATAGCAAAATATTGAGTTAGTCTAGATACTAGTGCATAATTAAAATATTATTAATCGAATCTAGATCCAACTTTTATGGAATATTTTATTATTTTTGTTGGAGGGAAAAAGAATTTAAATTTGGTCAAATCCCTTTATTTGTAAATAATAAATAAATAAATGATTTATTTATTATTTTAAGGATGTGGTTGAGTAATAATTAAATAAATAGTGATTTATTCAATTATTTATAAATGATTTAGTCAAATTTAACAAGGAATATTATTTAAATAATGTTTTAAATAATTATTCCTAGAAAATAATAAGATAAGTAATGATTTATCTAATTAATTATCATGTTTTGGGTTAAATATGACCAGGAATATTAATTAAACATTGGTTTAATTATTTATCCCTTGAGGAAAACCAAACAAATAGGTATTTATTCGATTATTCCTCATGGGGTTTCCTGTTTAGACCATAAACAACTTAATAAATTATGGATTACTAAGTTATTTTTCATAGTGAAAGCAATTTTACTATGGTAAAATTGGTCTTACATGGTGTACTTTAGTCCATCTAATAGTAACAGGTTAGATGACCAAAAATTGGTGTAACAGGGGGTTTGAGCATATTATTGAGTTGGAGGAGGGGATCCAAGAAGTGATCACCACACCCTATAGGCATCCCAAAGCCTACAAGGATGAGATTGAAAAAACCATTTAGGAGATCTTGGCTTTATGACATATCTGACCCAGCTCCAGTCCTTTTGCTTCTTTTGTGGTCTTGGTGAAGAAGAAGGATGGTACATTGAGGATGTGCATTGACTATAGAGCCTTGAATAAGAAGACCATGAAGAATAGGTACCTGATTCCTAGGATCGATGAGAAAATGGATGAGCTAAGGGGATAAAATTACTTCTCAAAGATTGATTTGAGGTAGGGGTACCATCAGATTAGGGTGAGGGATCAGGATAACCCCAAGACAACATTTAGATGTCATTATGGCCACTTTGAGTTATTGGTGATGCCCTTTGGGTTAACCAATGCTCCGACTGTTGGCAATATGATGCTGAGTGTTGTCCTTGATGGCAACTGATGCAGGAGCATTCAGGCTAGTCAGCAATGTGATAGTATGGTCACATGTTGTGACTAGCAAGGGGCTGAAAGAAAAAAATTTAATTAAATTATTTGTTTAAATATGTGAGAGTGTTTATTTATTGAGGAAAGGGTATAGGTGGCTGAGTGATCCTCCTTGTATGGACATCAGGCCAAATAGTTGGATTTATTTGGCTAGAATAGAGTATGAGAGATTTTAAAAGCTTTATTTAGTGTTAGTTTAGAAAAGAGTGGGATTGAAGAGATTTTTTTAGGAGAGGTTGAGAGATTTCTGGTTCAGAATCAGAATTGATTCATGAAACCATGTATTTGTATCAATTGTATTTTCCTTATATAATTGGAGAGAGTGAGGATAGAGGTAGTAAGAGGGTGTGAAGTCAGTTTTTAGAAGTTGAAGGGCCATCAAATGAAGATCTGGCCAAGGCGAAAGGAAGTTTGTAAGTGGTTTGAGTAATTAATGAAGAATTGATTTTGTGTTAATTTCCATTGTGTGATTATGAGACTGTTGTTTCTGAATTGTATGAGATTGAAAGACTCAAATTTTGTATGGGTTGGAATGTTCGATGCTAATTTTGTAACACAATACAAAACTGATGAGTGTGAATGTGCTAAGGTTTCAATATCATAACAGTCCATAAACATTTATCTGTTGATGAGTTCATAGCAAATGGAGGAACAGTTTTAAAGGTTCGATTTTGTGTATAAAGTTTCCTACAGCAAATTGACCGGTTATAATTGTATAGAAGAAACGTAATCAATTTATTCTTGGCCTGGAAAAAACAATTACAGTCTGGCAAGTCGTGAATCTTTGAATATAGGGCCATTAATCTCTGTGGAATGGTTTTAATTCAATACTTTTGAATCTGCGGGTTTTTGTAAGACTATTGCTCTTGAATTACGTTTTAAATCTCTATCAAAATGTGAGATTGGAGTCTGATTTTATAACTCCATATCGATTTTATATTACAAACCCGGTTCAAATCGTGACTTAAATGCTGGAGGCGCTGTGTGAAAATAGTTCAATTGGCAATGGTAGATTCATAACATATCAGACAGAGAAGACAGGGTTTCAAAGTTCAGGTTTTATATACAAGTTGTCCTACATCGAAATTACAATTGCTATCGTATAAAAGGAATACAAGTCAAGTAATTCTTAAACCTGGCAAAGCAGTTAATTTGTAGGCACTGTAGAATTGCAATCTGAACGAAATCATTGTGTTAGAGACAGAGTTGGCGTATGGAATTTGTCTTGTGAGGAATTGCAGATTTAATCCACAGATATGGGATATGGAGAACGCCTCAGACATTTATACCTGATTATAATATGCGTTAACATTTTGTGATTGATGCAGAGTTGTTGCATTGACAAATCGGTTGGTATCAATGATGATCGAATGGTAAAAACACTGAATTGAATTTCAAATACAGTTGGACAGTTTATGATCCAGGTTGTGAAGGAATTGAAATCCGCAAACCCGTGAAGAATTTCCTCCAAATTAGACAGAGACATCAAATTGATATGATATGCCAGAAAGCGCTGTCCAAAAATTGAAGGCACGATCCAGAGGTTGATACTTTGCAGAAGTTCAACGGAGTCAGGTATGAGATGATTGCATAAAATTGAAATGCATGAAATCGATACACGGTGGTATTAAATTACTAGACTCAATTTTAACACATGGGCGCAAGTGTTTTATGGAATTTTTAAGTTGAATGTTACAGTTTGGTCAATCACATTTGCAGTGATCGATTGGGTAAATTTAGAAATCACTATTAGTTTAAAGTGTTGAAACCCAGCTCTAATATGCCCAGAAGTTGTGGGTTTTCTTGAGTTATTATATTTACCAGATTGCTGCAGCTGAGCATCGTTGGATGGACAGAGTCCTCAAAACTAATTTGATAAGTTGGATTCAAATTGGGCTATTCGTTTCAAAGGGCTTATCATATATGGAGTCTATCATGATGGAAGGATCGAGCTAAGGTGATGTGTTCAAGCTTGGGAAGCTGGAAAGTGAAAGGCGTACATAGATGGTTGCAATTCTGAATCCGAACAGTGAATGAATTTGCCATAAATCTGATGAAATTGACCTGAAATAGGAATTGCCGTTATATATGCACAGTTTTTAAAGATTCTGGGTTTTGGCAGGACACCCTGCTATCAGCAACCTACTTAATGAAGTTGTTCTTGATGAGCTTGTGAATGATATACATCTGATGTATCTACAATTAGTATAGAAGGTGCATAAGAAAGAATTTCCAGAATGGGCCAGAACAGTGATGAAAAGTGTATGTCACAAGGAATATGCGAGTCGTGTATGCATGCGGGAAATAACGTACCAAGTCGCGTATGCTCAATTGCGCTCTAAATATGTAAAACCAGGGGTTACTACCATGGTATTGACCCATTGTATTGAGCGCTGGATTGTCTATTTGATCCCGTCCAGGAATACCATCGGAAGTGATGTGGTTTTGACTCATGGTATTGATAAAGGAAAAATTCTATATAAGGAGAAGAAAATCATTGTGCATGGGCATGCAAGTGTCTGGGATTTAATGAATACTTCACTCTGAAGTATATCTGCATGGTTGAACTCTGCTCTTGATTGATAGATTTGAATCTATGATTCATCTATGAACATGGTGAAGGTTAAAGATCTCTAGATCTAGAAATGGTGAATCTCTTGGATGATCTGAAAAGAAGTGATGAAGACCTGGCACAAATCTGCTGAAAGAACTTGAAGAAATCTGGGTAAGTTCATAGATCTGATCTGTTGTGCAAAGTTTATCTTTTACAGATCTATACGTAGGTTCAGTTCATGAAAAGCGCTTGTATACGCGGATCTGTTTCAACAAAGTCGCGTATGGACAATTAGGGTTATTCTAGTAAATGCACAGATGTATACGCGGGTTCACTTCATAAAAAACGCGTATATACGCGGGTCTGATTAAATAAAAGCGCGTATGATATCTGATCTTATGGTTGCTCAAGGTTGAATGTGTTTCTACATATTTATTCTGAATTTTGGGTTATCTCTGATATTCTGGTTACAGTGGTTTCACTGTTCTGTTTGATGCATTGGGAAAAGGTTGTTTATTGACAAGTAAAGGGTCGTGTTGGAGCTGTTTGATCTAGTTTGAAAATTGATGAACCTGGTCTGCAGTGGATCTGAGGGTTGAAACCTTCAATCTGAACGTAGAAGCTTTCTGCCAGTAGAGGCTGGTGCTAATATCAGGGGGTAGTAGCTCCCTTCCAGGTGAGGCTGGTAAACGAGAGCAGGGGGTTGTTGCTCCCTTCTAGGAGAGGTTGGTAAACGAGAGAAGGTTGTAGCCTTCTTCAGGTGGGTGCCTGCGTACTGGTATGAGTCTGCACCAGTACATGTTGTAAGAAGTTTCTTAATAATAAAAATTGAAGACTGAGACGACAGCAGCGGTGGTTTTCTCCCGAATTGGGTTTCCACCTAAAAATCCTGGTGTTCATGTGTGGTTGCTTATGTGTGATGATTATTCTATTCTTCCTGCACTTGTTTACTATTTTCTAAATATCTGATGAATGAGTAATGCAATGATCTAAGTCAAGAACTAAATGCATAATTAGATCACTGGATATACGCGAGTTCTGTAAAGGATATCTGCGTATATACGCGGGTTTGCTTCAGGAAAGTTGCGTATGGTTTTTAAGAAAGAAATATAAAAGTTTTATTGTCTGCACTAAATACTGATTCACCCCCCACCCCCCCCTCTCAGTGTTTTTCCCAACAATTGGTATCGGAGCAGGTCCTTCTGAAAAATCTTAACCACTAGAAGGAAGATCAAGCAAGATGAACAATCAATATGGAACAACATCTATCAAGCCTCCACTCTTTAATGGAAGCAATTTAATCTTCTAGAAAATAAGGATGAGATCCTATCTGTTGAATCTTTAATTAAACTGAGAGGGGGGGTGAATCAGTTTAATACATACATAAGCTTTTCAAGAATTTCACCAATTTATTTACAGCTTAATTTGTGAAAAGTCTTAAAATGTTGTAGCCAATATTAAATTAATGTGACACCACACTTATATTGAGAGCAGAAAACAATTAAGCAGATTGAAAGAATCACATCAACACATAAGAAACACACACAATGACAGTAGATGTAAGTGGAAACCCATAAAGGGAGAAAACCACATCTTATTATTGTTGTGATGCAAAGGCAAGCTCCAACTCCCTCTCACCACTGTTTTCTGCAGGCACCAACCTACAGGAGGCTCTATCCTCAATTATGTAAGCTACAAATTGCAAGGAAGCACCAATGCCCTTCAATTTTCTGCAGGCACCAACCTACAGGAGGCTCTAACCTCAGTCAGCTACAACTGACAGCTATCAAGCCGCAACTTGATAGGGAAGCTCCAACTTCCTCAATTTATCAAACTGAATCTTTGTTGATTTACCTCAGATATCAGCTTTGTTCTGTAGTTTCTCTTTCTGATCTTCTTAATCTTCTCTTCCTCACTCTTCTGTACTTTGCCTTTTCTATATTTACACTCTCTAACATTTTCTTTTTTTGCTTATCAAGATGATATTATTTATAGATTTCCTCACATGATTGTTTGTATTCTACTTGGAATTCGAAATGGACAGTCATGTCTCTTTGCCTTCTGCCTTCTCACTCCTTTTATCTGCTTACTTAGAAAATGTAACTGTAGGTATTAATTTAACATTACAGTGGGAATTTCTTTTTTTTTTCTCGGAGACTTGCCAATGCATCACAAACAATAAAAAAAATTAAAAAATTTACATTCGAATTACAAAGTGAATTCCAGCTCACTCATTCACCCTCTTGGCTAGCTGCGCATTTGTCTTTTCTTTGACTGTGTTTTGTCTTTTTCTATGATTGTGTTTTAACTCTTTTCTGCTCTGTATCCTATTCTGTCCTCTACTGTGGTGTAATTGCTATATACATGTAGCAGTGCTTTTATATCAGTGCCTTTTAGAAAAATACGTGACTGCTGACTTGTAGCAAGTGTCTTGTTGATGTGGAACATTCTGCAAGAGGAACAGACATCAAAATGATTGTATATCAAAATCGCCCTCCCGTCAAGCTGAGGCATATATATAAAGCCCACGGACCACACGACACTTTTTAATACAATCGCAACAACTTTACGTTTTATGCGCTCCACTTATATAACATGGACCTTTGGTGATTAGAACTATATTAATAGACCCTCGGCATATTTAATCACATATGCATATTCCATTATATGCACACCATAGTATCTCAACACATATAATATATGAAATTCGTCCATATGAATAACCTGACATCCGCATATTTAAATTATATTATAATTAATCAAATGTCAAGACCGTGGTAATATATAATATAATTACGAGTTCAACTTTATTGTCAAACATGATCACCAAGGTTTCCGCCTTATATTAATACCCGGAGTCCATTGCACGTATCTCCGACTTTTATATTACCTCCAGACCTTATATTAAGACCATAAAATGTCGAAAACCATAATTAAACCAATTCATTTATATATATGACTCCGCCAGGCCCCACAATTCAGTCAAACAACCAATCCACGGAACGCACCGTACCTGGCTTAATCTCTGTGCGCTTTTATTAAACCTCGCGCATCTTCGTTTAATGATCTCCGTCCGATGCTCCTCCACCAGATCGACGATTTATATCCATTTCGCTCGGCGTCTTTGGTCGGTGTATAACGCGCGAAATTTCAAGTTAAACGGTGGCTTCTAATACTGCCTATGCCACTTGTCACGAAGTCTATGGAATCGATGCAATTTCTGCAAAACCACCTTATGGTCGAAAGGTGGCGCGGAATTGGGAAATCCGCCTCTGTGAACTCGCTCGTGGTTTCAGTCCCCTCATGGTTCCTCCGGTCAAGGTTCCGGTTCTCCTTTATTATTTATATAGTTTGTTACAACTATGGTTCTGCCTCCATTCATACTACGCATTTGACTATGGTTCCACCTCCAACGCAGAGTTCCACCATTCATATGACTATTAAAAAAATCCGGAAATGTGTTATGTGTAACGCCCGGCTGTATAACAGATTCTGCATCCTCCATCTGGGTAGGCGATTCCCAGAATAATATTTGTGTTATATTAACTGTTTAACTCCAGTTGGAGTGTGCGATTCCCAGAATGAGGTTCTGTATTATGTGCATTATATTGCCGCTTGAGTTAAGCGATTCCCAGAATTTTCTGCTCTGCCACTGCTTGTGATAACGGCTCTGCCTCTGTTATATTTGCTTCTTCCTTTGCCTGTCTCTACTTCAGCATTGCCTCCTTTGCCATCAATGACAACATTTCCAACACTATCTTCAGTCTATGGGAGCAGATGTATGGGCCATTTTTGAACAAGGATATCAATATCCAGCTGCAATACCAATAGATCCGACTGAAAAGAATAATTATGAAATAAATGCAAAGGCAGTCAATGCTCTAACGGGAAGTCTAACTGAATCAGAATTTGTCAAAGTTATGCAGCTGAATATAGCAAAGGAGATATGGGACAAAATCATTCTAAGTTATGAAGGTGATGCAAAGGTAAAAAGTGCAAAACTTCAAACTCTCAGAATTGAATATGAAAATTTAAATATGCATAGTGATGAGAATATTGCCAGTTTCTTTTTACGTCTTGATGATGTTGTAAATCGTATGAGAAATTTGGGAGAAACAATCACGGAATCTACTTTGGTTGAGAAAATCTTAAGATCTCTAATGGAAAAAATTGAATCAAAAGTCTCTGCTCTTGAAGAAAAACAGGATCTTCAAACTCTTACTGTGGTGCAACTTCGTGGCATATTGACTGCATATGAAATGAGGAGAGGAGGATCATCTGAAGTCAAAGAAGTTGTTTTTAAAGCTTCTACAAAAGGGAAAGAAGTTCAAAAACTAGAAGGATCAGGATATATCTCAGAAGAAGATGAGGCAAACTTTGTGAGAAGACTCCAACTAGGAACCAGAAGATTCAAAGGTAAGCTTCCTTTCAAATGTTTTGATTGTGGAAGAGTTGGTCATTATGCTGCAAAGTGTCCTTATAAAGAAACATATGCTAAAGGGAAAGAAGTAGCAAGAAGGAATAAGAACTGATCTATCACTAAGAAAATTTACTATACAAATGAAGACAGTGATGGGTTATCTGATAGTGAGGAAGAATGTGAACAAGATCTTAGACTTATCATGGCATTTGAAAATAATTCTAGAGATGACAAGGATGATTTTATGGATTCTCTAGATGACAATTATTTTCTTGATCAAAACAATCAACTCAAAATATGCTTGGAAGAAAGTAAAATAATCATAGAAACTCTAAAAAGGCAGAATGAAGAGGCAAAGAAACACAATGAGAAATTAGAATGTGAAGTAGTAAGTCTAAGAAAAGAACTTGAGAAAGTAAAGACTCTGAATCTTAGATTTGCTAAAGGATCTGAAACCTTAGATGAGATTATCAAGGTTCAACGTTCTCCTCTTATAAATATAGGTCTTGGATATACCGGAGAATCTTCTCAGGCTTCAACACCAAATTATCTAAAAGCAGCTACAACTGGTTTACTACATTCAACCACTCAGTAATGGAATAAATAATCTTTACAGGTAAAGCATGATCATCACAATTCAAGGAACACTAATAGGGATATCTCTCAAAGAAGCAACAACCAACAGGTAAATTCAAATAGAATATTTCATGATCGCAGAAATTTCTACTTCAATGGAAAATGTTTCTCATGTCACAATTTTGGTCATAAAGTTGTTCAATGTGTTGCATATAAAACCATCATGACAAGAGACGCAATAAAGAAAAGGATGGATACTGAACCAAAGAAGAACACCTATAATAACTTTTCTCCTCTTCAAAATGAAGTTGAATGTGCTTATTGCAATAACTTTGGCCATGAAGAATCTGAATGCAGGAGCAAAGTCCAGCCAAAACAGCATTTTTCTTCAAGTTCCAAAGTATGGAAAAAGAAGGAATTACAGGTTGAAAATTGTGGGATAGCGTTATTTGCAGAAGGTGAAGAAAATCAATGGTACATTGATAGTGGATGCTCAAGACACATGACAGGTGACAAAAGCAAACTTCTTGCATATAATGCTCTAGAAAAAGAAAAGAAAATTACATTTGGAAATGATACTCCTGATGTAATTAAAGGAAAAGGGTTCGTGTTTCTAAAATAAAAGGTGAAGGCTAATGATGTCATGTATGTGGATGGATTAAGGCATAACCTGTTAAGTGTAAGTCAAATGTGTGATCAAGGAACTGAAGTTGTCTTTAGTTCAAAATAATGTGTGGTTCGTGATCTTGATACAGGTAAAACTATTATAAAAGGGAAAAGAACTCCAAGAAACCTGTATGTATTGAAGAATTGCAAATATCAATGTTACTTGAGCAAATCTTCAGAAAATTGGCTATGGCATAGAAGGCTGGGGCATCTGAGCTTCTCTCAAATCAACAAATCAAGCATACTTCAAGCTGTTTGTGGTCTTCCCAATATTACTCTACTAGAGAGTATCATATGCAAATCTTGCCAATTCGGTAAGCAGACCAGAGTTCAATTTAATGCCAAAGAAGGATCATCAAGTAAGCCTCTTGAACTCATTCATACTGATATATGTGGAACTATGAGGAAAAATTCACCACGTAGGGAAGAATACTATATCTTATTTATTGATGATTTCTCTAGAATGTGTTGGATCGGGTTGATTAAACACAAAGATGAAGCATTTGAAAATTTTCAAATCTTCAAAGCATT